>VWZE01025822.1:1167-19681 GCA_013396675.1 Eubucco bourcierii | reverse complement strand
ACGCTAAGGTCGCTAAGGTTGGAAGGGACCTCTAAGATTATCCAGTTCCAACTCCCTGCCATAGGCAGGGACACCTCCCACTAGTACAGGTTACTCAAGGCCTCCTCCAAACTGACCTTGAACACCTCCAGGGAGAGAGCAGCCACAACCTCCCTGGGCAACCTGTGCCAGTGTCTCACCACCCTCACTGCAAACAACTTCCTCCTAACATCCACTTTCAATCTCCCCTCTGACACTTCAAACCCATTCCCCTTGTCCTGGCATTACATGACCTTGTCAATAGTTCCTCCCCAGCCTTTCTGTAGTCTCCTTCAGATACTGGAAGACTACTCAAAGGTCTCCTGGAAGTCTTCTCTTCTCCAGGCTGCAGAGCCCCAGTTCTCTCAGCCTGTCCTTGTAGCAGAGCTGCTGCAGCCCTCTCAGCATCTTGGTGGCCTCCTCTGGACTGACTCCAACACTTCCATGTCCTTCCTGTGCAGAGGGCTCCAGAACTGCACACAGGACTGCAGGTGGGGCCTGAGGAGAGCAAAGCAAAGGGTCAGAATCCCTTACCTTGCCCTGCTTCCCACACTGCTCTTGCTGCAGCCCAGCACACAGTTGCTGTCTGGGTTGCACTCACACTGCAAGGTCCTGTTGAGAGCAATTTAGAAAGAACCTTAGAAGTTCACTAGGGCACTTTCTTGCATAACTTTATTAATTACTGTTAAAATCGAGACTATCAGTAGTTCTGATTTGCATGTGCAATGCTGAATAAATTCAGCCTGATGAATCCTCTCTAGTTCTGTGAAAAACATAGCTTATAAACGTTAAAAATATGCATGGAAAAGATGGACAAAAAGAATTAAAAAACCCAAAAACTTTTAAAATTAAATATATGTAAAAAAATAAATTAAATAAAATTAAATAAAACAAAATGAAAAAAAGTAAAATGAAATTAAATACAGTAAACCAAAATGAAATAAAATGCAATAAAATAAAATAAAATAAAGTAAAATAAAATAAAATAAAATAGAATGAAATAAAATAAAATAAAGTAAAAGAAAAGAAAATAAAAGAAAATAAAATGAAATAAAATGAAATAAGAAAGTTAAATAAAATAAAGTAAAAGAAAATAAAGTAAAATAAAATAAAATAAAATTTAAAAGTTACATAAAATAATATAGAATAAAAAGAAAAATAAAACAAAGGAAAATAAAATAAAATAAGTAAAATAAAATAAAATTACTTACAATAAAATGAAAAATCAAATAATGTAAAATAAAATAACAACAAATAAAACTAAAAAATAAAATATTGAAATAAAATAGCATAAAATAAAACATGAAATAAAATATAATATCATGAACATAAAATAACATCAAATTAAATAACATTAAATTAAATTAAATTATATTAAATATTAAAAAAACAAATACATAAAAAATAGAAAGGAGAAAAAGAGAATCAATGAACCATTATTTGTTACAAACCAATTGAAGTAAAATAAATTCATTAATACAAAATCTATTTTTAAATATATTAAAATTAAATCTGTCAAGATAAAATAAATGTATTAAAATAAAAATAAAAAGTCTTACCTTAGAATAAATTCATTAAATTAAGATTAACAAAATGAAAATAATTTGATTACTGTATTAATATAAACTAAAATTTATTGAAGTAAAAGTTATTGAACTAAGTTTTACTGAAATAAAAGTTATTGAAATAAAATTTATTAAAGTATAATTCATTGAGTTAAAGTTAATGTATTGAAATAAAATGTATTGAACTAAATTAGATTTATTACAAGAAATATATTAAAATGAGTTTATTTTAATAAAATAAATGTATTTAAATGAAATATGTTATTAAAATGTAAAAAGACATTTATCAGAGCACAGAGCAGTTGAGTCTGTGTCTGCATAGCCATGGGAAGCAGAGCCACAGGCTTCAGAGGACTGCTGGCAAGGAGACCTGCATGCCTGTTATTAAGATAGGAAGAAATCTATACCGAGTCTACAATCCCTAGGGGAGAAACCTGTCTTTAATAATTGTCTGGTCTATAAACTCATGCTATAGCAAAAAGGAAAAAAAAAAAAAAAAAAAGAAAGAAAGAAAGAAAAAAAAAACAAACAAACAAACAAACTGCTGGACAGACATTATGGCACCATCTTATCAAGTGGTTGCCAAGGTAACCCTGGATGAATGTGCAAGAACAGGACAGCTCATCATTTTCTGAGGATGCGAGGCGCACACAGAGGGACTATTGCTGCTTAGAGGTCAGAGTCTGAGCTACTCTGCTGCTCACACTGGAATGAGCAGGTAATTATGCAAACCTTATTGTTGGTTTAGTTTTAGTGCAATAAATCTAACACACACACACACACACACACACACACACACACACAACCTCCTGCTGTCTGCAATTTGTGATTTTTCCTCTTACCTGGGATGTAAAACCAGAATTAAATAAAACCAAATCAATTAACACATATTCATTGTCTTGACATGTGACAGTGCTTTCAAAGCCAAAAGTGTGAATTATTCTTCATCATTTTGACACAAAAATTCTAAGAAATTTATAAAACTTCACCTCTACTTTAGTTCCACATCTCTGCAAACTTTGAGGAGCTAATTCTGATCTTTTGATTCAATTCACGAATAGCGAAGCCATTAATATTTTAATCTATCTTAAATACCTATTGTGAGAAACAAAAGATAATATCTAGTATATTAAAAATAATATTTTAATCGGTCCTAAGTTCCTATTTTGAGAAATAAAAATGTATAATATTAAGAAGAAAAAAAAATAATATTTTAATCTAACTTAAATACCTACTGTGAGAAACAAAAGATAATATCCAGTATATATTAAAAAAAAAAATCTATCCTAAGTTCCTATTCTGAGAAACAAAAATTACTATGCAGTGTATACAAAACCAATATTTTAATATATCCTAAGTTCCTATTCTGAGAAACAAAAATGTGTAATATTAAGTATAGAAAAAACATTAATATTTTAATCTATCTTAAATACCTGTCATTAGAAACAAAAAATTATATCCAGTATATAAAAAAAATATTTTAATCTATCCTAAAATCCTATTCTGAGAAACAAAAAATAATATGCAGTATATAAAAAATAATATTTTAATCTGCCCTAAGTTCCTACTCTGAGAAGCAAAAATTAATATGAACTACGTAAAAAAATAATATTATAATCTATCCTAAGTTCCTATCTTGAGAAACAAAAATGTATAATGTTAAGTATAGAAAAAACATTAATATTTTAATCTATCTTAAATACTTACTGTTAGAAACATAAATTAATATGCAGTATATAAAAAATATTTGAATCTATCTAAGTTCCTATTCTGAGAAACAAAAAAAATCAAACCTAGAAAAACCATTAATATTTTAATTAAATACCTATTGTGAGAAGTTAATATTTTAATCTATTTTAAATTTCTACTCTGAGAAAAGAAAAAACAATATTGAGCATAGGAAAACCATTAATATTTTCATCTATCTTAAATAGATATTGTGAGAAACAAAAATTAATATCCAGTATAGAAAAAAAAATAAATATTTTACTCTAACCTAAGTTCCTATTCTGAGAAACAAAAATTAATATCGAGTATAGGGAAAAAAAAAAAGATATTTTCATCTATCTTAAGTTCCTATTCTGAGGAACAAAAATTAATATCCAGTATTGGAAAACAAAAATATTTTCATCTATCTTAAGTTCCTATTCTGAGGAATAAAAATTAATATTCAGTATAGGACAAAAAATAATATTTTCATTTATCTTAAGTCCCTGTTCTGAGGAACAACAACAGTAAAAAAATTAAGTGTAGACAAACCATTAATATTTTAATCTATCTTAAATACCTGTCTGAGAAACAAAAGAAATAATAATGAGTGTAGAAAAGAATTTATTTTAACCTATCTTAAATGCCTATTGTGAGAGACAAAAACTAATATCCAGTATAGAAAAAATAATATTAAAATATTTAAATTACATTAAAATTAAATTTAAAATATATGAAAATTTAAAATTGTAAAATAACATTTATTCTATCAAGTTCCTATCCTGAGGAAAAAAAAATAGTATTGAGTACAGAAAAAAAAATCTATTTTAAATTCATAGTTTGAGAAACAAACAAATAATATCAAGTGTAAAAAAAAAATAATTAATTGCTCTTAAATTCCTGTGCTTAGAATTAAAAAAATTAACATTAAGTCTGGTAACATGGCAAAAAAAAAAAAATCAGTATTTTTACAGAAATATTGTGTAAGGTTTATGAATATACATGAGGTGTTTAATGAATATGTATCAAGACTTTTGAACTGTAAGTCATGTTTTTTTCTATGAATTCTGCCACATTGTTGCTGAGCCTGCCTAAATCATAAAGTAGGATAATAAACTCAATATAAATACATACATTAACAGGGTTATGAACCCATCTTGAAACCTTGAATCCTTTCTCATTTTCTTTTCTTTTTTTTTTTTTTTTTTTAATGCATATCTATCTTGATTTCAGTTTTTACATAACAAACTAGAAACCAAACTATATCTGGATTAACAAAAAAAAGGAGCTATCTGGCTCTGTATGCACACATTTCAAAGGTCATAGTTATGGAAAATGTTAGATATTTTGCAACACACTTGAAACTAATTATAGGTGGGTACAATCCCATGGTTACATTTGCACACTCCTATGCACAAGCTCTGGGCAACCAAAGAAATGAGCTTTGTAAACTGGAGGTAGGTAGTTTCCAGGCAGTTCAGGATTGCTCAGAATGCAGTAAGGCATTAGCAATCAGCAAGCAAGTGCAGATACAAGGGCAGAGCACATTGTGACACCTGCTCATCTCCTTTTATCAATACAGCCTGAGTCTAATGGACCTTTGGAAACAGAATACCCAGTCAGAATGGCAGTTAGCCAAGCCTGACCATATCAGGTGAAGCCATAGGCTTGCTTTTCCCTTTTTAGGGCAGAACACAGCCTTGCACAAGGCAGGCACAAGCTGAGCCTGTGTGCCTTGTTTACCACAGGATGCAAAACAAGTCTGGGTAAGCCAGAGTTCTTAGACTCAGTGGCTCCAGATTATTTGTTCTCTTTACCACACTTGCTTCTCCCCAAAACAGAAGAAGGGAGAGGAGAAAAACAGCTTTGGGCAAGCCAGGACATAGATAAGCCTGTTTTGGCCTGTTCAAGCCTACCATGAGACATGTAAGAAGCTATTTAGTAATCACATCGATAACCATGTAGCTAACTGCAGATAAATAATATAAATATAAGCACTTTGTTCAGATTTGTCACTTCAGTAATAAAATGCATTGCAACAGGCAGATAGTTTCCATTACCTCTCACCTGAAAGAAATATTTTAATGGCACAGTCTCACCTTTTCTATTAAAAGGCACTTGAGAGGCACTCTGTTTACCAGCTCTCCCAGAACAAAAATTGAAGTGGTAAGTTTTATTGTTGCTCCATTGAATTCACTGCTAGTGATACTAAGCAACATAAACAACCAGTTCTTTCAGTCTGGGAAATTAGCCAGTACATAGAGCCTTTGTAATTTACTCAGTCTATGGAGCCTTTTTTTAGATTGATTGTCAGAATAAAAATAATTTCTTGTGTGATTCTGGTTTCTTGGGTATAACTTTATTTGTTTAATCATCTCACCTTCCCCCCAGTGTGTGGGGAATGAGCAGGGATGGCATCTTACATGTTAAGTTTCCTAGATTGGTTTTTGATGTATCTACATGCAGTTCTGGAGCCCCCAGCACAGGAATGACATGGAAGTGTTGGAGCCAGTCCAGAGGAGGTCACCAAGATGCTGTGAGGGCTGCAGCAGCTGTGCTGTGAGGACAGGCTGAGAGAGTTGGGGCTCTACAGCCTGGAGAAGAGAAGGCTTCCAGGAGACCTTAGAGTAGTCTTCCAGGATCTGAAGGGGGCTCCAGGAAGGCTGGGGAGGGACTATTGACAAGGTCTGGTAATGCCAGGACAAGGGGTAATGAGTTTGAAGTGGCAGAGGAGAGATTGCAAGTGGATGTTAGGAGGAAGTTGTTTGCAGTGAGGGTGGTGAGACACTGGCACAGGTTGCCCAGGGAGGTTGTGGCTGCTCCCTCTCTGGAGGTGTTGAAGGTCAGGTTGGATGAGGCCTTGAGTGACCTGTGCTAGTGGGAGGTGTCCCTGCCTATGGCAGGGGGTTGGAACAGGTTTATCCTTGATGTCTCTTCCAGCCTTATCATTCTATGATTCTATGATCTTTGTCACTGAAAAATGTGCTGCTTGGCTTTCTCCCAGGTCCATGCAGAACACACCACACACTATCTGCCTGTTTGCCTGCTGCTTCCCCAGCACAGCTGCAGCCAATCCAACCTCGGGGATCCATAGTTGCCTTTGGCTTTCCAAGCAACATTTTCACTCTCAGGGCTTAGCTACTGATTCGCCTTTCCAAGCAGCACCTTGCTGAGGATGGTGGCAACCCACTGCTTCAGCGTTTAATTGCTACTTAAGAGAGATTTAATTCCTCCTCCTGTTTAATCTGAAAGGTGGTGAGCAAGCCTCCACTGAGATGTTGCTGTGTAAGGTGCAAACTGAATCACAGAATGTCAGGGGCTGGAAGGAACCTCCAAAGCTCATCCAGTCCAACCCCCCTGCCAGAGCAGGATCACCTAGACCAGATCACACAGGAACACATCCAGGCAGGGTTTGAATATCTCAAGAGGGGGAGACTCCACAACCCCCCTGGGCAGCCTGTTCCAGTGCTCTGTCAGCCTCACAGGGAAAAAAATTCCTCCTCAGGTTTAAATGAAACTTCCTATGCCTCAGTTTCCACCCAGTGCCCTTTGTCCTGGCAGTGGGCATCACCCAGCAGAGCCTGGCTCCAGCCTCCTGACACTCACCTTTCCATCTTGATAGCCATTGCTGAGGTCACCTCTCAGGCTCCTCTTCTCCTAGCAGCACAACCCCAGTTCCCTCAGGCTCTCCTCCTAACAGAGCTGTTCCATTCCTTTCAGTATCTTTGTGGTTCTGTGCTGGACTCTCTCTAGCACTACTATGTCCCTCTTGAAGTGGGGCCCCAGAACTGGACACAGGGCTCCAGTTGTGGCCTTATCAGGGCAGAGTAGAGGGGCAGGGGAACCTCTCTCAACCTGCTAGCCACAGCCCTTCTGATCCACCCCAGAATGGCATTGCTCCTCCTGCCCACAAGTGCACGTTCCTGAGCTGCAGCCAGTAACATGACTGAACAAAGAAATACATGATGAGCTTGAAGGATAATGAGATGAAGAAATGAAAACAGGTGTATATTTGGACTTCAGTTGCACCTCTGAGATACATTTGTGTCTATATGTATGTGCATGAACATCTGGTAGGCATGTAGATAAAATTCCTAACAGGAGATATTAGAGACTGATGTCTACATTTCTTCTTACCTGAGGTCTGCAGTTTGCAGACACACTCTGCTTGACAAACCATTGAGGCGTACAAGAAAGCTTTACCTTGCTGGATCAGGATGAAAAACAAGGCAGTGCTTTTCAGGACTGTGCCTTTTCCATTCCCTTTAATCCAGCTAAAATCCCTTACTTGATGAGTGATGGCAGGATATGATCTTAGCACTTTGCCATAGAAGATAAGAGGAAGAAAGTGACATCAGCTGTGTCGTTTAGAGTGAAAAAGCAGAGACTGATGTGTAAAGGACAGCTTGTTTGAAGTCAGATTTCATATGTGGACAAGGCAGAGACTTGTCTGGTTTATGTGTCATTAACCCTAAAGGTTCCTGGTAACTCTAGTAGAGATTTTGTGGCAGAGATGAGATTTGGAAGATTAAAATTATATTTGCCCATCTCTGTTCTGTTCTTAAGACACGCAGAAGTCTGGAAAGTCATAACAGAGTGGTGATCAAGGGCACAATGTCCACCTGGAGACCAGTGACAAGTGAAATCCCTCAGGGGTCAGTGCTGGCACCAGCGCTGTTTAACATCTTTGTCAGTGCCATGGACAGAGGAATCAGTGCAGCCTCAGCAAGTGTGCAGATAGCACCAAGCTGTGTGGCACAGCTGACTTGTTAGACGGCAGGGATCCATCCAGAGGGACCTGGATAGGCTGCAAAGGTGTGCCCAGGCCAATCTCAAGGCATTCAACAAGGCCAAGTGTGAGGTCCTGCACCTGGGTGGGCACAATCCCAAGCACAACTGCAGGCTGACTGGGGAATGGCTGAGAGCAGCCCTGAGGAACAGGTCCTGGGGGTCTGGGTTGATGAAATGATCAACATGAGGCTGCAGCATGAGTGTGTGCTGTGTGCTGGACTGCAACAAGAGCAGCGTGGCCAGCAGGGCAAGGGAGGGGATTGTGCCTCTTTGCTCTGCTCTTGTCAGACCCCGTCTGGAGTCCTGTGTGCAGTTCTGGAGCCCTCAGCACAGGAAGGGCATGGAAGTGTTGGAACCAGTCCAGAGCAGACCACCAAGATGCTGAGAGGGCTGCAGCAGCTCTGCTGTGAGGACAGGCTGAGAGAGCTGGGCAGCCTGGAGGAGAGAAGATTTCCAGGAGATCTTAGAGTAGCCTTCCAGGATCTGAAGGGGGCTCCAGGAAGGCTGGAGAGGGACTATTGACAAGGTCTGGGAATGCCAGGACAAGGGGCAATGGGTTTGAAGTGTCAGAGGGGAGATTGCAAGTGGATGTTAGGAGGAAGTTGTTTGCAGTGAGGGTGGTGAGACACTGGCACAGGTTACCCAAGGAGGTTGTGGCTGCTCCCTCCCTGAAGGTGTTCAAGGCCAGGTTGGAGGAGGCCTTGAGTGACCTGTACTAGTGGGAGGTGTCCCTGCCTATGGCAGGGGTTGGAACTAGATGATCTTTGAGGTCACTTCCAACCTTACCTGTCCTCATAGCAGAACTGCTGCAGCCCTCTGATCATCTTTGTGGCCCAATGTCCAATGTAAACCTCCCCAGCCTCAACTTGAGGTCATTCCCCCTTCTTCTGTCTCCAATTACATGTGAGAAGAGCTCAGCAGCAGCCTAACCACAACATCCCTTCAGGGACATACACCTCTACAAAATACTTTAAACATAACTTTACACATACCTCAGAAAAAAAAAACAAAGCCAAAACCAAACAACAACATAAATACATGATTTAGAAAGCAGTAGGATGCTGAAGAATAAGATGTAGAAGCAAAGTGAGCAGGAACAGAAGCCCTCCAATGCCTCTCTTTCTTCTTCCTTAGGAAAACATTAGCGCCAAAGCTGTGATGATTTGCATTGTCTATTACAGCAACTGCATTGGAGAAATATTTAGAAAGAGCAAGGCACAAATGCATAGCCATGACTATAAATACCACCAAAGCAAACAGAAAGCTGGAGTGTTGTTTAATAGCATGTCTCCAGACAGACAGCTTTCCTAACTGAATTACTTGGCTTCCCTGTTATTGGATCTCTACCCAAGAAATATTACACTGCTAAAACTGCTGTGCCGTGTGTCTGCCTGAGACAAAAAGATCATTACACATTAGGGTGAAATCCATTCTCTATCCCTTGGAAATATTTCATTATTTGAAATGAGAGAATAAACTGAAAGAGGGGAGATTTAAAGTGGATGTTAGGAGTCCTGTGTGCAGTTCTGGAGCCCCCAACACAAGGACATGGAACTGTTGGAACTAGTCCAGAGGAGGCCACCAAGATGCTGAGAGGGCTGCAGCAGCTGTGCTGTGAGGACAGGCTGAGAGAGTTGGGACTCTGTAGCCTGCAGAAGAGAAGGCTTCCAGGAGACCTTGGAGTGGGCTTCCAGGATCTGAAGTGGGCTACAGGAAGGCTGGGGAGGGACTATTGACAATGTCTTGCAATGACAGGACAAGGAGAAATGGGTTTAAACTGGTAGAGATTGAAAATGGATGTTAGGAGGAAGTTGTTTGGAGTGAGGGTGGTGAGACACTGGCACAGGTTGCCCAGGGAGGTTGTGGAGCACAGAATCACCCAATGTGATCAAAGATCACATTCTGTGCTTCTGTGCTCCACAACCTCCCTGGAGGTGTTCAAGGCCAGGCTGGATGAGGCCTTGAGTGACCTGTGCTAGTGGGAGGTGTCCCTGCCTATGGCATGGGGTTGGAACTGGCTGAGCTTTGAGGTCATTTCCAACCTTACCATTCTATGATTCTATGATTTTATGGTTCTAATAACAAGTTAAAATGCCTATATGAAAGTAGTGTGTTTTGGTTTAACTCGAGAAAAAAACGTGGTTGAATTTTTTTTGTACTCCTGACAGTAGAAGTCTTTTCAGCGATGTTGCAGTTCAAACAGAAGTGTGACAACATGGTTCTTTGGATTAAAATGATTGATTTTTTTTATTTTTTAAATGCCATTAATTTTAATTACAATAATTTATATTCATAATGCACTCTTAAACTAATACTGTTAGTAGGGCAAGTGAGGTTCTCCTCCCCCTCCATTTCTGCCCTGATAATACCACATGTGGAATATTGTGTCCAGTTATGGGCCCATGAGTTCAAGAAGGACCTCAAGGAACTGCTTGTAACTCCAGCAAAAACTCAACAACAAAAAATAACCAACCCTCCCTCCCCAAAAAAATAAAAGAAAGAAAGAAAATAAACAAACAAACAACCCAAACCAAACAAAAAAAACCTCAACCAACCAACCAAAGAAAATCCCTTGAATTTGTGAGTCAACAAATTTACACACCAACATCTATAACGAATAGATGGAGTTGTTTTGTTGTTGTTGTTGTTGTTGTTGTTCAGAATATAATTTCAAGTAGAAGCAGACAAAGTGCTATATAACAAACTCTTTCCAAACCATGATAGATAGCAGGCTTAAGAAATGTTTAAAAGGTTACCCCATAGCCAACATGAAAGGAAAAAAAGTCAGGGTAAGACATGAGTAATTCCGAGATCAGACTATAAATAGGTCATGTCACAAATATTTCTGTCCAGGCAGGTGTAAAATTATTAGGACAGTTTTGAATGGGTGTGAGATTACCCTTCAGAAATTGTATTTCTTATGTGACACATATTCTTTGTAACTGTTGACTGATAAGAAGAGCCATATACCATGTATCTGTGTTTGGAGGCTTTTTTTTCCTGTTACTATAGCATAAGATCTACAAACTGATGCAGTGTTTTATACTGATTCTGTGTTTAAAGCATGGACTCCCTCTATCTGCCCATTTGAAGTTTGCACTAAAAGGGTTGGTTTGATCAATTAACTGCTCATTATTCCTCTAGTTAACCAGGAGCTTAAGCTGGGAGAGACAAAAACCAGGGAAACTGACCCATGCTAGCTACTGGTGTGCAGCCCAGACCACATGTGTCACACTCAGTATAAAGGGTGATGTTACTGTGTGCAGTTCTGGAGCCCCCAGCACAGGAAGGACATGGAAGGCTTGGAGGGGGTCCAGAGGAGGCCACCAAGATGGTGAGAGGGCTGCAGCAGTTGTGCTGTGAGGACAGGCTGAGAGAGTTGGGGCTCTGCAGCCTGGAGAAGAGAAGGCTTCCAGGAGACCTTAGAGTAGCCTTCCAGGATCTGAAATGGGCTACAGGAAGGCTGGGGAGGGACTGTTGACAAGGTCTTGTAATGCCAGGACAAGGGGCAATGGGTTTGAAGCAGCAGAGAGGAGATTGAAAGTGGATGTTAGGAGGAAGTTGTTTGCAGTGAGGGTGGTGAGACACTGGCACAGGTTGCCCAGGGAGGTTGTGACTGCTCCCTCCCTGGAGGTGTTGAAGGCCAGATTGGAGGAGGCCTTGAGTGACCTGTTCTAGTGGGAGGTGTCCCTGCTTATGGCAGGAGATTTGAACTAGATGAGCTTTGAGGTCCCTTCCAACATTAGCATTCTATGATTTTATGATTCTGTTTGCTGAGGACTGGGTTCCTCGTGATCCTTCTCTTCCTTTTTCTTCCCCCTTCTTCATCCCCAGTGGAGCTCAACTGCAATCCTGCTCCAGAAGGTTACTTTCCTGTTTATTGTGACTACCATACATTCACTGGACTGAGTATAACTTTGTATACTTGCACTTGCATTAGTATTATTATTACTTTTGCCATTCCATTAAATCGAATTTTATTTCTACCCATGGATCTACTCTCCTCTTCCTGATTCAGATGATAAGCCCTGAACATGTGCTATAAAAAGGCATTTCATAGAATCATAGAATCATAGAATAGTAAGGTTGGAAGGGACCTCAAGGATCATCTAGTTCCAACCCCCTGCCATAGGCAGGGACACCTCCCACTAGTACAGGTTACTCAAGGCCTCATCCAATCTGGCCTTGAACACATCCAGGGAGGGAGCATCCACAACCTCCCTGGGCAACCTGTTCCAGTGCCTCACCACCCTTACTGTAAAGAACTTCCTCCTAACATCTAGTCTAAATCTCCCCTCTGCCAGTTTAAGCCCATTGCCCCTTGTCCTGTCATTGCAGGACCTTGTAAATAATCCTTCCCCAGCCTTCCTGTAGGCCCCCTTCAGATACTGGAAGGCTACTATCAGGTCCCCTCGAAGCCTTCTCTTCTCCAGGCTGAAGAGCCCCAACTCCCTCAGCCTGTCCTCATAGGAGAGCTGCTCCAGCCCTCTGATCATCTTTGTGGCCCTCCTCTGGACCCGCTCCAACACTTCCATGTCCTTCCTGTGCTGAGGGTTCCAGAACTGCACACAGTACTCCAGGTGGGGTCTGACGAGAGCAGAGTAAAGGGGCAGAATCACCTCCCTTGCTCTGCTGGCCACGCTTCTCTTGATGCAGCCTAGGACTCGGTTGGCTGTCTGGGCTGCATGTGCACACTGCAGGCTCATGTTGAGCTTTTCATCAACCCAGACTCCAAGGTCCTTTTCCTCAGGGCTGCTCTCCAGCCATTCACCACCCAGCCTGTATTTGTGCTTGGGATTGTGCCTACCCAGGTGCAGGACCTTACACTTGGCCTTATTGAATTTCATCAGGTTGGCCTGGGCCCAACTCTCCAGCCTGTCCAGGTCCCTCTGGATGGCATCCCTGCCCTCTAGCAAGTCGACTGTGCCACACAGCTTGGTGTCATCTGCAAACTTGCTGAGGGTGCACTCCATTCCTCTGTCCATGTCACTGACAAAGATGTTAAACAGCACTGGTCCCAGCACTGACCCCTGAGGGACACCACTTGTCACTGGTCTCCAGGTGGACATTGTGCCGTTGATCGCCACTCTCTGGGTTCGACCATCCAGCCATTTAGGTTAGTAAGTTTTGTTTAGGTTAGTGAACTTAGTTTAGGATTGACACAAACACAGAATTGGATTTGTGATGGACATTTGTGGCCTTGATGAATTCCTTATTGTAGGAAAAAAAAAACGATTAACAGCTTGGAACAGCCTGATTGTATTTAACTCTTTTGCACACAGAGGCACCACACCTAAGGTTCCCTCCCTCCCTTGCTTCCAAGTGAGTTCCTTGCTTCTTTTTCTCTTGCTTGCTTGCTTGCTTGCTTCTGTTTCTCTTGCTTGCTTGCTTGCTTTTTTGTTTGTTTGCTTGCTTGTATGCTTGCTTGCTTTCTTGCTTTCTTCCTTTCTTTCTTGGCAACTTGCTTGTTTGCTTGCTTGTTCCTTTCTTTCTTGGTTGGTTGCTTGCTTGTTTTCTTTCTTGGTTCCTTGCTTGCTTTCTTCCTTTCTTTCTTGGTTGTTCGTTTGTTTGCTTGCTTGCTTGCTTCCTTTCTTTCTTGGTTGGTTGTTTACTTGCTTGCTTGCTTGCTTGCTTCCTTTCTTTCTTGGTTGGTTGTTTACTTGTTTGTTTGCTTGCTTGCTTCCTTTCTTTCTTGGTTGGTTGTTTACTTGCTTGCTTGCTTGCTTGCTTCCTTTCTTTCTTGGTTGGTTGGTTGGTTGCTTTCTTCTTTTCTCTCTTTCTTTCTTGGTTGCTTGTTTGCTTGCTTTCTTCCTTTCTTTCTTGCTTGCTTGCTTTCTTGTTTGCTTGCTTTATTTCTTGCTTCCTTCTTTTGTTCTTTCTTGCTTACTTTTTACTTCATTTGCTTGCTTACTATCTTGCTTGTTTCCTTTCTTCTTTTTCTCTTTCTTTCTTCCTTGCTTGTTTATTTACTCGCTTTCTTGTTGGTTTTCTTCATTTCTTTCTTGCTTGCTTGCTTTCATGCTTGCTTATTTACTTTCTTTTTTGCTTCCTTCCTTTTCTCTTTCTTGCTTACTTGTTTATTTGCTTGCTTACTTTCTTACTTGCTTTCTTTCTAGCTTGCTTTCTTGCCTTTCATTTTTTCCCCCTCTCTTTCTTTTTTATTCCCCACAGTGACTTCCAGAGTGAATGAACTATGTTTGGAAAAGTTTGCGTTTGGTTCTACTTTGGATGAAGCTTCTGTTTCTGTTGCACAGCAGGACATCTCTCCAAGCACAGACTGACCCTGGCAATTATAAGGAAAGAACAACAGAATGATTGCTGTTTTTTTGTTGTTTTTTTCAGTTTCTGTACCTTCTTAATTGCTAGGCTGTATTCTTCCCTGCTGTGCAAAGTGCAGTGCAAGATGTATGAATATTGACCCTTTGTACAGAACTGGTGTGGTGTTGTACTTCTGTGTTCTTCCTTGGAAGGACAAATGAAGTCACTCCCACTTAATGGAGATACTTCAAAATGTTTGGTGGAAAAGATGTGGAACAGCTTTGGTAAACAAGATTTATGCTTGGATTTTATTTAGGATTCAATTAATCTTAAAGGAAAAAAAACCATTATAGAGGAGACAGAGAAACTGAATTAAAATGCCTGCAGTTCTGGGTGATTATAATAATGCTAAGAGAAATAAACTGGTTGTAAAAAAGACCTGAAAAGCCACAAGGTGCTGAGTTTCTGTGGGTAATGATCAGCAATCTTTATAAACAACCCTGTGTGACACAGACAGAATAGATGCTGCATGCTCAGAGGGAATCAAAAGACCTGAAGGAAAAAAAAAGTTAAAAGAGTGGGGGGGGAAAAAAAGGGAGAAAAAAATAAAAATAGAAAAAAGAGGGGAAAAAGAGAAAAAATCAAAAGAGAAAAAAGAGTAAAAAGAGGGAAAAAAAGAGGATAAAAAGGATGGGGAAAAAGGGGAAAAAGAGAAAAAGAAAAAGAAAAAAATGAGAAAAAATGAGGGAAAAAAAGAGAATCAATAAAAAGAAAGAGGGGAAAAATAAAAAGAAAAAAAGAGGGGAAAAAAAAGAGATAAAAAGAGAAAAAATTAAAAAGGGAGAAAGAGTAAAAAAGAGAAAAAATAGATTAAAAAAAAGGGGAAAAGAGAAAAAATAAAAAGGAAAAAAAAGAGGGGAAAAAAGAGGAGGAAAAAAGAAAAAGAAAAAGAGAAAAAGGGGGAAAAAAGAAAATAAAAGGAGGAAAAAAAGAGGAAAAAATAAGGTGGGGGTAAGAAAAAGAAATGGCAGATTAATTGGTAGCAGACATAAAAATTGTCACACTGCTACCACATTCAGCTTTGGGATGTAACAATGCCTGAAACTGGATGAAATACAAAGGTGGTGATAGATGTCAGACACATCTCTGAAGCATGTAACACTATTACAGCTATCCAAAGGGAAATCATCAAGTGCTGGGGACTTGTTAGGAATGGACTTTGTCCCTTGGGAAGAGGAAGGCATCAAAGTCTGAAATGAACCGCTCCCAGGAGCTGATACATTAAGGGGATTGGGCAATGCTTGCTATGCATTCCCTGCTCTTGCATGTCCACGTTGAAAAGATGCCTACTCCAGACTGAAAAGAAATTACAAAGACAGATCCCTCAATATTCGTGTTCAAAATAGAGGGGAAAAAAAAAAACAAACAACAATCATAAAGTTAACAGGTTCAGACTGGATGTTGGGCAGAAGTTCTTCCCAGCAAGAGTGATTGGTATTGGAATGGGTTGCCCAGGGAGGTGGTGGAGTCCCTATCCCTGGAGGTGTTTAAAAATAGACTGGATGAGGCACTCAGTGGCATGGCTTAGTTAATTAGAAAGTGTTAGGTGATAGGTTGGACTCAATCATCTTGAAGTTCTTTTCCAACCTGATTAATTCTGTGATTAATTCTGTGATTAACATACCTATGGTTATTTGTCCAAGTGGGATATTTAGCAAATTTTCACCTGGCTGATTAGTACTATTGGAAAGTTAGCAACTGAAGATTCACAGTGTTTCCAACACACCTACAATCCCTTCACCCCCAAAACACTGGTGTGACAGACAAGTGGTTTTCCTTGGCAGCTTTCTTTCCACTTTTTTGTTCTTCTGAGGTGGAGATCAGCAAGGAAAAATAAATAGATAACAAACTGTTCATTTAATATCTTATAATCATAGAATCATAGAATGCTTTAGGTTGGAAGGGACTTCAAAGATCATCTAGTTCCAACCCCCTACCACAGGCAGGGACACCTCCCACTAGAACAGGTCACTCAAGGTCTCATCCAATATGGCCTTGAACACCTCCAAGGAAGGAGCAGTCACAACCTCCCTGGGCAACCTGTGCCAGTGTCTCCTAACATCCACTTTCAATCTCTCCTCTGCCACTTCAAACCCATTGCCTCTTGTCCTGTCATTGCAAGCCCTTGTCAATAGACCCTCCCCAGCCTTCCTGGAGCCCCCTTCAGATGTGTCAGTTATTAAATGATATCAGCTTTGCATGGCAGAAAGAAACTGTGAATGTCATTCTGTAATCTGGGCAGAATAAAGCAACCACAGTGAGTCTTCAGCCTGCTTTAACACCAGTTCCATTCTTATCTAGGAGGCAGAGGAGAGGTTTAAATTGGATGTTAAGAAGTTCTTTACAGTGAGGGCGGTGAGACACTGGCACAGGTTGCCCAGGGAGGTTGTGATCACATTGGGTGATTCTGTGCTCCACAACCTCCCTGGAGGTTTTCAAGGCCAGGTTGGAGGAGGCCTCGAGTGACCTGTTCTAGTGGGAGATGTCCCAGCCTGTGGCAGGGGGTTGGAACTGGATGAGCCTTGAGGTCCCTTCCAACCCAAACCATCCTATGATTCTATGTAGAACAAAGAATTGCAAATTCAAGTAGGGGCCGAATTTGTCTGACAGGTCTTAGTAGGGCAACTCTGTTCCTCCTAACAGAGCAGCCCAGCTCCTCTTTGCAGCTGCATTAACAGACAACAACCCCAAAGCCAGGTCTTCCATGGACCAGCAAGAGTAGATCTGTTTTGTTTTGTCGGTTGCTTTTGGGTTTTTCCTCCTGCAGAAGGGATGTCAGAGGAATTGCTTTAATAGTCTCATGCTTCAGTGCAGAGATATATTTGGAAAGGAAAATGTGTGGTCTTGTGACATGTTCTTCACCAAACCCAGAAGAGAGGGACTCTGTGTGAGTGCTTTGTTGCTATGAGAGTGCTGCCAGCCTCCCTGGAGGTGACGCTCTAGGTGCCCTGATGATTTATGCATCAGTTATTGCATCAGGTTTCATCAGGTTTTCAACAGAAAAGAACTGATATTATTACTTGCCATGAAAGGCTGGCAATCTAGTAGGACTGGTGCTTACATATTACTCCATCTCCTGGGGAAAATATAAAACAGGCTGTTCAAAATGATTCCCAGTGCTAATCACACACCTCTCTTCCAGAGCAATTAATACAACTCTATCGACCCTGGCATCTCATTTTAAAATCACACATGATTTACATAACAAGCAAGCAAAAGAGATGCTGCAAGTAAACTGCTAAGTTTGAATTAGATATTCTTGGGTTTTGAAGACAATGAAATTACTGTAGGAAATATCTTTGTTTGTTTTTTGTTGGTTTGGGTTTTGGTTTTTGTTTCTGGTTTGGTTTTTCTTTTTTTTAGTGTTGCCTAAATTATTGACAACGGAATCTAATCTATGACATAAAACTTCTCTTACATATTTCTGTGTATATTCTAATGTATGTGATTATTACTGATAAGATACAGATATAGACACAGATAAGTGTGAACTGTTATTAAAAAAAATAATAAATCACAACTCTAGTTCAAAGGACATTAAACTGCTGGAACAGGTCCAGAGGAGGATCATAAAGATGATAGAGGAAGACCATAAAGATGATCAGAGGACTTCAGCACTTTCCTTATAAGACCAGGCTGGGAGAGTTGGGGCTGTTCATCCTGGAGACGAGAAGGCTCCATGGAGACCATATAGCAGCCTTCCAGTATCTGGAGAGGGTTTGCAGGAAAGCTAGGGAGGGACTTTTTTACAAGGGCTTCTAGTGATAGGATGAGAGGAAGTGGAATGTCCACACAGAAAAAAACAAGGGGAAGGAGAAGGAGAAGGAGAAGGAGAAGGAGAAGGAGAAGGAGAAGGAGAAGGAGAAGGAGAAGGAGAAGGAGAAGGAGAAGGAGAAGGAGAAGGAGAAAGGAAAGGGAAAGGGAATGGGAAAGGGAAAGAGAAAGGGAAAGGGCAAGGGAAAGGGCAAGGGAAAGGGCAAGGGCAAGGAAAAGGGCAAGGGAAAGGGAGAAAGAAAGAGAAAGGGAAAGGGAAAAGGAAAGGGAAAGAGAAAGAGAGAAAGAGAAAGAGAAAGAGAAAGAGAAAGAGAAAGAGAAAGAGAAAGAGAAAGAGAAAG
>VWZE01025820.1:1275-20097 GCA_013396675.1 Eubucco bourcierii | reverse complement strand
TGAGGAGAGCAGAGCCAAGGGGCACAATCCCCTCCCTTGCCCTGCTGCCCACACTGCTCTTGCTGCAGCCCAGCACACAGTTGCTGTCTGGGCTGCACTCACACTGCAGCCTCAGCTTGAGCTTTTCCTCACCCCACACCCCCAGGGCCTGTTCCTCAGGGCTGCTCTCAGCCATTCCCCACCCAGCCTGGAGCTGTGCTTGGCATTGTGCCTACCCAGGGGCAGGACCTTACACTTGGCCTTGTTGAATGTCCTGAGGTTGGCCTGGGCACAGCTCTGCAGCCTGTGCAGGTCCCTCTGGATGGATCCCTGCCCTCTAGCAAGTGACTGTGCCACACAGCTTGGTGCCAGCTGCACACTTGCTGAGGCTGCACTGATTCCTCTGTGCATGGTACTGACAAAGATGTTAAACAGCACTGGTGCCAGCACTGACCCCTGAGGGAGCCACTGGCACTGGTCTGCATGTGGACATTGTGCCCTTGATCACCATTCTTTGGGTGCCATCATCCAGCCAGTTTTCTACCTTTCAAGACTGTCAGCCCCAAATCAAGTTGGTCTGACACTAAGTCTCCTCTGCCTGAGCTTGGCAATAAAAATTCTGAGAGCAACCCCAAAGTTATTAGCAAAGCTGGCACCTGCAAAATCAAACCCTTGGTCTTTGTTTCAGGCTTCTTGTGTAAATCTGAGAAGGTGGCTCCCAGACAGCACACAGTACAGACAGGACCATTTTAATAGTGGAGATCATCAGAGGAAGGTGCACATTGACAAGTCATGGAATTATATAATGGCTTAGGTTGGAAGGGACCTCAGAGATTGTCTATTTCAACCCTACCACTACAGGCAGGGACACTTCCCAGCTACAGTTGGCTGCTCAAGGCCTCATTCAGCCTGGCCTTGAACATCCCCAAAGAGGAGGCATCCACAATCTCCCTGGGCAACCTATTCCAGAGCCTCACCACCCTCATCCTGAACAACTTCTTCCTCAGCTCCAGTCTAACTCTGCTTTCCCTCAGCTTCAAACCATTCCCCCTTGTCCTACTGCTAAACATTCTCATGCAAGGTCTGCAGGCTTCCTGCAGGATCCCTTCAGGCACTGGGATCCACCTATCCCATGCATGTACCCCACCAGCCAGTGGTGCCAGCAGCCCATGAAGGTTGCCTGATGAGGTCACTTCCTACTGTTGACTACAATTTCTGCTTTTTTGGAGAGGAGTGTTGTGGTAGGCCTAAGCAGGCCAAAATAAGCTTGTACATGTCCTGGCTTGCCCAGAGATGTTTTTCTGCTCTCCCTCCTTCTGCTATGGGGAGAGCAACCATGGGAAAGAGGACAAAGAACCTGGAACCACTGAGTCTGGGGTCTGTGGCCTGCCCAGACCCTGTGGTAAACAAGGTGCACAGGGTTGTCTTGTACAGGGCTGTGCTCTGCCCTAAAAAGGGTAAAGCAAGCCTGTGGCTTCACCTGATATGGTCAAGCTTGGCTAACTGCCATTCTGATTGGCTATCCTGTGTCCAAAGGCACATTAGTCTGGGGCTGTGTGGATAAAAGGAGATGAGCAGGAGACACAACCTGCTCTGCCTTTGTATTCATACCTGCTGCTGCCTGCTGCTCTTGCTCTCTGCTTTTAGCACTTTTCTGTCTCACTGCATCCTGAACTGCCTGGAAACTACCTCCCTTGAGTTTCCCAGGAGCAGGCTCTAAATGGCTCCACAGGATGAGCCTGCACAGCCAGCCTGACACCATGCTGAGACTGCACAGGGCATTGCATCTCTGAGCAGGGAGCACATCCTGCACCTTGCCATTACAAGGTGTGTCTGCTATTGTATGTGTGCTCCACTACTGCATCTGCTCTCTCTGTGCTTCTACTACTTTGTAGCATCCTGAGCTGTGTGGAACCCCAGCAATCAGGTCCATGGGATCAGCCTGCACAGCCAGCCTGACACCATGCTGAGACTGCACAGGGCATTGCATCTCTGAGCAGGCAGCACATCCTGCACCTTGCCATTACAAGGTGTGTCTGCTATTGTATGTGTGCTCCACTACTGCATCTGCTCTCTCTGTGCTTCTACTACTTTGTAGCATCCTGAGCTGTGTGGAACCCCAGCAATCAGGTCCATGGGATCAGCCTGCACAGCCAGCCTGACACCATGCTGAGACTGCACAGGGCATTGCATCTCTGAGCAGGGAGCACATCCTGCACCTTGCCATTACAAGGTGTGTCTGCTATTGTATGTGTGCTCCACTACTGCATCTGCTCTCTCTGTGCTTCTACTACTTTATAGCATCCTGAGCTGTGTGGAACCCCAGCAATCAGGTCCATGGGATCAGCCTGCACAGCCAGCCTGACACCATGCTGAGACTGCACAGGGCATTGCATCTCTGAGCAGGGAGCACATCCTGCACCTTGCCATTACAAGGTGTGTCTGCTATTGTATGTGTGCTCCACTACTGCATCTGCTCTCTCTGTGCTTCTACTACTTTATAGCATCCTGAGCTGTGTGGAACCCCAGCAATCAGGCTCCATGGGATCAGCCTGCACAGCCAGCCTGACACCATGCTGAGACTGCACACCACAAGACATCCTGCCTGTACCTGGAAGCCTCCTGCCCAGATGGAATACTGCAAAATCAAACCCTTGGTCTCTGTTTCAGGCTTCTTGTGTAAATCTGAGAAGGTGGCTCCCATACAGCACACAGTACAGACAGGATAACACAGATCATCCAGAGAGTCAGGACCAGGTCAGAGATCATTGGGAAAAGCCTCTAATGGCTACTGACAGCAACCTGGCCACGAGCTTTGAGTACTGTCAGATAATAATTTTGTGAGTAAATACTTAAAAGCCTCTTGTAATCATTAATTGCCTTCTGCCATAAGCAGAAAGGAGANGGGGCTGTGCAGCCTGGAGAGGAGAAGGCTTCCAGGAGAGCTTGGAGTGCCTTGCAGGATCTGAAGGGGGTTCCAGGAAGGCTGGGGAGGGACTGTTGACAAGGTCTGGGAATGGTAGGACAAGGGGAATGGGTTTGAAGTGTCAGAGGGGAGATTGAAAGTGGATGTTAGGAAGAAGTTGTTTGCAGTGAGGGTGGTGAGACACTGGCACAGGTTGCCCAGGGAGGTTGTGGAGCACAGAATCACCCAATGTGATCAAAGATCACATTGGGTGATTCTGTGCTCCACAACCTCCCTGGAGGTGTTCAAGGCCAGGTTGGATGAGGTCTTGAGTGACCTGTGCTAGTGGGAGGTGTCCCTGCCTGTGGCAGGGGGTTAGAACTGTCTGATCCTTGAGGTCCCTTCCAACCTTCCCATTCTCTGACTCTATGATTCTATCCAGTGAGCAAGCAGAGCACTGACTGCAGAACCTTCTCTGCCAGCTCGAGTTCCACTAATGTGTATATATTAACTGGTGATTCCTAGAGCCTCTTCTAACCTGTAGATAAAGTTTCCATGAGTGATGCAAAGAACCTGTCATTATTATTAAATTGGTGATGGAGGTGATGCCAGTTCTGAATGTTTAATATTAACTATATTAATATTTTTAAAACTATCATCTCACAGTAATTAATTACCCCCCTCCACTACAAGGAGTAATGCACTTTTCCCACAGCAATACAATGGATGCAAAATAAACCCAAGGAGATTCCAAAGTAACTTTTTTTTCCCTCTGTGTGTGTGTGATCAAAAGCAGGTTTCTTCAGTCAAGCTCTAGTTGGCATGTTAGAGATTCTACTCATTTGACACCTCTCTGACACTTGCCAAAACCTCCAGGAGTCTAAGTGATGGGAAAAGCATAAACACAATTACTTTTTTTTTTTTTCCCCCTAGAACCAAAAATAAAATCAGTTAACTCACTCCTGCTTTCCCCTTTTTATTTCCATTTAGCCTACATTAAGATCCCTGAAGCACAGGAACAATCTAACTGCATTTTCATGCTTTCTGGAGGATTCCAATTTAGAGAAACAACCACTAATGAAAATAATTTTGCTTCTTGCTATAGTTTCTTTTATTTTTCCCCCTTCCTTCTTTGTCCCCATAATAGTCTAAGTCCAAAGATGGTACAGAATATCATTTTCCCCCCCTCCTTCTTTGTCCCCATAATAGTCTAAGTCCAAAGATGGTACAGAATACAGCTTTGCAAGTTCTGAGTGGCTTTAGGAGGTGGTATAAATATAGAATCATAGAATGGGAAGATTGGAAGGGACCTCAAAGATCAGTCAGTTCCAAACCCCTGCCATAGGCAGGGACACCTCCCACTAGCACAGTTCACTCAAGGCCTCATCCAACCTGGTCTTGAACACCTCCAGGGAGGTTGTGGAGCACAGAAGCACCAAACATGGCAACCTGTGCCAGTGTCTCACCACCCTCACTGCAAACAACTTCCTCCTAACATCCACTTTCAATCTCCCCTCTGCCACTTCAAACCCATTCCCCTTGTCCTGTCATTCCCAGACCTTGTCAATAGTCCCTCCCCAGCCTTCCTGTAGCTCCCTTCAGATACCACAGATATGTGATACACCCTCAAAGAAATCTGATCTCTGACTGTTTTCTGATGTGCTATTGACACACTTCTCATCTGCTGTGATCTAAGTGTTTCTGAGATGAAATGGGACACAGACAAAAAGATGAAGCAGATTTCATTTTTCATCACTAGTTTGGGAGTGTCTCAGAAGTAGCCATTAGGGAAACTCTTGGAATTGCTTTTCTCAGCCTGCTTCTGGGAAAAAAAAAAAACCATGCTATAAATGTCCTTTCTAGTAAAACACTTCTGTGCTCATAGCCCTCACAGTTCTGGAGCCCCCAGCACAGGAAGGACATGGAAGTGTTGGAGAAGGTCCAGAGGAGGCCACCAAGATGCTGAGAGGGTTGCAGCAGCTCTGCTGTGAGGACAGGCTGAGAGAGTTGGGGCTGTGCAGCCTGGAGAGGAGAAGGTTTCCAGGAGACCTTAGAGTAGCCTTCCAGGATCTGAAGGGGGCTGCAGGAAGGCTGGGGAGGGACTATTGACAAGGNTGGAACTGGCTGATCCTTGAGGTCCCTTCCAACCTTCCCATTCTATGATTCTATGATTCTATGTATCATGAAAGAGATACACATCATGGAATCACAGAATGCTTTGGGTTGGAAGGGACCTGAAAAGTCACCTAGATTGACCCCCACCTGCCATGGGCAGGGACACCTCTTACCAGCACAGCTTGGCTCAAGGTCTATTCCAAACTGGCCTTGAACATCTCCAGGCAGGGGCCATCCACAGCCTCCCTGGGCAACCTGTGACAGTGTCTCACCACCCTCACTCTCAAGAATTTCTTCTTCATCTCCACTCTCAGTCTTCCCTCTCCCAGCTCAAAGCCATTGTCCCTCATCCTGGCACTCCCAGTCTTTGTCAAAAGCCCCTTCCCAGCTCTCCTGGAGCACTCTCCCCATCCCAGGACACTCTCTTAAAAAAACTCCAGAGCACCTGAGGCTTTTTTCTCCTGCTTAAATGAAAGAAACCTTCACAGAACACACCACAACCTTCCCTGAGCATGCTAAAAATAAACTAAGCTATGAGTGTGTGAAGATTGCACAATTAAGCACTGAGTACGAAGGTTGCAGCTGAGACATTTATTGCATCCCCCAGTGGGTGGGAATTAAAATAATGTTCTAATTACATTATCATATCTTTCCCATTGAAAGGGATTTGTGACAGGCACTTCCAAGGGGAAAAAAAAAATCATCTGTACTCCTGAGCAGCTGCTGGAGCCCACTGGTTTGTCCTGTATTTACACAGGCTGGGGTGGATGGTTGTACAGAACCAGTGTGGAAGCAGAACCACCCCACTGGTTTCCTGGCACACATTTCCTGGGAGTTCACAGCTCCTCCTGCCTCATTTGCTGCATGCCCCAATCCAGTTTAACAGCTGAAGGGAGCAGAGTGCTCACAGATAAGGAGGCACCTTGCCTGTCGTTGACTCACTCCCAATTTTCACTCCCAGCTGCCTTGGGGGAGCCCTGTACAAGATTTCACTCAGGATGTCTGAGCTCTGCCTTCATGAAGGGCAGGTCCTGCTTGGCCCAGCTGATCTGCTTCTACCACAAGGTGCAATGGGTATAAACTGCAGCACAGGAGGTTCCACCACAACATGAACAAGAACTTCTTGACTTGATTTCTTCCCAGAGCCCTGGCACAGGCTGCCCAGAGAGGTTGTGGAGTCTCCTTCTCTGGAGCCTTTCCAGCCCTGCCTGGATGTGTTCCTGTGTGACCTGTGCTGGATTCTGTGGTCCTGCTCTGGCAGGGAGGGTTGGACTGGAAGATCTATGGAGGTGCCTTCCAAACCCTAATTTGTGGATGTTGTTTATCTGGTCTCTAGCAAAGACCTTGACACTGTGTCCCACAGCACCCTCCTGGAGAAGTAGGCTGCTCATGGCTAGGGAGGCTTCTCTGGGTGATGGCCAGGCCCAAACAGTGCTGGCAATGGATTTAAATCCAGTTGGTGGCTGGTCACAAGTGGTATTCCCCAGGGCTCAGTGCTGGGACCACTTCTCTTTAATGCCTTTGACAATGATCTGGATGAGGGGACCAAGGCACCCTTAGAGAGTTAGCAGCTGACACTAAATTGGGAGGAGGGTTAATCTGCTTGAGAGGAGGAAGGCTCTGCAGAAGGACCTGGACAGGTTGGATTGATGGGCTGAGGCTGTATGAGGTTTAACAAAGCCAAGTGCCAGGTCCTGCACTTCACTGAATCACAGAATCAGAGAATGGTGAGGTTGGAAGGGACCTCAAAGCTCAGCCAGTTCCAACCCCCTGCCACAGGCAGGGACACCTCCCACTAGTACAGGTCACTCAAGGCCTCATCCAACCTGGTCTTCAACATCTCCAGGGAGGTTGTGGGGCACAGAAGCACAGAATGTGATCTTTGATCACATTCTGTGCTTCTGTGCCCCACAACCTCCCTGGGCAACCTGTGCCAGTGTCTCACCACCCTCACTGCAGAACTTCCTCCTAACATCCAGTTTCAATCTCCCCTCTGCTACTTCAAACCCATTGCCCCTTGTCCTGTCACTGCAAGACCTTGAGTCACAGCAACCCCATGAACACTCCAGGCTTGGGGCAGAGTGGATGGAAACTACCCAGCAGAAAAAAGACCTGGAAGGTGCTGGTTGTCAGCAGCTGGAGATTAGCCTGAGTGTGCCCAATTGGTCAAGCAGGGCACCAGTCTCCTGTCCTGGATCACCAATGCTATGGCCAGCAGGATCAGGGAAATGATTGTGCCCCTGTACTGGGCACTGGTGAGGTCACACCTTGAGTCCTGGGAGCAGTTTTGGGTGCCTCACTACAAGAAGGATATTGAGGTGCTGGAGTGTGTCCAGAGAAGGGCAACAAGCTGATGAAGCTGCTGGAGAGGAGGGTTGGGGAGGAGCAGCTGAAAGAACTAGGATTGTTTAGTCTGGAGAAAAGAAAGCTGAGGGAAGACCTCCAGAGTGGAGTCCCCACCCTTGCAGGTGTTCAAGAAACATGTGTGTTTGGGACCTGGACAGGTTGGAGAGGTGGGCCCAGGCCAACCTCATGAAATTCAATAAGGCCAAGTGTAAGGTCCTGCACCTGGGTAGGCACAATCCCAAGCACAAATACAGGCTGGGTGGTGAATGGCTGGAGAGCAGCCCTGAGGAAAGGGACCTTGGAGTCTGGGTTGATGAAAAGCTCAACATGAGCCTGCAGTGTGCACATGCAGCCCAGACAGCAACCGAGTCCTAGGCTGCATCAAGAGCAGTGTGGGCAGCAGGGCAAGGGAGGGGATTCTGCCCCTTTACTCTGCTCTCGTCAGACCCCACCTGGAGTCCTGTGTGCAGTTCTGGAGCCCTCAGCACAGGAAGGACATGGAAGTGTTGGAGCGAGTCCAGAGGAGGGCCACAAAGATGATCAGAGGGCTGGAGCAGCTCTCCTATGAGGACAGGCTGAGGGAGTTGGGGCTCTTCAGCCTGGAGAAGAGAAGGCTTCGAGGGGACCTGATAGTAGCCTTCCAGTATCTGAAGGGGGCCTACAGGAAGGCTGGGGAAGGATTATTTACAAGGTCCTGCAATGACAGGACAAGGGGCAATGGGCTTAAACTGGCAGAGGGGAGATTTAGACTAGATGTTAGGAGGAAGTTCTTTACAGTAAGGGTGGTGAGGCACTGGAACAGGTTGCCCAGGGAGGTTGTGGATGCTCCCTCCCTGGATGTGTTCAAGGCCAGATTGGATGAGGCCTTGAGTGAGCTGTACTAGTGGGAGGTGTCCCTGCCTATGGCAGGGAGTTGGAACTAGATGATCCTTGAGGTCCCTTCCAACCTTCCCATACTATGATTCTATGACTCTATGAAACATGTGGGCATGGCACTTTGGGCCACGGTGGTGTTGGGTTGATGGGTAGAGTAGATGATCTCAGAGAGATTTTCCAACCCAAACAATTCTCTGATCTGCAGGATGTTCAGGGTGCTGTTCCCTGCTGCCTTCAGCTGGCAGTTGCAGCAAAGCCATTGGGAACTGCCTGGAAAGGAAAGGGGTGAGGGAGGGAGGGTTGCATACAGCCTGCCAGCCCCACCAGCAACCCCACAGCCAGCCACAAATATTAACTCCTGCTCTGCCGTCACCATATTGCACCTCAGACACTTTGCCCTGCTGCCTAGCACAAGATTTATTTTACAGAATATATATTTTACAGCTTAGCTGATTCTCTATAGATCTTCAGCATGAAAATATTGATAGAAGTGAAAAAGAAAATCAATGTAGTGCATGTATAAGGAGCACTGAGCTCACTTAGATGATCAATACTCTTCCCTCAGTGGTCAAGGAGTTAGAAATTTACCAAGCTTCAACAGGCCAGGACAAATGTTCCTGTTAGTATCAGGTTTATTTTATTTTATTTTATGTTATTTTATTTTATTTATTTTTCTAAAAAATTATTTTATTTTGCTTCATTTTGCTTTGCTTTTATTTTGCTTTATTTTGCTTGGTTTTGTTTTGCTCTGCTTTGTTTCATTTTGCTTTGCTTAATTTAATTTTGTTTTGTTTTGCTTTGGGTTGTCTTTTGTGTTTGGTTTATTTTATTTTGTTTTGTTTTTATTTTAGTTTATTTTATTTTGCTTTGTTTTGTTTTGCTTTGTTTTCATTTTCCTTTGCTTAATTTAATTTTGTTTTGTTTTGCTTTGGCTTGGGTTTTTTGTTTGGTTTATTTTATTTTGTTTTGCTTTTATTTCATTTTATTTCATTCTGCTTTGTTTTGTTTTGTTTTGCTTTGTTTTCATTTTCCTTTGCTTAATTTAATTTTGTTTTGTTTTGCTTTGGGTTGGGTTTTTTGTTTGTTTTATTTTATTTTGTTTTGCTTTGCTTTTACTTTATTTTGCTTTGTTTTGCTTTGTTTCATTTTGCTTTGTTTTGTTTTGTTTTGTTTCATTTTGTTTTGCTTTGGTTAATGTCATTTTGTTTTGCTTTGTTTCATTTTGCTTTGCTTTGTTTTGTTTTGTTTCATTTTGTTTTGCTTTGTTTCATTTCATTTTGCTTTGCCTTGTTTCATTTTGCCTTGCTTTGTTGCATTTAATTTTGTTTTGCTTTGTTTCATTTTGCTTTGCTTAGTTTCATTTCATTTTGCTTTGCTTAGTTTCATTTCATTTTGCTTTGCTTTGTTTTGTTTTGCTTTGTTTCATTTCATTTTGCTTTGCTTTGTTTTGTTCTGCTTTGCTTTGTTTCATTTTGCTTTGCTTTGTTTTATTTCATTTTGTTTTGTTTTGTTTTGCTTTGTTTCATTTAATTTCATTTTGTTTTGCTTTGGTTGGGTTTTTTTTTGTTTGTTTGTTTGTTTTGTTTTATTTAGTTTTGCTTTGGTTTGATTTGGTTTTGGTTTTTGTTTTAAGGCACTGTGGTTCAGCTGCTTCTGAGGATGAAGCAATTTACACCAACTGGACTATGTTCTAGAATTTCTCTGGGGACCTGGTCCAGTGTTCCAGCACCCCCCAAGTCAAGAAGTGTCTCCTTAAGCTCAAGTGAAACCTCCTGGGTTCCAATTTATTCCCATTGCCCTTTGTCCTGCTCCAACCTCCTGACCTGTGCGATTTAAATAATTGTAATTGATCAGCACTGCTCAGATCCCCTCTCAGGCTCCTCTTCTCCAGGTTAAGCAGCCCCAGGTCTCTCAGCCTCTCCTCAGAGGAGGTCAGCCTCAGAGATGCTGAGGTGGTGAAGCTCACTTTCCTGTATTCTAAGTGTTTGAGTCCCCACCATGCTCCATGGTGTGTCTGCCTAAAGCCAAAAGAAAGTCCTTAACTTCCCTGTGAAAGAGAGATCTGAGAGAGACAGAATGCAAGTGATTAAATGAAGGACCTTAATTCAGTGCCCTTCCAGCAGCTGAAGGGAAAGCTGTGAAGGAACATTTCAAAAGGGTAGTGACAGGATGAGAGGGAATTGATTGAAGCTTGAGGAGGGCAAATTTACATTGGAGATTAGGAAGAAATTCTTTCCAGTGAGGGTGGGGAGACACTGGCACAGGTTGCCCAGGGAGGTTGTGGATGCCCCTGTCTGGAGGTGTTCAAGGCCAGGTTGGATGAGGCCTTGAGTGACCTGTGCTAGTGGGAGGTGTCCCTGCCCATAGCAGGGGGTTTGGAACCAGATGATCTTCAAGGTCCCTTCCAACCATTCTATGATTTTAATTGGGATGCTCAGTAAAATGTTAGCTGTGGGTAACTAAATGGAAGATCCCTTTCTGTGCTATTGTGCTCCACAACCTCCCTGGAGATGCTGAGGACGAGGTTGGATGAGGGTTTGAGTGAACTCTTCTAGTGGGAGGTGTCCTTGCCCATGGCAAATGGCTCCAGGGAGACCTTAAAGCAGCCTCCAGGTACCTGAAGGGGTCTACAGGAGAGCTGGAGAGGGACTTCTGATGAGGGCTTGTAGTGACAGGACGAGGGGCAATGGCTTTGAGCTGGGAGAGGGGAGACTGAGACTGGAGATGAGGAAGAAATTCTTGAGAGTGAGGGTGGTGAGACACTGGCACAGGTTGCCCAGGGAGGTTGTGGATGCCTCCTGCCTGTGTGATGGTTTGGGAGTTCCCTGCCCCCCTCCCTGCACTTTGTAAAATCCCCCAGACTAGACTCAGGGGGCTGGAAGTTAAGGACTGGCGCTCTATTTACAGCTCAGCACAATGTACAAGCAGAGATAGACACAACAGACAGGAAGAGTGACAGACATAGACAAGGTAAAGGTGATGCAGAAACACAATTCCCCTCCCAGCAATCAGAGACCCCAGGAGGGGCTCCCAACCACCCTTCCACCTTCTCCCCAACCCTGTACCTTACCCCAAGGTTTGCCTTACACACAAGGTGAATTTGGAGGCTGGACCAGGGGGGTTAGAAGGAAAGTGGTTAGTGAGGTTACTCAGCAGAGAGGAGAAAGCCAGAAGTTGCTAGACCGAGACACTGTGCCCCAGAGACTCACTTATCTATGTTTTGAGTTCTTCTCTTAAACATCTCAGCAAGCCTGTGAGTGCAGCAGACATCTCCAGTGTTTCCTTTTCACAGCCTATAATAGCATTTTCTCCATTAAAATATTCCAATTAGCCTCAAACCAGCACAGCCTGGAGGTGTTCAAGCCTTGAGCAAGCTGGTCTAGTGGGAGGTGGCCCTGCCCATGGCAGGGGGATTGGAACTGGATGAGCTTTTAGGTCCCATCCAACCCAAACCATTCTGTGAATCTCAAATGGGAGAGTTGTCCCAGTTAAATTCTGATTACTTATCACATCTTGCTCATGAATGGACCAGAGAAGGGACAAAGACTTGGAGTGGATGTCAGGTTAGTACTGTACCTCACATGACAAACCAGAATAACCCAAGGGGCAGTCACATTGCTCAATCAAGTAAGCCTGAGGAGTCATCCCAGACACGCTGCCAACTTCAGCCACTTCCATTGAGATCTCAGAAATCCTGCAAAACAATGGAGCAAACATCTCTGGTGAGATTAGGCAAGCACCAACTCAGGCCTAGTTAGTTCCTCACTTATCCAAGTGCCAGGTGCTGCACTTTGGCCACAACAACCCCATGCAGAGCTACAGGCTGGGCTGGGAGTGGCTGGAGAGCAGCCAAACAGAAAGGGATCTGGGGGTGCTGATTGACACCCACCTGAACAGGAGCCAGCAGTGTGCCCAGGTGGCCAAGAAGGCCAATGGCATCCTGGCCTGCATCAGCAAGAGTGTGGCCAGCAGGAGCAGGGAGCTCATTCTCCCCCTGCACTCTGCACTGCTTAGGCCACACCTTGAGTGCTGTGTCCAGTTCTGGGCCCCTCCATTGAAGAAGGACATTGAGGTGCTTGAGTGTGTCCAGAGAAGGGCAACGAGGCTGGGGAGAGGCCTGGAGCACAGCCCTATGGAGAGAGGCTGAGGGAGCTGGGATTGGTTAGCCTGGAGAAGAGGAGGCTCAGGGGAGACCTTCTTGCTGTCTGCAGCTACCTGAAGGGTGCTTGTAGCCAGGAGGAGGTTGCTTTCTTCTCTCAGGCAAGCAGCAGCAGAACAAGAGGATACAGTCTGAAGCTGTGCCAGGGGAAGTTTAGGCTGGAGGTGAGGAGAAAGTTGTTGCCTGAGAGAGTCATTGACTGCTGGAATGGGCTGCCCAGGGAGGTGGTGGAGTCAGCGTCCCTGGAGGTGTTCAAGGCAGGTTTGGAGGTGGCTGTTGGTGCCATGGTCTGGTCTGGAGGGCTGTGGTATTGGGTTGGATTTGATGAACTTTGAAGTCTCTTCCAACCTTGGTGGTACTGTGAGACTGATACTTAGGCTCAGAATTGGTTCACATGAACAAATCACATGTAGGCAGTCTTCTGGAAATACTTGGTCTAATGGAATGAGCTTGGAGTAAGGTGGGGGTTGAGCTCTTGCAGTGACAGGACAAGGGGCAATGGGCTTAAACTGGCAGAGGGGAGATTTAGACTGGATGTTAGGAGGAAGTTCTTTACAGTGAGGGTGGTGAGACACTGGCACAGGTTGCCCAGGGAGGTTGTGGAGCTCTTCTGTGATTCACAACCTCCCTGGAGGTGTTCAAGGCCAGGTTGGAGGAGGCCTTGAGTGACCTGTACTAGTGGGAGGTGTCCCTGCCTATGGCAGGGGGTTGGAACTGGATGATCCTTGAGGTCCCTTCCAACCTTCCCATACTATGATTCTATGATTCTACTCTGAGGTGACAGAATGAGAAGAAATGGCCTGAAATTGTGCCAGGGGAGGGTTAGGAAAAAATGTCTCTCCTGCAAGAGTGGTCAGACACTGGCACAGGCTGCCCAGGGAGTCCCCAATCCTTGAGGTGTTTCTTGAACACCTCCAAGGATGGAGTCCCCATCCTTGGAGGTGTTCAAGAAACCTGTAGCCATGGCACTCTGGGACATGGTTTAGTGGCCATGGTGGTGCTGGGTTGAAGGTTGGGCTCAGTGATCTCAAAGGGCTTTTCCAACTGAAACAATTCTGTGATTTGCAGCTGGAGTGGGAGAAAAGGCTCTTCCTTGGTTGACTGTAGGCTTCTTCACCTACAAACAGCACTTTCCCCCTCTTCTAAGGAAACAAAAGTCACCAGCACCTCCAGTCTCATTTTCTACATCTAGGCAACAGCAGAACTGACTTCTCCCTTCTCTTTCTTTAATCTCTTTTCAGCCAAGCTATTAACAAAGGCTCATCTCAGATTCTTCATTTGGAGGGACTCATTAAGAAACTGAAGTCACAGACCAAATGTAGTTCCAATTCATGGCTCTCAGAGGCATGGCAATCAAATTGTTGACTAAATGAGCTTTTAATGAGGCTACTCTTTAAAAAAAAAATAAAACCTATCCTCAGCAACTAAAGCAGCCTAACAAGCTCTAAAGTAGCCTCCAAAGACATTAGACAGTCACTTTTTGAGCAGGAACTTTAACATCTGTCATTAATATTCTTTATTTTTCCCCTTTCCCCCTTTCTCTCCCCTTCTCTTTCCTTTTATTTCCTTTTTTCTCCTTTCTCCTCTTTTTGTTTCTTTTCCCTTTCTCCCCTTTTTCCCTTTCCCTCTTCCCCCCTTATCACCTATTCTTCTTTCCTTTCCTATTTTTCCACCCTTTTCCTCCTTTGCCTCTTTTTTTTTCCTTTCCCCCTAATTTCCCCTTTTTCCCCACTTTTTTTCTGCTTTCTATTTTCCCCCTTTTGTCTTCCTTTTTCCCCCTTTTCTTTCTTTTTCCACCTTTTCCCCCTTTTCTTTCTTTTCCCCCCTAATTTCTTTCCCCCTTTTCTTTCATTTTTCCTTTATTTTCCCTTTCTTTTACCTTTATTTTCCCTTTCTTTTTCCTTTATTTTCCCTTTCTTTTTTCTTTATTTTCCCTTTCTTTTTTCTTTATTTTCTCTTTCTTTTTCCTTTATTTTCCCTTTCTTTTTTCTTTATTTCCCTTTCTTTTTCCTTTATTTTCCCTTTCTTTTTTCTTTATTTTCCCTTTTTTTCCTTTATTTTCCCTTTCTTTTTTCTTTTCCCTCTTTTTTTTTTATCTCCTGTTTTATATTTTTATAGGTTCTTAAAATCTTCTTTATCTTTGTTTTCCTTACAAGCACTCAACCACAAACCCAAAATAATTAAGGTACACAAGAAATCCTACTAGAGAAGCATCAGTTGATATCACAAAGGGATACCTCATGGTAGAACTTGTGACATTTTAACTCTCCAAACCTTTGTTTGGTTGTATCAGTAGACATTTTGTTGCCTCCCTGAGGTTTCAGCATGTGCTGGCCTGCCAGATTGGGTGCAGTTATACATCATGGTTAAAGACAACAAATAAAAGGTCCTGCAGTTGGGTCAGGGCAATCCCAGGCACTGATATAGACTGGGCACTGCCTGGCTGGAGAGCAGCCCTGGGGAATGGGACTTGGGGGTGCTGGTGGGTGAGAAGCTCAACATGAGCCAGCAGTGTGCACTTGCAGCCCAGAGAGCAACCAGAGCCTGGGTTGCAGCAGGAGCAGTGTGGGCAGCAGGGCCAGGGAGGGGATTCTGCCCCTCTGCTCCCTCTGCTGAGACTCCACCTGGAGCACTGTGCCCAGTGCTGGAGTCCCTGGGACAGGAAAGATCTGGAGGGGCTGGAAGGTGTCCAGAGAAGGGCCAAGAGGATGAGTAGAGGGCTGGAGCTGCTCTGCTGTGAGGACAGGATGAGAGAGCTGGGGCTGTGCATTCTGGAGAAGAGAAGGCTCTAAGGAGACCTTATTGTGGCCTTCCAGTATGGGAAGGGAGCTACAAGAAAGCTGGGGAGGGACTTTTTAGGATGTCAGGGAGTTGTAGGACTGGGGGGGGATGGATCCAGGCTAGAGGGGGGGAGATTTAGATTAGATGTTAGAAAGAAGTTCTTCACCATGAGAGTGGTGAGGCACTGGCACAGGTTGCCCAGGGAGGTTGTGGTTGCTCCCTCCCTGGAGGGGTTCAAGGCCAGGTTGGATGAGGCCTTGAGTGAGCTGTGCTAGTGGGAGGTGTCCCTGCCTATGGCAGGGGGTTGGAACTGGATGATCCTTGAGGTCCCTTCCAACCTTCCCATCCTATGATTCTATGATTCTCTGACTCTATGATCCCTTCCTACTTAAACCCTTCTATAACTCCATGACAATATTCTCCTTTTCCCATCCACAGTTTCTTTTCTTTCCACTTTTTGTTTTTTTTTTTTTCCTATGCAAAGTCAGGTAGAAAGAGAAGCTTTAGTTTAGAACAAGGCTGAGTCACATAATTCAAACACATGTTTAAAGTTGAATATAAATATTGTCTTTTAGAAGGTGTCAGCCTATTTTTAATAAAAGTCTTCAATTCTTATGCAAGCTAATATTCCACTAACCTTTAAAAAACATTTAGGGGGGATTTCTTTTGTGGCCTTAAGTAAAACTTTCTCAGAAAATCATTCAGGATGCTAACTTGGAGTTTAAAAAAAAAAAAAATCTATTCCTGTTGTTTATTTCCTACTTCAAGCCTCAGATGCCACATGCTGAATGTTACCTACGTGAACACAAAGATCATTAAGGATCATGAGGACAGGTTGAGAGTTGGGGTTGTGCAGCCTGGAGAAGAGAAGACTTCCAGGAGAGCTTGGAGTGGCCTTGCAGGATCTGAATGGGGCTCCAGGAAGGCTGGGGAGGGACTATTGACAAGGTCTGGGAATGGCAGGACAAGGGGAATGGGTTTGAAGTGTGAGAGAGGAGATTGAAAGTGGATGTTAGGAGGAAGTTGTTTGGAGTGAGGGTGGTGAGACACTGACACAGGTTGCCCAGGGAGGTGTTCAAGGCCAGGTTGGATGAGGTCTTGAGTGAGCTGTGCTAGTGGGAGGTGTCCCTGCCTATGGCAGGGGGTTGGAACTAGATGATCCTTGAGGTCCCTTCCAACCTTCCCATTCTCTGATTCTATGATTAAAATCTACTGTAAAATATCCACCTGCAGACTAAAATCCTTTAGTATAAGCAAGGTACTTTAGGTGGAGATTCAGCAGACAAGCCCAGATGAACTCTTTGCTTAAGTCCTGCTGCCACATTCTGAAACACAGTGCTGAAAAAAATACATTTTGGTTAGAATCACAGAACTGATTCAGTTGGAAAAGCCCTCTGAGATCAGCAAGTCCAACACTAAATCACAGTGCCATGGTCACACCTTTCTTGAACACCTCCAGGGATGGGGACTCCACAACCTCACTGGACAGCCTGTGCCAATCCCTGACAGAGCACTGGAACACCTGCACAGGGCAGGGTTGTGGAGTCTCCCTTGTGGAGATATTCCAGAGCTGCCTGGATGTGTTCTGTGTGATCTGCTCTGGGTGCTCCTGCTCTGGCAGGGATTGGACTGGTTGAGCTTTGGAGGTCCCTTCCAGCCCCTGACATTCTGTGGCTCTGTGATGCTGTGGCTCTGTGATGCTGTGGCTCTGTGATTCTGTGGCTCTGTGATGCTGTGATGCTGTGATTCTGTGGCTCTGTGATGCTGTGGCTCTGTGATGCTGTGGCTCTGTGATTCTGTGGCTCTGTGATGCTGTGATTCTGTGGCTCTGTGATGCTGTGATTCTGTGGCTCTGTGATGCTGTGGCTCTGTGATGCTGTGATTCTGTGGCTCTGTGATTCTGTGGCTCTGTGATGCTGTGGCTCTGTGATGCAATCTGTGATGCTGTGATGCTGTGATTCTGTGGCTCTGTGATGCTGTGGCTCTGTGATTCTGTGGGTCTGTGATGTTGTGATTCTGTGGCTCTGTGATGCTGTGATTCTGTGATGCTGTGGCTCTGTGATTCTGTGAAGTGGTAGATCCCCCTACATTAGACATTTTCAAGGCCCAGCTTGGCAGGGTGCTGGACCATCTCACTTCAACTATATTCCTACCCTGCAAGGTTGCATTAGATGATCCTTGAGGTCCCTTCCAAGCTAGTGTTGTATGAATATACTTCTCAGATTTTAATGTTGCATTGGTTACTTCAGAACTCTTCCCAGGGGAATTCCCTGTGCTTGTAACACAGTACCATAAGTGAGCTATGCCAAAAATAAATGAAATCAATGCAAAAACATTTCTGGCATCTGCTGTTGGTATTCAGCATCTAGGCAGGGCACCAGGGATGAATATCTGTCTGCAAATGACATACTTGAAATAGAGGCAAGAGTGTGTGCTTTCTGCCACACACTGCTGCAAAGTTGCATGGTATCTGCCCCTGCTACTCACCCTTAAACCTTCCAAAGGTCTGCTTTTGACAGATCTGTTTGTAACCTAAAAATCTAGAGATGCTTTCAGCCCACTACTGATATGGCAGAACCATAAAAAGAATCCCTGGAGACCTATGGAGTTTGCCCCCAGTTATTCCTGTATCTGCTTGCAAAGGATATTGTGGTAGGAGTTCCTGTGTAACCTATTCCAGGACTTCTTCACCCTCAGCAACGTTTTCTCTCCTGGCTAATGTGACTCTTGCCTGTTGAAGTTCAAGCTCATTTCTTTTCTGCCTTACCCACCATAGGAACTGAGAACTGATTCCTTCTCTTGGTGACAACATTGTATGCATCAGAGGGCAGTTTCTAGTATCTAAATAAATCTTCTTTACATCTTGCCTCACAGATCACAGAAAGAGAATCACAGAATGACTATGGTTGGGAAAAACCTTTAAGATCACCAAGTCCAACCATTATTTAACTCTACCAAGGCCACTACTACACCACAGCATCACAGAACCTTAGATGTTGGAAAGGACCTCTAGAGATCATCCAGTCCAAACCCCCTGCCAGAGCCACATCACCCAGGGCAGGTCACACAGAAACACATCCAGGTGGGTTTGCAAAGTCTCCAGAGAAGGAGACTCCACAGCCTCTGTGTGCAGCCTGCTCCAGGGCTCTGTCATCCTCACTGTAAAGTTTCTTCCCATGTTGAGGTGAAACTTTCTATGTTTCATAGAATCCTAGAATCATAGAATGGTAAGGTTGGAAGGGACCTCAAGGATCATTTAGTTCCAACCCCCTGCCATAAGCAGGGACACCTCCCACTAGTACAGGTTACTCAAGGCCTCCAATCTGGCCTTGAACACCTCCAGGGAGGGAGCAGTTGTTTGTAGCCTTTGCTGCTTGTGTTATTGCTGTTGACCACTGAAAAGAGATTGGCCCCAGCCACTGAGACCCATCCCTCAGCTATTTGTACCACAACTTTGAGCACCATATCTAGGTGGCTTTTAAAGAAATCCAGGGACAGGGCACTCAGTGACTTCCCTGGGCACCCTGCTCCAGTGATGAGAACAGTGTCACAGTATCACCAAGGTTGAAGAGACCTCAAAGCTCATCAAGTCCAACCCAATACCACAGCCCTCAAGACCAGACCATGGCACCAAGTGCCACATCCAAAGGCGTCTTGAGCA
>VWZE01025818.1:3508-19478 GCA_013396675.1 Eubucco bourcierii | reverse complement strand
GTGGGAGGTGTCCCTGCCTATGGCAGGGGGTTGGAACTGGCTGACCCTTGAGGTCCCTTCCAACCTTACCATTCTATGATTTCCCTAACCTGTCTTTAATGTATACCAAAGTACCTTTGTAAACCAATCTCTAAAACCATGGTTTCCTGAAGGACTAAGCTGTGAAAAAAAGGCAAGGATTAGCAATATCTGAGCTGCACAGGACATCAATACTTTGTACACATATTTTCATACTTATACAAGTCTATATTTTTTTTAATATATATGTGTCTATAGATATTTCTGTGTATATATTATATATATATTTGTGTGTGTGTGTATAGTTATACACATATATATGTATATATGTGGAGTTTAAAGGCACTCAGGATTCTTATGGTAGTCTCTCTTGACAATGGNTAACCCCCCTTGGCCGATCCTCCTAATTTACCTTGCACGTAAGGCAAAACCTTGGGGTAAGGTACAGGGGTGGGGAGAAGGTGGAAGGGTGGTTGGGAGCCCCTCCTGGGGTCTCTGATTTCTGGGAGGGGAGTTGTGTTGTTGTATTACCTTTTACTTGTATATTTCTGTAAATATACTGTATATAGTGTATATATCTGCTGTACATTGTGCTGAGCTGTAAATAGAGCTTCAGCATTTAACTTCCAGCCGACTGAGTGCTAGTCTGGGTCATTTTACAAAGTGTGGGGGGGTGGGGAACTCCCAAACCTTCACAGCCACAGACAAAGGTTAACCTTGACAGTCCTTGTTAGTCCTTGTTAGTCCTTATGACAGAAATAATTTTATTTTTAGTGATTTCTCACTTCCATTTAAGGAAGAGAGAAAGTCCTTCAGGCAGGAGTAATGTAACCATATATATTTTTTTAAGAACAATTGCCATAATTATTGAAACAGAAAATGTGCACTGGATTATATATGTCATTGGGTTAGAGTTAGCTTTCTTCCTAGCAGCTTACAGGGCCCTGTGCTTTGGGGCTGTGATCACACCAGTGCTGATGTTGCTGAGCAGTGCTTACACAGAGTGCTCACTCCAGTGAATAGGCTTGAGGGGTGCTCAGTGATTTTGGAGGGGATAATCTTTGAGGTCCCTTCCAACCTTACCATTCTACGATTCTATAGCCATGTTTACATCTAATGGTTTCAGGAATTAGTGTAATACCTTCTGACACTCTGTGCTGCTTCATTTTCCGTACAGTCTCTCAACCAAGAGAGAGCTCTCCTCATTGATATACGACACAGTTAAACAGTGCCAGTGAGTTAGTTGGTGGTGTCCATGAGTCTGGCCACCAATACATGACAACTCCTTTTCCTCTCTTCCTTTGCCAAGTCAGTCTGTTAGCCAAAGTCTCATTGCCTGTACAACAGTTCAAAAAAAGAAAAAAGCAGCATGTCCTTCGACATGTCAGCAGGTGGAGATGAGGCCACCCTGTGCTAAAGCTTCTTCAATCTGAGCTAGAATGTCTTTACCTTGAGACAGGGCACATACTAAATATGCTCTAAGTGCCCTTAATCCTACCTCCATCTATCATGGAATCACAGAATATCAGAGGCTGGAAGGGACCTCAAGAGTTCATCCAGTCCAATCCCCCTGCCAGAGCAGCATCACCCAGGGCAGATCACACAGGAACAGCTCCAGGCAGCTCTTGAATCTCTCCAGAGAGGGAGACTCCACAACCTCCCTGGGCAACCTCTTCCAGGTTTCTGTCACCCTCACAGGGAAAAAAATTCCTCCTCACGTTTACATGAAACTTCCTATGCCTCAGCTGCCACCCGTTGCTCCTTGTCTTGTCATTGAGCATCACCCAGCAGAGCCTGGCCCCAGCCTCCTGGCACTCACCCTGCACATCTTCATAAATATTGATGAGGTCACCACTCACTCTCCTCCTGTCCAAGCTAAAGAGCCCCAGCTCCCCCAGACTCCCCTCCTAAGAGAGATTATCCATTCCCTTAATCATCTTTGTGGCTCTGTGCTACACTCTCTCAAGTAGTTCTATGTCCCTCTTGAACTGGGGGTCCCAGAATTAGATACAGCACTGCAGATGCAGCCTCATCAGGGCTGAGCAGAGAGGCAGCAGAACATCTCTTGACCCACCAGTCACACCCATTTTAATCAAAGCCTTATTTTTCTACCTTCCATTATAAACTTCAGTAAGCATATTCCTGGGATCTATGATTCTATGATCACTGTGGGTTTCAGGCTGCTCTCAGTCTTGTAATCCTCACTTTATCACTCACCACAATTAGCACAGATAATTATTAAGATGTGGAGTAAGCAGATGTAAATCTCAGCTATCAAAATCCCCATTTTCTAGTCACAAAGTACATCACCCCTGCCTCCTCAGCCCAGTTTTTCTTCCACTTCTACCTAAACACACAAAATAAAACCATGAAACAGGCACCTGCTTTTCCAGGAAACTCAGAGGCATGCTGTTCAGAGTGGCTTAACACCTGTGAATTGGACTTTTCGGTTAGAAAAGCTGCTTATACACTCTCAGCCAGCACCACATCTGACCTCTGCATACTGCTGCAGAAACCTGGCATTACATTATGGTCTTGCAGGCAAGCTGCTTGTTCCTAACAACTGACTAGTACTGCAGGTTGGGCCAAAGAAAGGGGGAAAGTGGACATAAAAAAAGGGGGAAAGTGGACATAAAAAAAGGGGGATGGAATCATAGAATGGTAAGTTCGGAAGGGACCTCAAAGATCATCCAGTTCCAATCCCCTGCCATAGGCAGGGACACCTCCCACTAGCACAGGTCACTCAAGGCCTCCTCCAACCTGGCCTTCAACACCTCCAGGGAGGGAACAGCCACAACCTCCCTGGGCAACCTGTGCCAGTCTCTCACCACCCTCACTGCAAACAACTTCCTCCTAACATCCAGTTTCAATCTCCCCTCTGCCAGTTCAAACCCATTCCCCTTGTCCTGTCATTCCAAGACCTTGTCAACAGTCCCTCCCCAGCCTTCCTGTAGCCCCCTGCAGATCCTGGAAGGCTACTCTAAGGTCTCATGGAAGCCTTCTCTTCTGCAGGCTGCAGAGTCCCAACTCTCTCAGCCTGTCCTCACAGCAGAGCTGCTCCAGCCCTCTCAGCATCTTCGTGGCCTACTCTGGACCCACTCCAACACTTTCATGTCCTAAAGGGAAGTTTAAAAATCACCCCCATGGTTCTCATCTGGGTTCTTAACTCCATCCTACCCTTAGGAGACAACCCCATGGCCTCTAAATGGGTATAACCCCAGCCATGACTAAATGACAAGACCCTCATACAACAGCTCACTTATTCACTCCCCATCTAAGGCCAAAAAGGGGTATTCCTAATTTGGGAAAAGCTCTTTACTCGCAAATGTTTCCAATGTCTTCTGAAGTTAGAGCACTTCCAATGCCACCTGTCAAAAATCAACACTATATTTTTTATCCCCTCTCCTCTAAATTAGGAAAGAATGCACTAACAATAAACTTCTACTTCATGCATTTTCCACTGCTGTGCATAAAACTCCAGACCATGAGTTGACCTGATTGGTCATGGCACTTGACCAACCTGGAAATCAGTCTATGGTTTCTTTCTCAGGTTCAGGATCACAGGATGTCAGGGATTGGAAGGGACCCCAAGAGATCATTGAGTCCAACCCCCACTTCAGCTCCACACTAATATCTTTGCTTCTAGATGACAAACTTTCCTTTCTCTAGATCTGAGGCCAGTTTGTGGTTCTCAACAATGAATCCTCAAATGCACAGATTTGGTGTTTAACTGAATTAGTACTACCCTTCACCCTTCTCTATCTATCCTCCTTCACTCTCATTATTGCTCAAACTTTCTCTCTAACCTCCTCCTGTCTCTCAGGGATATTTTTGGTTTTTTTTCATAAAACCATTCAAATATTTCTTTATTTTTTTGCAAACAGACTACTTTTTTTCCCCCTTGCCACTCACCTCTTAATTACCAAGCCAAAAAAAAAAAAGAAATCTTGAATGTCTCCAGTATTTCAAAACCATTCCAGTATTTTACCACTCTGACTGTAAAGAGCTTCCTCCTCATGTGCAAACTGAATCTATCCTACTCCAAGTTTCAAGCCAGCACTCCTTGTCCTACAAGCCCTTCCAAACAGTCCTTCCCCAGCCTTCCTGTAGGTCCCTTTCAGACATTGAAATGTAGCTATAAGGTCTTCCTGTCATCTTCTCTTCTTCAGTCTGAACTGCTTCAATTCAGCCTTCCTTTATAGGTGTCCTGGTGGCCAACAAGCTCTCCATGGGACAGCAGTGTGCCCTGGTGGACAAGAAGGCAAGTGGGGTCCTGGGGGGCATTAAGAGGAGTGTGTCCAGCAGATCCAGGGAGGTTCTCCTCCCTCGCTACTTTGTCATGGTGAGACCTCACCTGGAATTTTGCATCCAGCTTTGGGGTCCCCAGTTCAAGAGGGACAGGGATCTGCTGGAGAGAGTCCAATGGAGGGCTATGAAGATGATGAAGAAGCTGGAGAACTGCCTGACAAGCAGAGGCTGAGGGACCTGGGGCTGCTTAATCTGCTGAAGAGGTGAAGAGAAGACTTAAAGAGGACCTAATCAATGTTTATAAATATCTGAGGGCTGGGGGGCAAGAAGGAGGGGACAAACTCTTCTCAGTTGTGCCCTGGGATAGGACAAGGGACAATGGATGAAAACAACAGCACAGGAAGTTCCACCTCAACATAAGCAAGAACTTCTGTACTGTAAGGGTCACAGAGCACTGGAACAGGCTCACCAGAGTGGCTGTGGAGTCTCCTTAGAATCACAGAATAGTAAGGTTGGAAGCGACCTCAAGGATCATCCAGTTCCAACCCCCTACCATAGGCAGGGACACCTCCCACTAGCACAGCTCACTCAAGGCCTCCTCCAACCTGGCCTTCAACACCTCCAGGCAGGGAGCAGCCACAACCTCCCTGGGCAACCTGTGCCAGTGTCTCACCACCCTCACTGCAAACAACTTCCTCCTAACATCCACTTTCAATCTCCCCTCTGCCAGTTTAAACCCATTCCCCTTGTCCTGGCATTCCAAGCCCTTGTCAATAGTCCCTCCCCAGCCTTCCTTGTCTGGAGACAAACTCTTCCCAGTTGCACCCTGGGAGAGGACAAGGAGCAATGGATGAAAAGAACAGCAGAGGAAGTTCTGCCTGAACATGAGCAAGAACTTTACTGTAAGGGTCCCAGAGCACTGGCACAGGCTGCCCAGAGAGGTTGTGGAGTCTCCTTCTCTGTAGTCTTTCAAGGCCTGCCTGGAGGTGTCCTTGTGTGACCTGCACTAGATTCTATGGCCCTGCTCTGGTAGGGAGGTTGGACTCAATCTACAGATCCAGTCCCTAACATCCTGTGATCCTGTGAGAGGTGCTCCAGCCCTCTGATCATTTTTACGTCCCTCCTCTGAACCCACTGCAGTGAGCCCATGTCTCTCTCCTGTTGGGGACACCAGAGCTGGGCACACTACTCCAGGTAATATAAAGGTAAAAATAGGAACACCTCTGAAGTTAGTTAACTGTTGTGTTACAAACACCTTTCAGACAAGTAGTAGCAATTCTCAGAGGGCTGTTTTACACTCTTTATCTGCTTGTTTGCCTTTAGACATTTGCAAGCCATCACATTTGCAGGAGTATTTTTCCAATATAACAGACACTGTCAAGAACTACCTGTTCCCCTTTTTTTTTTTTTCTGTGTGTGTGTTTTAAATAGCTGCTTCACCATAATTGAAGAGCCACAGTATTATGATCAGATTTATCTGCATATGTTACAGATGTGAGAAATAAAAAAGGTACTCATGCAAAGGCAGGAAAATTAGCTACACCCCTTAATAGCTTGCATTTAGTTCAGGTCACATTTTACCAGTACAAAATGCAGCCCTGTTTGATTGTGTTAATTTGAATTATTCAACAGAGGTTTAAAAGCTTTTTATTATTCTTAGTGCTAACAGCCTTTTTTTTTTTCTTTCTTTCCCCCTCCAAAACTAGTGTCTCATTACTTTTACCAACCCTACTCCTGTCTGAACATTCAGCACCACTCATTAGCAGAAACATCTGCTACAAACAGCATTAATGAGATACATATCAAGGGATGCAGCAGGCCGCTAACCACCTGGGTTAATCACTTTACAGTACAAAATTGATAACACAGAGTCACAGAGTATGCCTTGAACACACTGTTACAATTAGCATATTCAGAGAGCAACTACTCTTTGGGGAGACATAGTGCTACCAACGTGGCTACATTTGTATAGCCAGCCCTGCCTTGCAGCCACTGTTAACACACAGCACACATTTCATCCTGAAGCCAGAGAGCGAGATTTTAGCAGTGGGAAAAGTGCCCTTTGGATTTCTGTGCCTTAGGAATAGATTAGCATGAAAAGTACTTGTCAGGCACCAAAGGTCTGACAACTGTTCCAAGAAATATGCAGGATACAAATCACATCAAATCAGTACCAACAGCTGTAGACTTCACAGTCTCACCAAAGTTGGAAGAGACCTCAAAGCTCATCAAGTCCAACCCATTCCCACAGCCCTCAAGACCAGACCATGGCACCAAGTGCCACGTCCAAACTCACCTTGAACACCTCCAGGGACGCTGACTCCACCACCTCCCTGGGCAGCCCATTCCAGCAGCCAGTGACTCTCTCAGGCAACAACTTTCTCCTCACCTCCAGCCTAAACTTCCCCTGGCACAGCTTCAGACTGTGTCCTCTTGTTCTGCTGCTGCTTGCCTGAGAGAAGAAGGCAACCTCCTCCTGGCTACAACCACCCTTCAGGTAGCTGGAGACAGCAAGAAGGTCTCCCCTGAGCCTCCTCTTCTCCAGGCTAACCAATCCCAGCTCCCTCAGCCTCTCTCCATAGGGCTGTGCTCCAGGCCTCTCCCCAGCCTCGTTGCCCTTCTCTGGACACACTCAAGCACCTCAATGTCCTTCTTCAATGGAGGGGCCCAGAACTGGACACAGGACTCAAGGTGTGGCCTAAGCAGTGCAGAGTCCAGGGGGAGAATGAGCTCCCTGCTCCTGCTGGCCACACTCTTGCTGATGCAGGCCAGGATGCCATTGGCCTTCTTGGCCACCTGGGCACACTGCTGGCTCATGTTCAGGTGGGTGTCAATCAGCACCCCCAGATCCCTTTCTGTTTGGCTGCTCTCCAGCCACTCCCACCCCAGCCTGTAGCTCTGCATGGGGTTGTTGTGGCCAAAGTGCAGCACCTGGCACTTGGATTTGTTGAGCTCCATCCCCTTGGACTCTGCCCATCTGTGCAGGCGGTCGAGGTCCTGCTGCAGAGCCCTTCTGCCCTCCAACCCAGCAACATCAGCCCCCAGCTTGGTGTCAGCTGCAAATTTGCTGGTGCCTGACTCGATGCCCTCGTCCAGATCATCACTGAAGATGTTACAGAGGATGGGGCCCAGCACTGATCCCTGGGGCACACTGCTAGTGCCAGGCCTCCAGCTGCATGTGGCACCATTCACCACCACTCTCTGGGCTCGGCCCTCCAGCCAGTTCCTAACCCAGCACAGAGTGTTGGCATCCAAGCCACGAGCTGACAGCTTAGCCAGCAGTTTGCTGTGGGGGACAGTGTCAAAGGCCCTGCTGAAGTCCAGGTAGACCACATCCACAGGCCTCCCCACATCCACCAGGCGGGTCACCTGATCATAGAAGGAGATCAGGTTGGAGAGGCAGGATCTGCCCTTCCTAAATCCATGTTGGCTGGACCTGAGCCCTTGGCCATCCCTCAGGTGTGCAGTTATTGCCCCCAAGATAATCTGCTCCATCATTTTCCCAGGCACTGAGGTCAGGCTGACAGGCCTGGAGTTCCCAGGTTCCTCCATCCGACCCTTCTTGTGGATGGGATCACATTGGCAGTTTCCAATCGTCAGGGACCTCTCTGGTGAGCCAGGACTGGTGGAAAATGATGGAGAGAGGCTTGGCCAGCTCATCTGCCAGCTCTCTCAGCACCCTAGGATGGATCCCATCAGGTCCCATGGACTTGTGGGTGTCCAAGTGGCTCAGCAGGTCCTGAACTAATTCCTCATGGATTTCCAGGGGAACACACTGCTCCCCGACCACATCACCCAGCTCAAGAGTCCACTTGTCCTGAACTCCTCCCTCCTCACTATTGAAAATTGAGGCAAAGAAGGCATTCAGGACCTCAGCCTTTTCCTCATCTTCAGTTATGGTGTTCCCCTCCAGGTCCAATAAGGAGTGGAGGCTCTTCTTGCCCTTCTTTTTAGCATTGATAAATTTGTAGAAATGCTTTTTGTTATCTTTCACAGAGGTGCCCAGCTTAAGTTCTAACTGAGCCTTTGCCTCTCTAATTTTTCTCCTACATAATCTAACAACATCATTAAACATGTCAGGAGAGGCCTTCCCCTCCTTCCAAAGGCCATACACCCTCTTTTTCTCCCCTAATTCCTTCAGGAGCTGCTTGCTCACCCAGGCTGGTCGCCTTCCCTGACGGCTCCCCTTTCTGCACATGGGAACTGCCAGTTCCTGTGCCTTCAAGAGCTCCTGTTTAAAGTAGGCCCAACCATCCTGGACCCCTTTGTTCTTAAGGGCTGCTGCCCAGGGGACTTTGGCAATGGGTTGCAATTATGTGAGCTTTGAGGTTCCTAAACACCTAAACCATTCTATTCTGTTCTGAAGCTCATCTCCAGCTGAGATCCAGGAATGGTAAAAGCCTTTGCATAAATGCAAAGTCCTCAGTGAAATATGCCTCTATACTTCTGTTAACCTACAAATTCACAAATAAAGGCTTCAGCCATGAAACCTCTCGAGAAAACTACTGCTGCTGGAAGCTATTTAACAGTGGTGAAATTCAACAAGTTTGTGAAAGCTGAGTAAATAACCCAGATGAGTTATTAACCCAAGGTGAGATGTGTTTTACTTGAGTGAGAAAGAATAATATGATGTTATTATCTATAGAATCATAGAATGGTAAGGTTGGAAGGGACCTCAAGGATCATCCAGTTCCAACCCCCTGCCATAGGCAGGGACACCTCCCACTAGCACAGCTCACTCAAGGCCTCATCCAACCTGGCCTTCAACACCTCCAGGCAGGGAGCAGCCACAACCTCCCTGGGCAACCTGTGCCAGTCTCTCAACACCCTCCCTGCAAACAACTTCCTCCTAACATCCAGTCTAAATCTCCCCTCTGCCAGTTCAAACCCATTCTCATTGTCCTGCCATTGCAAGCCCTTGTCAATAGTCCCTCTTTTTTTTTTTCCCCTTCTTTTTTCCTTCTCCTTTCCCTTCTCCCTTCCCAGTGGCACAGGCTCCCTTATCTTTGGTTTGGAAAAGCAAGGTCTAGTACAGCCTTGGCAATGCTGCCAACTGGGACCTGGAGTGCCCCAGCTGGGGCTGGAACTGCCAAGCTGAATTTTAGTTGTGTCACTCAGGTATGGGGGAGCGAAGAGTCATGGGGCTGGGCAGAAGGGCCACTTGAGGCCTGGGGTTTGGTCTGGTTTGGAGGGAGGTTGTGTGATGTTTTGGCCTAAGGAGGTTCTTGGAGAACATCAGGCAAGGTGGGCTATGGATTTGGTGCATGGTATATGCTGTGCAATGTAGTATGAGGTTATGAATAGCATTTCTCTATGGAGAAGAGAAGGTTTTGAGGAGATCTTGGAGTAGCCTTTCAGTATCTGAAGAGGCACTACAGGAGGGCTGGGGAGGGACTATTGACAAGGTCTTGTAATGCCAGGACAAGGGGAATGGGTTTGAACTGGCAGAGGGGAGACTGAAACCGGATGTTAGGAGGAAGTTGTTTGCAGTGAGGGTGGTGAGAGACTGGCACCAGGTGCCGAGGGAGGTTGTGGAGCACAGAAGCACAGAATGGGATCAAAGATCCACAGCCTCCTTGGAGTTGTTCAAGGCCAGGTTGGAGGAGGCCTTGAGCCACCTGTTCCAGTGGGAGGTGTCCCTGCCTATGGCAAGGGGTTGGAACAAGCTGAGCTTTGAGGTCCCTTCCAACCTAAACCATTCTGTGATTTCCATGTAAACTTCCCAATGTTAACCAATCCTGCATGGAGTGCTTTTTAACTCCTTTGAGAAGGGTTAAAGAGCTCTGTCTCACCCCCTAAACCCAAGACAGTATCTCCATAATCAACTACCAGCCATTGTTTTGAGAATATTTAACTATGTAATTCCCTCAGTTTATTCTACATCCATTCCACTTTGTCACCATTCTAGAACCCCAAAGCCACAAGAAAGAATATCCACAATACTGAAAATACCCACCAAAAAATTGCCTGTGCACTTCCATTTCTCTCACATAAGGCAGTGTTCCAAGTGCCCTAATTATATGCACCCTGCACATTTTTGTAAGAGCATAAGAACAGTCCATAAGACTTCCATTTTCCAAAGGCATTGATAAAACTCTTCATCATGAAAATACAAAATAAACCAGACAAAGCAATGTGGGAAAGTAGCTTAGAGGCCTATGGAATAACACTAATTGCAATTTTACAGCATCTCAGTACTTATTCCAACCCATAAGAATCTATTAGCTAATGACCTACAGGTTTGAACAGATTATTTATTCTTTCAGTTGCAATACACACTGCAGAGCCAGCTTTTTCCTTCATTTAATATCAAGAGGTTTCTATAAAAAAATATTTTTAGAACAGAATTATTAGCTGTTATTACTACTTCTTGAAGCAATAGGTTTAATTATACAAAAACAAGGCCAAGTGCAAGGTCCTGCACCTGGGTAGGCACAATCCCAAGCTGGGTGGGGAATGGCTGAGAGCAGCCCTGAGGAACAGGCCCTGGGGGTCTGGGGTGATGAAAAGCTCAACATGAGGCTGCAGTGTGAGTGCAGCCCAGACAGCAACTGTGTGCTGGGCTGCAGCAAGAGCAGTGTGGGCAGCAGGGCAAGGGAGGGGATTCTGCCCCTTGGCTCTGCTCTCCTCAGACCCCACCTGGAGTCCTGGGTACAGTTCTGGAGCCCCCAGCACAGGAAGGACATGGAAGTGTTGGAGCCAGTCCAGAGGAGGCCACCAAGATGTTGAGAGGGCTGCAGCAGCTCTGCTGTGAGGACAGGCTGAGAGAGTTTGGGCTCTGCAGCCTGGAGAAGAGAAGGCTTCCAGGAGACCTTAGAGTAGCCTTCCAGGATCTGAAGGGGGCTGCAGGAAGGCTGGGGAGGGACTATTGACAAGGTCTTGCAATGCGAGGACAAGGGGAATGGGTTTGAACTGGCAGAGGGGAGATTGAAAGTGGATGTTAGGAGGAAGTTGTTTGCAGTGAGGGTAGTGAGACACTGGCACAGGTTGCCCAGGGAGGTTGTGGCTGCTCCCTCCCTGGAGGGGTTCAAGGCCAAGCTGGAGGAGGCCTTGAGTGAGCTGTGCTAGTGGGAGGTGTCCCTGCCTATGGCAGGACGTTGGAACTGGCTGACCCTTGAGGTCCCTTCCAACCTTACCATTCTATGATTTCCCTAACCTGTCTTTAATGTATACCAAAGTACCTTTGTAAACCAATCTCTAAAACCATGGTTTCCTGAAGGACTAAGCTGTGAAAAAAAGGCAAGGATTAGCAATATCTGAGCTGCACAGGACATCAATACTTTGTACACATATTTTCATACTTATACAAGTCAAGTTCACTGGCAGCATATCTGGATTGGGGATTGAAAGCACAATAAATGCAAAGACTCCCATCTGACTCCTTGCATGGTCAGTTTAGTTTGGCTGAGTTTACTTGCTCGGGCACAGCAGATTTTGAAGGCACTGCACTGCTCTGAAAATAAGTCAGGATCTCCCAACACCATTTTTCTGCCACCCTGCACTCTGAGAGCACCAGCATCACATTACCCAAGGGCTTGTGTGCACAGCCAACCAATGCCCACAAGCCAACTATTCCCACCCATTTCTTAATGCCTCCATGCTCTACTGAGTGCAAACTTACACTGGATTTTACACCATGCTCTGTCCAAGCTAGCAAATCCTTCAAGAACAAACTCCAAAGACAAGAAAAAACTGAAGTTGGTTGGTTTTTGTTTTTTTTTTTCTCTCTGGCTGAATAGTGGTGAATCCTGACTGACTCCATGTGGAGCCACTTGGTATTTTCCATGCAACACCCAACTCCTCATATTCTCCAGGTTTTTCACTGTCTAGGACATTCCATTCTATTAATAAAGATAACAAACCTAGTAAATTAAACACTCTAGGAAAAACTTTTGAAGACAGCCTACACTGTTTCCTTCTTTAGTAGCAAAAATTCACTTTCCTATCTCAGCACATAGAAGAAAGAAGGTTTTTCACTGCACTGCTGAAACAGCCTGCAGAAGAGATTTCCAGGAGACCTTAGAGTAGCCTTCCAGGATCTGAAGGGAGCTACAGGAAGGCTGGGGAGGGACTATTGACAAGGGCTTGGAATGACAGGACAAGGGCAATGGGTTTGAACTGGCAGAGGGGAGATTGAAAGTGGATGTTAGGAGGAAGTTGTTTGCAGTGAGGGTGGTGAGAGACTGGCACAGGTTGCCCAGGGAGGTTGTGGCTGCTCCCTCCCAGGAGGTGTTCAAGGCCAGGTTGGAGGAGGCCTTGAGTGAGCTGTGCTAGTGGGAGGTGTCCCTGCCTATGGCAGGACGTTGGAACTGGATGATCCTTGAGGTCCCTTCCAACCTTACCATTCTATGATTCTATGGTGACTGGGAGACCTGAGCATCTCCCTTGAACTTGAGCCCTGGGGCTATTTTATCTGGAAGAGAAGACTGAGAGGAGATCTGATCAATATGTACAAATCTCTGAGGGATGGGTGTCAAGTGGAGGGGGCCAAGCTCTTTTGGGTGCTCAGCAGCAATAAGCCAAGGAGAATGGATACAAATTGGAATGGAGAAGGTTTCAGCTCAACATGAGGAGAAGCTTCTTCAGAGTGAGGGTGACAGAGCCCTGGAGCAGGCTGCCCAGAGAGGTTGTGGAGTCTCCTTCTCTGTAGACTTTCAAAGCCTGCCTGGATCCTGTGCAGTCTGCCCTGGGTGATGCTGCCTTGGCAGGGAGGTTGGACTTGATCTCTGGAGGTCCTTTCCAACCTCTAAGGTTCTGTGACTGTCAGTGATGCCCAAAGACAGGACATGAGGCAATGGGTAGAAGTTGAAGCATAGGAAACTCTCTTGGATACATTCCTGAGCAGACTACCCTGGGGGATCCTGCTTTGACAGGGAGGTTGGACTTGGATCTCTGGAGGTCCCTTGCAACCTCTGAAGTTCTGTGACCCTGTTTTGCTATTGTGTATTTGATGATGTGTGGCATTTCTCCTACTCTGAAATGCTACCATGCAAACACTGGAGAAATTAAATACAAGGATACATTTCAAATCAGAAATAAAGATACAAAAGAAGTTTGAGGCATCATTAATAATAAATACATGATAATAATAAATAATCTTTATTAATCTAAGAGGTGAGAGAAGGCAAAACTCTTCATTCTTTAGCTGACCACAAGTTTGAACAAAGGCTCATCACAGTATGAATTAAAAAAGGGACCAACAGTAAGTTTTAATTGAGCTTTTACAAAGAAATTATTTGTTTCTATAACAACAAATTATTGTTTGTTATACAAACAAAATTATCTGTAATAGAAAAATTATTAGTATAACAAACTCTTACTGTTATCTAAGATTATCCTAAGACCTTGGTGCTAAGACTTGGTTGACAGACATGAAAGGGTTATGGAGAAGAATAAAAGTCCACACATTTAACATTGGCTCTGCAGAACAACTCCTAAATAGAAACACAGCCACGAACTCAGCAAATGGGTTCCAAGACAGAAAACAAACTTATCTCTGGAGTCAGTTTCCTTGCTAGAATATACTTTGTCCATTGTACAAGTGAACTCACTTTCCTGAGTAAATCCAAGCCACCTACCCAGTCTGCTGTGTGCTTGCTGTTTGGTGGTGGCGGTTTTTTTCCATTTAAAATTAACTTACCGAGTGCCGTCTGCTTTCCAGCTAACTTTGTATGGCTTCTGCTCCAAGAATTTTATGTTTTGTTTGTCCATGGAAACAGGTTGTGCTCCAGGGAATCCAGACCTAAAAAAAACCCAAACAACTTTTTAAAACTATTTTAAATCCAGTTTATTGATGTCCTGAAATCAAAAGGTCACACAAGAGAATGCTGGTTTTATACATTAAACTGATGTCACACCTCATACCAGACTTGCTGAAAGGTTAACTTTGAGTTTGCAAGAGGAATCAAATATCTGTTTGATAAAGAGTGTTTGTGGCAGGCAGAGAGTGGTGGGCAAGGGCACAATGTCCACCTGCAGACCAGTGCCAAGTGGTGTCCCTCAGGGGTCAGTGTTGGCACCAGTGTTGTTTAACATCTTTGTCAGTGCCATGGACAGAGGAATCAGTGCAGCCTCAGCAAGTATGCAGCTGGCACCAAGCTGTGTGGCACAGTCACTTGTTAGAGGGCAGGGATCCACCCAGAGGGACCTGGACAGGCTGCAGAGCTAATCCCAAGCACAACTCCAGGTTGGATGGGGAATGGCTGAGAGCAGCCCTGAGGAAAAGGTCCTGGGGGTCTGGGGTGATGAAAAGCTCAACATGAGGCTGCAGTGTGAGTGCAGCCCAGACAGCAACTGTGTGCTGGACTGCAGCAAGAGCAGTGTGGGCAGCAGGGCAAGGGAGGGGATTGTGCCCCTTGGCTCTGCTCTCCTCAGACCCCACCTGCAGTCCTGGGTGCAGTTGTGGAGCCCCCAGCACAGGAAGGACATGGAACTGTTGGAGCCAGTCCAGAGGAGGCCATCAAGATGCTGAGAGGGCTGCAGCAGCTCTGCTGTGAGGACAGGTTGAGAGAGTTGGGGCTCTGCAGCCTGCAGAAGAGAAGGCTTCCAGGAGACCTTGGAGTAGCCTTCCAGGATCTGAAAAGGGCTAAAGGAAGGCTGGGGAGGGACTATTGACAAGGGCTTGCAATGACAGGACAAGGGGAATGGGTTTGAACTGGCAGAGGGAAACTGAAACTGGATGTTAGGAGGAAGTTGTTTGCAGTGAGGGTGGTGAGACACTGGCACAGGTTGCCCAGGGAGGTTGACACAGGATCACCCAATGTGATCTTTGACTGTGTGCTCCCCAACCTCCCTGGAGGTGTTCAAGGCCAGATTGGATGAGGCCTTGAGTGCCCTGTACTAGTGGGAGGTGTCCCTGCCTATGACAGGGGGTTGGAACTGGTGGATCCCTGAGGTCCCTTCCAACCTTCCCATTCTGTGATTCCATGATTCATGACAAAATGTGAAACTGCTGAACTTTAAAGTTTCACCTCACAAAATTACAAGCAGTAGCACCAGCATGGTAGGAAACACTGTAGGCAGCTCCCTAGATCATCAGCTTTAGAAGTAGGAGTTCAGAATCTGAGACACTAAAATCAATGTTCTCATTAACACTGGACAGAATCCAAGCTGGCTATAAAAATGAACATTAAACCTCAATAGCAAAGTGTAACAGTAGCTGTATAAATAAGTCTGCTGGCTTGAGCACCCACTAAACGTTACACAAATATCTGGACTAGGCTATGTCCGGAATTTGCAGAGCAACAATTCACCTGAAGATGTGTTGTTATCTCAATGGAAAAACAATTCCAGGATCTTGTTTCTTAAAATAAAGAGTTAATTATTCCATTTCATTTTTCCAATGAGCTGTTTCCTCCTGCAGAACCAGAAACCTTTCTTTCTAGGCAGTATAAATAAAACCAGTTCCAAACGTTCACGTACCCTTCCCATCCACAGAACTGCTGGCACTTTTGCTGGACTCCTCCTAACTTTGGTTGTGTTGTCACCTGGGTCACACATTTCACTGTCACTCCTTCCAAAAAGACTGCACCCTAGATAAATTCACAAAATAATCAGCAATTAACATAACAGTAATAAGAACAATAATAACCACCACCTCCCCCTCCTCCTCGCCACCACCACCTCCTCTCTGCCACCACCTCCTCCTCCTCCATCTCCTCGCCACCACCACCTCCTCCTCCTCGCCACCACCACCACCTCCTCC
>VWZE01025816.1:9890-20071 GCA_013396675.1 Eubucco bourcierii | reverse complement strand
AGCTGTGGATGTGTTCATTTCCCTGAGGGTAAAATTGAGGGGCAGCAAACTGGAGGGAAGTTCCTATACACACACACTCCACCATCACTGGCTCTGGGCAGGGAGGAGAAGCAGAATCACAGAAGTGTTTGGGCTGTGAAGCCCTTTAAGCTCACCCAACCCAACCATTCTCTATCTGCCAATCCTCTGCTGACCTATGGCCCTCAGCACCACATCTCTGTGGCTGTGAAACATCTCCAGAGATGGCTGGGAGGGTGGGGGTGGAATTCAACCACCTCTGTGGGCAACTTGGCCCAGTCTCTGAGAACCCTTCCAGGGAAGAAATTTCTTCTGATGTCCAACCTGAACCTCTCCTGGTGCACCTTGAGGCTATTTCCCTCTCCCCTTCCACTTCCTCCTCCATACCCCCAACAACCCTGGCAGCTTTTCAAGGCCCTCTCTGCCCTTGACCAGGCCCAGGAGGGTCCCCATTCTGTGAGCTGTGACTAGAGGCTGAGACACAGGACTGTGCCTGACTCCAGTTCCCTGCTCCCACACTCCACTGAGCAGCAGCAGCAGCAGCCAGTGCAAGGCAGTCACAGCTTGGGGACCTGATGCCTTCCTTCCCTGCAGCATGTCCCTGAGCCAGGTGAGTAATTGGCAGTTTCTGTGATGAATTTCACTTTTGCTGCTTTCAAGTGAGCCACAGCCCTCAGCCTGCTTGGGTTGTCTCTCTTGCCTGCAAACTTCAGAGTTATTGGCTCAGTCTGCTGTGGGTGACACCAGCCACCAAAGACTGGGGGCCTGGGGACTTCAGCCCTGTCCTTAGCTCCAGGTAGGCAGGCAGAAGGCTCCTCTAGGTGCTTTGCTTCCTGGACTCAAGCACATTTCTGAGCTTCTAAGCCAAAGCTGAGAGCATATCAAACTGGAACCATACTCCCCTGCTGAATGATGGAATCACAGAATCATAGAGTCACAGAGTCATAGAATCAGTCAGGGTTGGAAGGGACCACAAGGATCAACCAGTTCCAAACCCCCTGCCATGCCCAGGAACACCTCACACTAGATCAGGCTGGCCACAGCCTCATCCAGCCTGGCCTTAAACACCTCCAGGGATGAGGCTTCCACCACCTCCCTTGGGCAACCCCTTCCAGGGTCTTACTACTCTCATGCTGAAGAAACTCTTCAGAGTCATTAAGATTGGAGAGGGTCCCTAAGATCATAGAATCATAGAGTCATAGAATGGTTTAGATTGGAAAGGACCTCAAAGCTCATCCAGCTCCAACCCTCTTGCCATAGGCAGGGACATCTCCCACTAGAACAGGTCACTCAAGGTCTCAATCAGCCTGACCTTGAACACCTTCAGGGAGGTTGTAGAGCACAGAATCACAGAATGTGATCACATTCTGTGATTCTGTGCTCCACAACCTCCCTGGGCAACCTGTGCCAGTGTCTCACCATCCTCACCCTAAAGAACTTCTTCCTCACATCCAGTTTCAATCCCTAGTTTAGATCATCAAGTCAAACCTACCCAACACCTCCACGACCACTGGCCCATGTCCCTAGATCTACTCTGAAGGCAAAAGATCTTCTTGTCTGAGCTGCCCCAAAGACTGAAACACAGAACAAGAAGAAGGGTGGAGGAGCTCTGAGACATAAAATCCATCCCAGCAAGATCTGAACCAAAACTGCTCTTTCTAAACCGGGGCAGGAGCAGCTGATGAAGCTTGGGAACAAAGATAATGTCTCTGCCTAGCATTATGCACATTTCTTATCCTGGTCAGGAATAGTGACCTGGGGGCCAGGCTGACTTCAGAGCATCAGGTACTAGTGGCTGAGAAGCTCAACATGAGGCAGTAGTGTGGACTTGCAGCCCAGAGACCCAACCAAAGCCTGGACTGCAGTGAGAACAGTGTGGGCAGCAGGGTGAGGGAGGGGATTCTGCCCCTCTGCACCCTCTGGTGAGACCACACCTGGAGTACTGCATCCAGTTCTGGAGCCTCTATTACAGGAAAGACCTGGAGGTGCTGGAAGGTGTCCAGAGAAGGGCAACGAGGATGCTCAGAGGGCTGGAGCTGCTCTGCTATGGAGACAGAGAGAGTTGGGGTTGTTCAGTCTGGAGAGGAGAAGGCTCCAAGGAGACCTTCTTGTGGCCTTTCAGTATCTGAAGGGGGCTACAGAAAAGCTGAGGAGGGACTTTTTAGGCTGTCAGGTGGTGATAGGAGTGGGGGGAATACAGCAAAACTAGAAATGTGTAGATTCAGACTGGGTGTTAGGAAGAAGTTCTTCAGCATGAGGGTGCTGAGAGCCTGGCAGGGGTTGCCCAGGGAGGTGGTGGAAGCCTCATCCATGCAGGTGTTTAAGGCCAGGCTGGATGAGGCTGTGGCCAGCCTGATCTAGTGTGAGGTGTCTCTGGGCATGGCAGGGGGGTTGGAGCTCACTGATCCTTGAGGTCCCTTCCAGCCCTGACTGTTGTATGATTCTATTTTAAGCACTCAAGGTTATCTGCATCTGGAGCTGCTGCTGAAGTGCTGAAGGATTTATTTTAGAGGCTCTTTGGTTGCTTACAATTTCCAGGGTCCAAAATACTCCTGAATTATTATCATGCTAATGAGGCCAAAACATTGAGGGAGGTGAGCAAGAGAAGCATCCATTGAAGGAGGAGGGGGGAGGGTGGTACATGATGGTCCCAGCACATCTTTAGCCCCAGATATTGTTCTCCTTGGATTGCAACTGTTAGAGGAGCAGAGTCAATGGCTCCACTGCACAAAGCCACCCACCTAGGTCGTGCCAGTTGCTTCAATGCCCTCTTGTTGTGTCCTGTAAATGTTTAATGGGAAGCTTATCTCTCCTACCTATCCAGATGGTTCAGGTTATTGAGCTTGTGAGCAAGGATTAATTGGAACTGGGCAGATGTCAGCTCACCAGAAAAAGAGCTTAGTGAGTAATGAGATGAGTTGGGATCTTGGTGTGGGGGCAGAACTTCCTCTGAAGGGTTCCAAGGAAAAAAAATAATAATTAAAAAAAAAAAAAAAAAAGACAAGCCCCAGGAAGTTCTGCTCTGAGTTACTGCTAGGGACCAGACCTCATGAACACCATGCACCAGCACAGGGTAGGGGTTGACCTGCTGGAAAGCAGCTGCTTGGAGAAAGAAGGACCTGGGAGCCTTGGCACACACATTCCCCATGAGCCAGCAGTGTGCCCTCGTGGCCAAAAATGCCAATGGGTTCCTGGGGTGTGTGAGGAAGAGTGTGGGCAGCAGGTGGAGGGAGGTTCTCCTGCCCCTCTGCTCTGCCATAGTGAGGCCTTGCCTGGACTAGGAGGTCCAGTTCTGGGCTGCCCAGTTGAAGAGAGACAGGGAACTGCTGGAGAGACTCCAGTGGAGGTTAGGCTAAGGGGCCTGGAGAAGAGCAGCCCCAGAGGGGATCTGCTCAATGCTCAGCAAGAGCTACAGGGTGGGAGGCAAAAGGATGGGGCCAGACTCTTCTCCCCAGTGTCAGGACAAGGGGCAAGGGGTGCAAACTGCGACCCAGGAGCTTGTGTCTGACCATGAGGGAGAATGATCAACCCTGGAGCAGGCTGCCCAGAGAGGTTGTGGAGTCTCCTTCTTCCCCCCTGGGCATTGTGATCCTGGGCAAGCTGCTGTGGGTGCCCCAGCTTGAGCAGGGGGGTTGGAGTGGATGATCTCCAGAGGTCCTTTCTAGCCCTACCATGCTGAGCTCCTGTGGAGGCAAATGCAAGGCAATGGCTGTACCTCAGTGCCTGGCTTGGTGATTGCTGCAGCATTCAGGGGTGGATTAGCATCCAATACCCCCAGCTCACAGTCCAGGGCATCTGCTTGTTTCCTCCCAGATACTGGGGATTGCTGGGGTGAGGTGGGAGAGGAAAACAGGTCATGGTCCATGGAGCAGCCTGATTGAAGCTGCCAGTTGCAACCTTGACCGTAAAGGGTTCAAGATCTGCATGCTCAGTGCTGATATTTTTTTCCCCCTCAATAATAGATTATAATAGATTAGGCTCTAATATTCATTATCAATCTTAAGTGGATTGTTGAAGATTAGATGCTTTAATAAATCCAATTTTTAGAAGGCCAGACTATAAAAAAAATTGCCTGTGACATCATTCCTGAGCTACTTCCTTAGCTAAAGCACCCCCCCAGGAGCTTGCTTCTCCCTGCAGGTTCACACAAATGTCACTGCATGGTCAGCCCAGGCTGGGGGGTGAAGGGCTGGAGAGCAGCCCTGAGGAGAAGGACTTGAGGGTGCTGGTTGGTAAAAAGCTGGACATGAGCTGGCACTGTCCCCTGCCAGCCCAGACCAAATCAAATCCTGGGCTGTTCCCCAGCAGTGTGGGCAGCAGGGGCAGGGAGGGGATTCTGCCCCTCTGCTGAGACCCCTCCTGCAGTGCTGGAGCACCTCTGGAGTGCTCAGCACAGCACAGACAGGGACCTGCTGGAGCAGGGCTGGAGGAGGCCACAGCAGTGCTGGCAGGGCTGGAAGGGCTCTGTGAGGCCAGGTTGAGAGTTGAGGGTGTTCAGCCTGGAGAGGAGAAGGTTCCAGGGAGACCTTCTGGTGGCTTTTCAGAGCTTAAAGGGCTGCTCAGAAAGATGGGGACAGACTTTTGAGCAGGGCCTGTTGTAACAGTACAAAAGGTGATGGTTTGGAACTAAAAGAGGCAGGTTCAGAGTGGAGAGAAAGGAGAAAAGTCTGACACTGAGGGTGGTGAGACTCTGGCCCAGGTCGCCCAGAGAGGTGAGAGCTGCCCCATGCCTGGCACCACTGCAGGTCAGGTTGTTGGGAGCTGTGAGCAATTTTACCCTCAGGGAAATGAACACATCCACAGCTGAGCCCCCTCAGATAACGGAACCCTAGGATGGGCTGGGTTGGAAGGGACCTCCAAAGCTCATCCACTCCAACCCCCTCTGCACTCAGCAGGGGCATCCTCCACTCAATCAGGTTGCCCAGAGCCCTCTTGAGCCTCTCTTTGAACATGTCCAGGGATGAAGCCTCAACCACCTCCCTGGGCAACCTGTTGCAGTGCTGCAGCACTCTGATGGTGCACAACTCACTCTCTCTGCCTCTCCTCCATCCCTTCCTCACTCCCAGGCTGGATGCAGTCCTNAGTCTCCTGCTCTGGAGACTTTCCAAACCCACCTGGATGCATTCCTGTGTGAACTGCCCTGAGTGATCCTGCGTTGGCAGGGGAGGTGCCTTTTGCTGTCCTGCCAATCTCTAGCCCAACTTTAACATCTGCTGGTGCCCACCACAACACCGCAGCCCCTGGCACTGCTGGCAGGAATCCTGCTTTGGCAGGGAGGTTGGACTGGATGATCTCTGGAGGTCCTTTCCAGCCTCTGAAGTCCTGTGATTCTGTGATTCCAAGCACTCAGGCACCCTCACCACACTTCTCACCAGGAGCCCTTCGCTGTCCTGCCAATCTCTAGCCCGACTTTAAGGTCTGCTGGTGCCCACCACAACACCACAGCCCCTGACACTCCTGGCAGCTCCTCCTCCAGCACGCTGTGGAGTTCCCAGGGGGACCCAAGCATGTGAGCTTCCCTTCTTTGGAAGAGTGGCTCTGCTCCACCGCCCCTGCCACAGGCTTTCAGCCTGCTGTGTGCCTGCCTCCTACGTCAGACGTTATTTGAGAAGCCCTCCCCAGCTTCCTGGCTGAGGAGCTGATCCTGCTGACGTCTGCAGGGCTGGCCACGTCAGGCAGGGCTGGGAAGGGAAATGCAATCCTTTTTTGGATGCAGCCTAGAGCAGAGCCTATTGGCCCCAGCAGAGAGGAGGGCTGAGATTCAGCAGCAGTTGAGCTCTGGCGGTTGATGCATCACCAAGAGCTTAAACAACAACCAGGAGAAACATTCCAGGACTGGCAGGGATCCCTCTGGTTTGGGTTGCAGTCGGTTGGGTTTTTTTTCCTCTCTCTTTCCCAGCTCAGCACAATATTTTCCTTTCCCGTTTTGAAATGGTATTTCACTGCTGAGAGAATTAAAGGCAGTGGAATGCTGCTGCAGAGTTATATTTGGATTTTTTTTCAGGGACCTGCTGGAGGGAGTCCAGTGGAAGCTCTGAGGATGATTGAGGGGGACTGGAACATCTCTGCTTTGAGGAAAGGCTGAGAGGCCTGGGGCTGGTTAGTCTGGAGAGGAGCAGGCTGAGAGGGGATCTGATCAGTGTCTATAAATACCTGAGGGGTGGGTGTCAGGATGAAGGTGCCAGGATGAAGGTGCCAGGATGAAGGTGCCAGGCTCTTTTTGGTGGTGCCCAGTGATGGGGCAAGGAACAAAGGGTACAAGCTGGAATCCAGGAGGTTCCACCTCAACAGGAGGAGAAAATTCTTTAGGATGAGAGTGCTGGAGCCCTGGAGCAGGCTGCCCAGAGAAGTTGTGGAGCCTCTTTCTCTGGAGACTTTCAAAACCTACCTGGATGTATTCCTGGGTGACCTGCCCTGGTGATCCTCCTCTGGCAGAGGGTTTGGACTGGATGATCTCCAGAGGTCCCCTTCAACCCCTACCATTGTGTGATTTTGTGATTCTCTGTCATCACACTCCCCAGCCCCCACTCCAGCTTCTCTGACACAGCTGCATCCCTGTGCTTCTGAAAGGGAAACCAGCATTGGGCTGCCACAGAACTTGGTCTCATGTCTTGAGGCAGCAGTGTCTTGGGGCATGTTCAGGCTTTCAAAACTTAGTGTTCAGGTTGGAAAGCAGCAAAAAATTCGTAGCTGCAAGAGCAGTCAGGGTGCACAGGGGGGTGGTGGAGTCCTTCTCCCTGGAGGTGCTCAGGAAAGCTGTGGCCATGGCATTTGGGGCTGTGGTTTGGTAGCCATGGTGAGGTTGGGTTGCTGGTTGGACTGGATGACCCTCGAGGGCTTTTCCAGCTGAAGCCATTCTGTGACCCTCTGCAAAAAAAAAAAAACAAAAAAGGAGATAATGTTTGTGGAGCATAGAACTTGGAAAGCAAAGCAGAAGCACTCTCAACATCCTGCTTCAGTCGGGGGGCTTTGCAAGGGCCTTGAAAGAAAAAAAGAAAAAGAAAAAAAAAAGAAAAAAAAGAAAAAGGGAAAATAAAAAAATAGGAAAAAAGGAAAAAAATAGAAAAAAAAAGAAGAAAAAGAAGAAAAACAGAAAAAAAGAAAAAAGAAAAATAGAATAAAAGGAAAAAAGAAAAAAAGGAAAAAAAGAAAAAAAGGAAAAAAAAGAAAAAAAACAAAAAAGAAAAAGAAGAAAAAATAGAAAAAAAAGGGAAAAAAGAAAAAAGAAAAAAAGAAGAAAAAGAAGAAAAAATAGAAAAAAGAAAAAAGAAAACAGAGAAAAGGAGAAAAAAGGGAAAAAAGAAAAAGAAAAAAGAAGAAAGAGAAAAGAGAAAAAGAGAAAAAAGAAAAAAGGAAAAAAGAAAAAAGAAACAGAAAAAAGGAAAAAAGAGAAAAAACAAAAAAAGAAAAAAGAACAGAAGGAAAAAAGTAGAAAAAAAGAGAAAAAAAGAAAAAATGGAAAAAGTAGAAAAAAGAGAAAAAAGAAAAATGGAAAAAAGGAAAACAGGAAAAAAGAAACAAAAAAGAAAAAACCGAAAAAATAGAGAAAAAAGAAAAAATTGAAAAAAGGGGAAACCAGAAAAAAATAGAGAAAAGGGAAAAAAGAGAAAAAAGAAAAAAGAAAAAAAAGGAAAAAAGAAAAAACAGAAATAAAGGACAAAAAAGAAAAAAAAGAAAGAAAATAAGGAAAAAAAAAGAAAAAAGAAGAAAGAAGAAAAAAAAAAGAAGAAAGAAAAAAGGAGAAAAAAAAAAGAAAAAAAGGAAAAAAGAAAAAACAGAAATAAAGGACAAAAAAGAAAAAAGAAAGAAAATAAGGAAAAAAAAGAAAAAAGAAGAAAGAAGAAAAAAAAGAAGAAAGAAAAAAGGAGAAAAAAAAAAGAAAAAAAGGAAAAAAGAAAAAAAAAAGGAAAATAATAATAACCAAAAAAGTAATTAAGAAAAAAAAAAGGAGGCCAAACCAGGCCAGGATGAGAGTGTGATTGAAGTGAAGGTTTTACTTCTATCTCTGTGCACATCTCTGGCATCCTGGACGGTTTGTAACAAGTCCTTCAGGCAGGCTGCAGTCAAAGCTCCCCAGCTGCTTCCCCAGCTTGGGGAAAACCCCAAGCTAGAGACAGAAAATCCACAGCAAGGCTCCTCCTGCCCCCAGCTCATGTCCTACCTGCCTGGCAAGGCTCTGCCTGCTCCGCAGCTCTGGCAGGGCTGCGATGCTGCACGCTCCCTGCCTGCATGTGTGGGTGGCTGGGAGATGAGACAGCTCTGCCCTGAGCCTACATGGTGTGTGGGAGGGGAAAAACCACAAATACAGCATGAAAGAGACAAGAAATAAACCCAAACCAGGCGAGCAAGGTCACAGAGCTGTGAGGAGGAGAGAGTTCATCTCAGAGCAGCATCCCAAGGCTGTCCAGAGGACTTAACAGCAACCTTCCAGTGTTTGAAGTGGGCTGCAGGAGAGTTGGAGGANAACTCCCTCAGTCTCTGCTCACAGCAGAGCAGCTCCAGCCCTCTGCTTATCCTTGTGGCCATTCTCTGGACACCTTTCAGCACATCCACATCCCTCTTGTCATAGGGGTTCCAGAACTGGATTGAGGTTGGGCTTTAGGAAGAAATTCTTGCCTCTGAAGGTGGTGAGGCTGTTGCCAGCCCAGGGAGGTTGTGGATATACCTTCCCTGGAGGTGTCTGAGACCAAGTTGGACTTCATTGCTCTGTACAGCTACCTGAAGGGACATTGTGGAGAGGCTGCTGCTGGGCTCTGCTCACAGAGAATTGGAGACAGAACAAAGGGGAATGGCCACAAGCTGAGGCTAAAAAGGTTTAGATTGGACATTAGGAAAAAAATTTTCATGGAGAGAGTGGTCAGGGACTGGAATGAGCTGCCCAGGGAGGTGGTGGAGTCACCCACCCTGGAGCTGTTTAAGGCTGGTTTGGATGTGGTGCTTGGGGTTTAAGGTGAATCTTGTAGAGTTCTAGGTTGGACTTGGTGCTCCTGAGGGGCTCTGCCAGCCTGGGTGTGTTTGTGACTCTGTGGATGTGGTGTAGGAGATGTCCCTGTCCATGGGTGGGGGTTTGGACCTAGATGATCTTTAAGGTCCCTTCCCACTCAACCTGTTCCATGGTTCCATGATTCTCCCTTTGCATAAACAGCCCCAAATTTGGCATCTCATTACAAGAGGGATGTAGAGGTGCTGGAGCCAGAGCAGAGAAGGGCAAGGAAGGTAGGGAAGGGCCTGGAGAATAAATCTGATGGGGAGCAACTGAGGGAGCTGGGGCTGGTTAGTGTGAAACAGAGGAGGCTGAGGGGAGACCTCAGCACTGTCTACAGCTACCTGAAAGGAGGTTGTGGAGAGGTTTGTGCTGGTCTCTTCTCACAGGACAAGAGGGAATGGCCTCAAGCTTTAGACTGGATATTAGGGAAAGTCTTTGTTTTTTTTTCCCCAGCAGGAGTGGTCAGGCATTGGCACAGGCTGCCCAGGGAGGTGGTGGAGTCACCAACCCTGGATGTGTTTAAAAGTCATTTGGATGTGGTGCTTGGGGATATGGTTTAGGGTGCACCTTGTAGAGTAGGGTTCTGGGTTGGACTTGGTGATCCTGAGGGAGGGGCTTTTCCAAAAGGAATGTTGCTGTGATTCTGTGAAATACAGAGGACAAATCCAGTGCTGCCAGCATGGGATACAATACTGGGCTGGAAAGTGCCTTTACCCCTCCTCCCCCCCCCCCCAGTCCCAGCCTCTGCCAGGGCCTCCCAGTTCTGCCTGTTGTGGCTCACATCCAGGGCTCTAATCTTATCAAGCAGCAGTGCTGGAAACCTGTTCAGCAGGGTCATAGAGCAAAGTGAGGCTATCAGGAACCCTCCTCCCTAACTCACCTTGGTCAAGACATGGTCAGAAGCTTTTCTGTCCCATCTGTGATGTCTTTCTTTTCATAGTTAGAGCTGCATAAAGTGCAATTAGGCAGCCCCGTATAATTAAGACAATTATGGAAGCTAAGCACCCCCACAGAGTAATTGTGGGGCCAATTTTTAGCATACCCAGGGGCACTTACAGAGCCCAGGGTGGCCTTTCAGAGGAGTGACCTACTCTGAGGTGTGTCTCAGGTGACACCTTTGAAGTGGATATTGTTGTGCTGCTCCTGCTGGGAAACAGTTGGCTGGAGAAGGACTTTT
>VWZE01025812.1:0-11037 GCA_013396675.1 Eubucco bourcierii | reverse complement strand
CAGGCTGCAGAGCCCCAACTCTCTCAGCCTGTCCTCACAGCAGAGCTGCTGCAGCCCTAGCAGCATCTTGGTGGTCTCCTCTGGACCTGCTGCAACACTTCCATGTCCTTCCTGTGCTGGGGGCTCCAGAACTGCACACAGGACTCCAGGTGGGGTCTGAGGAGAGCAGAGCAAAGGGGTAGAATCCCCTCCCTTGCCCTGCTGGCCACGCTTCTCCTTAGCAGCCCAGGACTTGGTTGGCTGTCTGGGCTGCATGCACACACTGTAATATCCTCACTCAGGTGGGCAATGGCACTGATGTTAACATTTGGTTTATTAATTTTTTTTTTTTAATCTAATCCTGTTTTGATGTACAAAAGAAACAACAACAAAACCAAACTTAATTCCAAACTGCAAGATGAAGGAAAAAAAAAATAAATCCAGAATTAGGTTGAAAGTACACAGTGCTACTGATGCACAGGTTGTATAATATCTGCTTTGTAAATTCAAAAGCAAAGACACCAATTTGTTAATGAATCCAAAATAGAAATAATTACATCAGTTCAAGGCCAAGACAGAGACACACAAAGAGAGGGAGGAAAACAACAAAAAAAAAGAAAATACAGAAAGAAAAGGTAGCATTCACTCTCCTAGGAGAAACAAAGATCACCCTACCTTAAATAATTCAAACTCCTTCTTTGGCATCAACAGCTATCAATCCACAAAGGATATTTGCAATTGAAATAAATACATACACATCCATTAGGGTCAACATTACCACTTCTAAGCAAATAAGCAGGAAAAAAAAACCCAACCCAACAACCCTTAAAGGTTTGTTGCCCTGCCTCTAGCAACTCCATTCTCATGTCAGACTCACACAGAATCACAGAATGGTTGGAAGGGACCTCAAGGATCATCTAGTTCCAACCCCCTGCCATAGGCAGGGACACCTCCCACTAGTACAGAAATGAGGCTCAGCCTGGCACAATTTTTGACACATTGGTGGAACAAGGAGGTATTTTAGCCTTGCTGTGAGCCTCTTCCTCCTGCACACACACACACACACACACACACACACACACGCACACACACACGTTTTGCTCCTAAGAGCAGACATTACCTGGATGGTGCGGGTATATGCAGGCTCTGGCCATCCTAGACCACCTTCTTGACTCCTCAGAGGGTCCAAAATGTTGTTTGGCACAAAGCCTGTGCTGCCACTTTTATTCTGAACTTTCCACCACTGCTTCCTGTCATCCAGGATCTGAAATAATTTGGTTAATTGCGGATTAATTAATTGTGTGTTTTTAACCCGGGGTTTGCTCCTGTCAGTACCTCACCTGTGCATCATTTCAAAACAAAACCACCACTTTACCAGGTTCTGAGATTGCCACAGGGGCTGACACAAACGTCCTGAAGAAAGCCCTGTGAAGTTCCCTTGATTATCATTCATCTCACATAGTCATAGTGCAGGTTTGTGGCCTTCTGAGCTAGACTTCTATCCCAGGCATACAAAAAATGAGGAGCGGAGAAACTTACAAGTGGAAGAGTCTCTGAGTGGGGAGGTGAACATCCCAGGGATTGGCCATGAAATGGCAACAATGGATAAGTTAATAGCACTTCATTGGAGCATCAAAGGCTTATTTCTGGAAGCAACAGTTTGTATCTCCCCCTTTGCTGCCTCTGCTATGCCTGCTGCTATCTTCCCCTGTTTTGGCTGCTGCTTTGCTGCCACTTGACCCCATCCCCATCTTCTCTAAGGTTATTATATTCTATACTACAATAACCTTTACTATACTATTCTGTACTATATTCCATTAATATACTATTCTGTGCTATATTCTATTAATATACTACAATATACTTATTCTATTAATATACTATAATGTACTTATTCTATTAACATACTATATTTATTCTATTAATATACTATACTATAATATATTATATTATAATTTGTTTTCTCAATACTGTTACGTTTAGTTTAAACTGTAAAAATCCAATTTCATTTTTCTGACTTTCCACATTCTTGAGTTGTAGTGAATTTACTCTCTCTCTGGGGCAGGTTTGTAAGAAGTTATTGCGGGGAGGGATCCACTCTAACCCATCACAACATTCTCAAATGTTGACTTTCTGGTGGATGTGGGGAGCCTGTGGATGTGGTCTGCCTGGACTTCAGCAGGGCCTTTGACACTGTCCCCCACAGCACACTGCTGGCTAAGCTGTCAGCTCGTGGCTTGGATGCCAACACTCTGTGCTGGGTTAGGAACTGGCTGGAGGGCCGAGCCCAGAGAGTGGTGGTGAATGGTGCCACATGCAGCTGCAGGCCGGGCACTAGCTGTGTGCCCCAGGGATCAGTGCTGGGCCCCATCCTCTGTAACAGCTTCAGTGATGATCTGGACGAGGGCATCGAGTCAGGCACCAGCAAATTTGCATCTGACCCCAAGCTGGGGGCTGATGTTGCTGGGTTGGAGGGCAGAAGGGCTCTGCAGCAGGACCTCGACCGCCTGCACAGATGGGCAGAGTCCAAGGGGATGGAGCTCAACAAATCCAAGTGCCAGGTGCTGCACTTTGGCCACAACAACCCCATGCAGAGCTACAGGCTGGGGTGGGAGTGGCTGGAGAGCAGCCAAACAGAAAGGGATCTGGGGGTGCTGATTGACACCCACCTGAACATGAGCCAGCAGTGTGCCCAGGTGGCCAAGAAGGCCAATGGCATCCTGGCCTGCATCAGCAAGAGTGTGGCCAGCAGGAGCAGGGAGCTCATTCTCCCCCTGGACTCTGCACTGCTTAGGCCACACCTTGAGTCCTGTGTCCAGTTCTGGGCCCCTCCATTGAAGAAGGACATTGAGGTGCTTGAGCGTGTCCAGAGAAGGGCAACGAGGCTGGGGAGAGGCCTGGAGCACAGCCCTGTGGAGAGAGGCTGAGGGAGCTGGGATTGGTTAGCCTGGAGAAGAGGAGGCTCAGGGGAGACCTTCTTGCTGTCTCCAGCTACCTGAAGGGTGCTTGTAGCCAGGAGGAGGTTGCTTTCTTCTCTCAGGCAAGCAGCAGCAGAACAAGAGGCCACAGTCTCAAGCTGTGCCAGGGGAAGTTTAGGCTGGAGGTGAGGAGAAAGTTGTTGCCTGAGAGAGTCATTGACTGCTGGAATGGGCTGCCCAGGGAGGTGGTGGAGTCAGCGTCCCTGGAGGTGTTCAAGGCAGGTTTGGACGTGGCACTTGGTGCCATGGTCTGGCCTTGAGGGCTGTGTTAATGGGTTGGACTTGATGAGCTTTGAGGTCTCTTCCAACCCTGGTGATACTGTGATACAACATTCCCAAATGTTTGCTTTCCACATTCTTGAGTTGTAGTGAACCTCTCTCTGGGGCAGGTTTGTAAGGAGTTATTGGGGGAGGGATCCACTCTAACCCATCACAACGTTGTCAAATGTGGCTCTCAGGGAAGGATATGAAAGAAAAGTGTGTAGTCAACCTCTGTAAATTCAAGATTTCATTCAGAGGAACAAAAACCTAAGACTTGTGCAGAGAGGATGGCAGCTCTACAAACTACATGTTGTTGACAAAACGAGTAAACAGGCATCATTTTAGGACAGCACAAACTTGGAGAGAGTGCACTTTGAGGAAATAGGGAACTGGAGCAGGCTGTCAGGAGAATCACAGAATGTTAGAGGTTGGAAAGGACCTCCAGAGGTCATCCAGTCCAACCTCCCTGCCAAAGCAGGATCCTCTAGGGTAGTTCACACAGGAATGCATCCAGGTGGGTCTGGAAAGCCTCCAGAGAAGAAGACTCCATAGCCCCTCTGGGCAGCCTGCTCCAGGGCTCTGTTACCCTCATTGTAAAGAAGTTTCTCCTCAGGTTGAGCTGAAACCTTTCATGTTCCTGAAATCTGACTAGCTGTTGTGCAATCTCACACATCCCTGCTGCTCCTTCCTTTCTAGCTTTCAGGACACCATTTCCTCCAGAAAAGCAAAGTCTTTCACTATACCCCAGGTGCACACACACAGTGTTTGCCAGAGACACTTATTTAGATACTATTCAACAAGGCTTTTAAAAGCAACACCAGACAAGACAGGAGAAACACAAAATATTTCCCTGTCAGCACAGAAATTGCTTATCTGGTCCACAATGCAGAATAAATTACTTGAACTCTGCTATATTAAGGGAGATAAACACACTGAAGCAGTCATTAAAGACAGCCACACTGCCCACAGGGAAAAGTGTCCTCAGCTTTGAGTAGCACCAGAAAGTTGTGGTTCCTCTTTGAAAAAGTTACCTCTACAATCTCTTCTTTCATGACAGAAAGTTCACTGTTGTTCCTTGCCACAAATTCGTACTTGCATTTGGCATATTTCTTGCTCTGTGCTTTGCTGTGTGCCTCATAGTTCCTGCAAAGCAAAGAGAAGCCTGTTGGCCAGTGGGCAAACAAAAGAGCCAAAATGCCTTCTTCTTCCAACAGCCTGATAAACATTTCAACAACAACAACAACAACAAAAATCCACCCCACCATAAGGATCTGAAGGGGGCCTACAGGAAGGCTGGGGAGGGACTATTAACAAGGTCTTGCAATGCCAGGACAAGGGGCAATGGGTTTGAACTGGTAGAGGGGAGATTGAAACTGGATGTTAGGAGGAAGTTGTTTGCAGGGAGGGTGGTGACACACTGGCACAGGTTGCCCAGGGAGGTTGTGGAGCACAGAATCACCCAATGTGATCTTTGATCACATTGGGTGATTCTGTGCTCCACATCCTCCCTGGAGGTGTTCAGGACCAGGTTGAAGGAGGCCTTGAGTGACCTGTACTAGTGGGAGGTGTCCCTGCCTATGGCAGGGGGTTGGAACTGGATGATCCTTGAGGCCCCTTCCAACCTTACCATTCTATGATAACCTGATGCCATTGGAGTTCCTAACACACAGATTTAAGTGCCAGGAAAAAAAAAAAAGAAACAAAAAGGGGTGCTTGACTTCAAGAGCTGGCTCACTTTACTGGCTCACTGCTTGCAAGAGGTCTGAGAACTTAAGCTTAGCAGGTGCCATTGTTTTAAGGCAAACATCCACACTCTATTTAGGTTAGTTTCCTACAATAGGTTAATCAATCACTTGCTACATAAACTATACTTAGTAAATAACTGAGATCTGCTTTGTATGAAAATCTTGTTTCAAAAACATAAAAGATTTTACAGATTTTTTAAATATTTTTTTTTTGGCCTCCAAACCACTGGAATGAATCTCTAAAAAAAAAAAAAAATTAAACAAAGCTCACCCTGATGAGTTTTCTTAATTGACCACAAAATGTCATCAACTCTTAACAACCTCAAGCTACTGCATTAATTAAAAAAAAAAAAAATTAAAACCAGCTTCAACCTCAAGCTACTGCATCAATTAAAAAAAATAAATTAAAAATAGCTTCAACCTCAAGCTACTGCATCAATTAAAAAAAAAATAATTAAAAATAGCTTCTTGGCAACTACAAACAGGGTTCACGCCACAGTTTAACTTTGTGGCTTTCTTTTTTCCATGATGAAAGGCCTATTCAGAAGGCCTTTGGGCAAGAAGCCACTCATTTCTTTGAGGAAATAGCTCTTCAAGTTGAGAACCACCACCACCCCCCACCACCCCCCCACCCAGTACCCTCAAAGCAGGTCCAAAAGAAACAGGAACTTTATTCACTTACTGCAAATTAGACCCAACAACCAAAATCCACACCAGGTTGTAAAGTTTAACAACAACAACATCAACAAAAATCAAATAGACAATGACAACATGAAGCAATCAATGGCTTGAAATGTTGCATATGACCTTGCTGCACAGGGATACGAATGAAGATGGTTGCTGGTGTGGCTGCTGTGTAACCCAGGTGTGCCTGAGCAATCCAGCAGTTACCTACAGCTATTGCATGGCTGTGGAGAACTGTCTCACTTGATGTGAAGAGCAGAACAAAGGGAGAGTTGGATTTAGATTGAAAGATGATTTCCAAAGAGAGACAAATCACTACAAGTGTTTGAAGAGCAAGTGGAAAAGCCATGGGATGAACCCCTGCCTGCAGAATAACTGTTCTAAGGCTGAAAGATTCAATCCAAATCTTTGCCTCCACCCACTCAAAATTTAATTAATTTTGAACTTGACTGTCTCAGAAATATGACCACTAATAAGCTTCTGAAGGTATTTTTACTCTTAGGTTTCCTTTCCAAACTCATTTCACTACCTGTGTCTTCCTACCTTGTCCTACTTACCTTCCCACCTAACTACCCTGATCCCTTAAAAAAAAGACAAAATAAAACAACCATAACTCATGAAGAATTTTTTTTTAATTCACTTTCACTCCACTCTGTTGCAATCACAGAAGTAACCAGGTGGGAAAACACCTTTGAGATCATCAAGTCCAACCTATCACCTAATAGCTAATTAACTAACCCATGGCATTAAGTACCTCATGCAGCCTCCTCTTAAACACCGTCAGGGATGGGCACTCCACCACCTCCCTGGGCAGCCCATTCCAATGTCAATCACTCTCTGCGACAAACTTCTTCCTAACATCCAACCTAAACTTACCCTGGCACAGCTTGAGGCCGTGTCCTCTTTTTCTGTCACTGACTGCCTGGCAGAAGAGCCCAACCCCACCTGGCTACAACCTTCCTTCAAGTAGTTGTAGAGAGCAATGAGGTCTGCCCTGAGCCTCCTCTTGTGCAGGCTGCACACCCCCAGCTCCCTCAGACTCTCCTCACAGGGCTGTGCTCCAGGTCCCTCCCCAGCCTCAATCAACAACATCCTCAGAACATGGTTCAGGCAATGGCTTTATGTTTCTGAGGAGACCATAATCCTTCAAGCACACTTTAATGATCTACTCAGGGCACAAACACTCTCAACTCTTCCCTGCTGCCTATCTGCTGTACAGCAGCTGCAGCCCTCTGCTCTCCAGTACACACTGCTCAAGACCCCAGTGGATTGCATCGACTTGCAGGGTGCTTGCACTCAAAGGACAGTGCAAAACCAAGCTCCACAGTATACTACTTTGAAACACCACACAATCTGCTGAAAAACTGTCCAGTACTCTTCCAGCATCAGACAGAGTCCCCAATATACCTAATACCACAATGAAAGTTTAAGATCCTGGCACTTGGTTTACAGAGCACAGCTCATTTGAGGTCCTGGCATGTTGAAATGAGACTTACTCAGGTTATCTGTGATTAAAATTGTGTCCCTGCCTATGGCAGGGGGTTGGAACTACATGATCCTTGAAGTCCCTTCCAGCCTTACCATTCTGTGATACTATGACTCTACAAAATTTCACTGGGTGAGGTGTAACCCCCCTGTCTTTCAGAAAGTAGTGAGTGGCTTAGCCACTGCCTTTGGACTGCTCATTAGGAATCACATAATCACAGAAACATTCAGGTTGGAAAAGACCCTTGGGATCACCAAGACCAACTGATATTCCTACTTTACCAGCTGCACCCTAAACCATATCCGAAGCACCACATCCAAATGACCTTTAAACACATGCAGGGTTGGTGACTCCACCACCTCCCTGGGCAGCCCATTCCAATGCCTGACCACTCCTGCTGTGAACAAAGTTTTCTTAATGTCCAGTCTAAACCTACCCAGTTGCAGCTTGAGGCCATTCCCTCTTCTTCTATCACTATGCATCAAGAGAAGCACGGCCAGCAGGGCAAGGGAGGTGATTCTGCCCCTTTACTCTGCTCTTGTCAGACCCCACCTGCAGTCCTGGGTGCAGTTCTGGGGCCCCCAGCACGGGAAGGACATGGAAGTGTTGGAGCAGGTCCAGAGTAGGCCACCAAGATGCTGAGAGGGCTGCAGCAGCTCTGCTGTGAGGACAGGCTGAAAGAGTTGGGGCTCTGCAGCCTGCAGAAGAGAAGGCTTCCAGGAGACCTTAGAGTAGCCTTCCAGGATCTGAAGGGGGCTCCAGGAAGGCTGGGGAGGGACTATTGACAAGGGCTTGTAATGCCAGGACAAGGGGCAATGGGTTTGAACTGGCAGAGGGGAGATTGAAACTGGATGTTAGGAGGAAGTTGTTTGCAGGGAGGGTGGTGAGACACTGGCACAGGCTGGCCAGGGAGGTTGTGGCTGCTCCTTCCCTGCAGGTGTCCAATGCCAGGTTGGAGGAGGCCTTGAGTGAGCTGTGCTAGTGGGAGGTGTCCCTGCCTATGGCAGGGGGTTGGAACTGGATGATCTTTAAGGTCCCTTCCAACCTTCCCATTCTATGATTCTATGATTCTATTTATCTGTGAGAAGAGACCAGCACCAACCTCTCCACAAGGTCCTTTCAGGTAGCTGTAGACAGCCATGAGGTCTCCCCTCAGCCTCCCTTATTTGTGATATTTTATGTGGTGTGATTTACTAACAAGGATTTAGATGCATGAAAAGCTCAGGTAAGCACAAATCACTGAGGAAAGAGAGCTGAAACCACTGACACCTTTGACAGGGCCAGAGTTGTAAGGAGCAAATGCACAACAGCACCAGCTTAAGTGTGCTATAATCACTGACTTTTAAATGGCTCTTAGAACAATGATTCTCCACCAAAATGAGGAGAAATGAAGTCTGCCCTCAGCCTCCTCTTTTTTGTCCTTGCAGCTTTGAACAAGTATCCTCTGAAAGGGTTAGCTTGAGTTTCTCACTCCCTCCCCTAAACTCACTCCTCAACCTGCTTCTCCATGGATGCTTTAAAATTCATCTTTAAAGGGAAGTCACTGGAGGTAATGGATATGAAGAGCTTTCCCCCATTAAGGAGTTCCTGCTGGGCACATGGCATGTCTCAAGAGTCAAGTAGTAAATGGGAGTGTGTGTCATGCTGAAGAGACAGAAGATAGGGGCAGGCTGTGGACGTGTGCATCAGTGCCAGCCATCTAGACTCCCTCCTACAATCCGTGGGGAGAAATGGGCAGCACTACAGCATGTCTCATTTTGTATCTTTTAAGAGACTCATTTCAATTGCATGAACTACTTCTTAGACACCCTGGTTTCTCTTTGCCCTCCACAAAGTAGGCTTAGATGACTCTTTCAGCTGCAGCCAGATACGCTGATATCATCGGTGAGTGCTTCAAGGCACTAAGGCCCAAACCCTAAACCTGAAATGGAGGCAACAACATTTGCATGGAACACTCTTACTTGGAATACTCTTACTCTGAACAGACAAAACAGGTCTTATCACACTGCAGGTAAGGCAGAAATTCAAAGTTCTGGAGCCCCCAGCACAGGAAGGACATGGAAGTGTTGGAGTGGGTCCAGAGGAGGCCACCAAGATGCTGAGAGGGCTGCAGCAGCTCTGCTCTAAGGACAGGCTGAGAGAGTTGGGGCTCTGCAGCCTGCAGAAGAGAAGGTTTCCAGGAGACCTTAGAGTAGCCTTCCAGGATGTGAAGGGGGCTACAGGAAGGCTGGGGAGGGACTATTGACAAGGTCTTGTAATGACAGGACAAGGGGAATGGGTTTGAACTGGCAGAGGGCAGATCTAAACTGGATGTTAGGAGGAAGTTGTTTGCAGTGAGGGTAGTGAGACACTGGCACAGGTTGCCCAGGGAGGTTGTGGCTGCTCCCTCCCTGGAGGTGTTCAAGGCCAGGTTGGAGGAGGCCTTGAGTGCCCTGTGCTAGTGGGAGGTGTCCCTGCCTATGGCAGGGGGTTGGAACTGGATGATCCTTGAGGTGCCTTCCAACCTTACCATTCTATGATTCTATGATCTAGGCTGGTCCTGAATCAAGAACTATAGCAGTAACCAAATTTGAGAAAATGATGAAGACATGACTATTTCTGCTGCTGTTATGAGGAATAAAACCAAAGTTCAGGAAAAGAATGGAGTCTTCAGCCTGCTTGCCCCACAGGGGGGATTGTTTGCATGTAGATCAACAACAGGATCATTTAAAACACAGCTCAAACCCAGGGCTTTATGCAAAGCTTTTCAACAACGCTGCTTTAACCAGCCATCAGAGGCAAAAAGCTCAGCCACCTTCCCTGGCATTTGAGCCAAAATACTGCTCCTATGGTCTATACAGAGTATGAGCTGGCATGGGGGAGCATCAACATTGCTTTAGAAATTTACTGCCACAGCCTCTGTTGGTATAAATTCTGCCCACAGACAAGGCTGAGACTCTAAGGATCACTGCATTTGATCTTTTCGAGCTGTTCGAATTTAGGCTCGGATGAAGGGGTTAAAAGAAGTTGCGCAAAAAGACACTGGTTGCTATCCAAACTCTTCAGAGCATTTTCTGCTGTGTTTGAAAGAAAAGCTGGAGAAACGAGGAGCTGCTATTCTTAAAGTGGATATTTATGTGCCAGAAAACAAAAAGTAGGAGACTACAGAGCGCTAAGAGATTCACTGAATAAATCAAACAATCATCCGAGAGCAGGACAGGTGAACCTGAGAGCAGACTTCTCACTCTTCGTAGTTGCAAAAAGAGGCAGAGCACATTTAAGAATATGAAACAAAGCAGGCATAAAATGTGAACCCAAAGGAGCAAGATTCTGGGTTCTCAGTGGGGGTGGAATTGCACTCCATCGTTTCTGACAAAAGGCACTGACCGTGCGGCACAGGCAGCCAGAGCGATGACACCGCGCGGGTTTTAACCCTGTGCCTGAGGGGAGCAAAAGCATCATGCCCGCTGATACCCAGAATCCCTTGCTGACAGAAGCAACGACCTGCTCCAGACACAGCCAGAGGTAATGACAGACACCCCGACAGCAACCAGTGGGGACAGTTATCCACAGCACCACGCACGCCGCTGGTTCAGTGTTACCTATCTACATGGCGGCTAACAGTTTGCTTAAAGGCAGCCACCGCCGCCCCCTGGTCCAGCAGAGGCCCTCTTTTGTACACTGTGTTACTGAATGCATACCCATCGGAGGGAGGGTAGTCAGGAACGCTGGGAGGCTGCAAGACAAAAAAGACAGACACAAAGACACAAAGGGTTAGTGTCAGCAGCAACACCGCCGAGGCCGCTTCACCCAGCCCTGCTGAGGGCCCTTGTTGGCATTCGTGCGTCCTCAGGTGCTCGTGTTGCCGCTAGGAAAAGTTAATAACCTCTGCAGGAAGAGCAGTGTGGGCAGCAGGGCAAGGGAG
>VWZE01025811.1:17674-33431 GCA_013396675.1 Eubucco bourcierii | reverse complement strand
TAAAGCTTTTGCCTTTTTAAAAGAGGTCCTTGTTTTCCATCCAGAGACCAGCAATAATACATTTTGAAATAGAGTCACTTACATGCCAATACTGGACATGATAGAGTAATATATAAAATCATAGAATCATGGAATCATAGAATAGTAAGGTTGGAAGGGACCTCAAGGATCATCTAGTTCCAAACCCCTGCCGTAGGCAGGGACACCTCCCACTAGTACAGGTTACTCAAGACCTCATCCATTCTGGCCTTGAACACCTCCAGGGAGGGAGCATCCACAACCTCCCTGGGCAACCTGCTCCAGTGCCTCACCACCCTCACTGTAAAGAACTTCCTCCTAACATCTAGTTTAAATCTCCCCTCTGCCAGTTTAAACCCATTGGCCCTTGTCCCGTCTTTGCAAGACCTTGTAAATAGTCCCTCCCCAGCCTTTCTGTAGGCCCCCATCAGAGCATTGACCATTAACAAACAGGAGATTTGTCAATCAGGACTAAACATCCTGGGTAAAAGTATCCCAAAAGTGTCTGCTAGCAGTGCAGTGAGAAGACAGACAAAGTTCGATGTAAAGATTGGTTAGCATAAGTCGCTTGGCAACCACGTAATGAGTTACATATACCAGCAGCTATTATTCATAATAGACCAAAGCTCAGCATAAAAGGCCCCAAAGCAGGGGCACTAAACAGGGTGGTAATGAATGCCACAGCAGCTCTGAGATTGCATTTACTGACCTGGTATCTCTAAAATAAAGTTTTGTTGGTTTTTTTTTTTTTAATTGAAAGGAAAAAAAAAAAAGGAAAAAAAAAAATATTCTATAANTTGGCTGGAATTTAAGCAGAGCAGAGCATCCTGACTGAGTGCTCCAGAAATGTTCCCCATCACTAATGGTTTTGCTTTCTCTTTGTGTATTTAGCTTTAGCTCTGTCTAAATTAAAAGAAAAAAAAAAAAAGGAAAAGACAAAATATTCTATCAAAAAGCTTTCAGTATACTCTTGTGAACATCTGGTTTGGTTTTATTTCTTTAAAATTAGATTTGTTTTATTCCTCTGCTCACAGGAAATATATTTAGAACAATGTTCATCTTGGAATGGCATGCAGTGGTATGGCACACTGACACTTTCTGAAAGCTGTTTACTTTCTACCAGTCAGTAGTTACTAAAATGTTCCTGGAATGAGCAACGTTTTTTACCCCTTCAGAGCTCTGACCTTTACGTCCAATTATAATACTTTCTTACACTCACAATTAATCTCCAAACTGCCTTGATGGCTGAGACTACCATTAGCAGAGGAAAAAGAAAAGCTTAAATGATCATACGCGGTGACATGTTGCATTCCTCGAGGCTGCCTTGGTGTTTTCCTGCCTGTGATTTCCTGGTTGCTCAGATCATAGGGGCTGGTATGCCCCTGAAAGTAGTGATGCCAAGATGACCCTGTGGGATGCCAGTTTCCTATGCTGGTCCCTTCTCTGATGGTGGCTGTGCTCTCACACCTTTAAGAAGTGGTATTTCTTGGCTTTAACAGAAATGATGTTATGGTTTTGGGCAAACACCAAGATGGTTTAGAGGTAATTTAACTTTTTTTTTTTTTTTTTTTTTTTTTTTTTTTTTTTTTTTTTTTTTTTTTTCTGGCATATCACAGTATCACAGTATCACCAAGGCTGGAAAAGACCTCAAAGATCATCAAGTCTGACCCATTACCACAGACCTCAAGACTAGACCATGGCACCAAGTGCCACGTCCAAACCCTCCTTGAACCCCTCCAGGGACGGTGAATCCCCCCCCTCCCTGGGCAGCCCATTCCAGTAGCCAATGACTCTCTCAGGGAGGAACTCTCTCCTCACCTCCAGCCTAAACTTCCCCTGGTGCAGCTTGAGACTGTGTCCCCTTGTTCTGGTGCTGGTTGCCTGAGAGAAGAAAGTAACCTCCTCCTGGCTACAACAACCCCTCAGGTAGTTGTAGACAGCAAGAAGGTCTCCCCTGAGCCTCCTCTTTTCCAGGCTAAACAGTCCCAGCTCCCTAAGCCTCTCTTCATAGACCTTGTGCTTGAGGCCTCTCACCAGCCTCGTCGCCCTTCTCTGGACACATTCAAGTACCTCAATGTCCTTCTTAAATTGAGGGGCCCAGAACTAGACACATATCTTGCATGATACTAAAGACCCAGAAGAACAGCAGTTAAGTTTTTGGTTGTCTTTGCTGAAGCATCTGTAAGGGGAATTTTGCCTCTCAGCTTCAGGGTAGCTATTCCCAGCATTCAGCAGCGTGATCACTACATTTGTTTTCAGGTGATGTGGCCTCAGCTACCAGGTATATTACTGGAAACACTTGGGTTGGAGCTCTGTGTCATTCAAAGGCCATAGTAGGACTCCAGTGGGACAGTGCTACGGATAAGAGACTATGAGCTATGCTCTCAGGGAACTGTGTACCTAGCCAATCCTGTGGGCTGGATTCTACAGCTCCTGTCATGGCTGTTTAACCTGTCTGAGCTAATGGTCTTGGGGTTTCATCAGTGACCTGGCTCAGGCTCTTGCCTCTTTGTGAATGCCCTTCCTATCACCACCTGAGATGGTTTTCTGGGAGGTAATGGCTCCACAGAACCATCTGTGCAGTGGCACAGTTGTGGACTAAGGAGACAAGGGTCAGTACCAAGACATGTTACTTCATGCTGCTTAGTCTGCCCATCTCAAAAAGAAACTTTGACAGTTAACCTCCCCTGCTATTCACCCCTGAAATGGCTTTACTGAAGCAAATCTGGGTCTTCCCAGACTCGAAAGGGAGTCAGTTACATTAATAGCAACTGGAAATTTGCCTCATGAATTGTGTGAGATGGTCTTGGAGCTATGCAAAATGTTCCAGAACCTCTGTGTGCTATATCTGTGCTGTGCAAAACCTGCCTCTATGAGGAAACTGAGGAAACTACTATTGGTCCAGAAAGGCTCTTTCAGGGCTATTCTCAACTAGGTTTTGAAAGTATAAAGTCATATGGCCTTCATGTTCTTTCTGAGCTGGGTGATCACCAGGAAAGAATTTTTTTTTACCAGGAAGAATGGTGTAAGCAATAGTCAACAAATACTAAGCGGACAAATATGCAATTTGTGTGCTTTCTGAGTCTTCAAAATTATTTACTGTTTTGTACTACTTGCCCCCTAAGTCCCCTATGAAATAATGCTTTGTCTTCTTGTGATTTGTCTCCTGCTCCTCCTTGGTGAGACACTGGAATGGGTTGCCCAGGGAGGTCGTGGCTGCTCCCTCCCTGGAGGTGTTCAAGGCCAGATTGGATGAGGCCTTGAGTGACCTGTACTAGTGGGAGGTGTCCCTGCCTATGGCAGGGGGTTGGAACTAGATGATCCTTGAGGTCCCTTCCAACCTTACCATTCTATGATTCTATGGTTCTATGATTTGCAAAATCCTGAATGCTGCTAATGATTCTTCAATGTCCAAAACCTGAGCTGTGTTTGCCCGTTTTTTGTTTGTTTGTTTTTTTTAAGAGATCATGTGGTCACAGATAATAATGTTATATAATATGTCTTTGTCTCTTGGTTGAAGAATGGCATCAAAGTTCCTTGAGTCAGTTGTATTTGCTGTCTCAGTTATGAGAGTCCATAAGCATTTCATCACTTCCACACAGAAACTGGTGGCTTCACCAGTATACCCCCAGGACAGCACAGCAGCATGTCTGAGACCTTCAGAAAACAACAGGCTCATTGCAAGTCTAGGGTGACTTCTGCTTCTTAACTTGAGTTATGTTTCTGGAGGGTTTTTAAGCTCAAGTCGAGTGGCTATGCAGAGCCAGGGTGAGTGTTAGAACCTGGATGGCTGCTTTCTGTCAAATGGGTATTTAATGAAGCAGCCCAGCAGCTGCTCTGAGCTGCTCCATTTCCAGATGCATTGTTTTGGTGTGAGAATTGTGGTGTTTCAGTAATTTCAATTCTGTGGTGGACAGAAGCACTATTTCAGTACTGAGAAGTACTCAGAAACCCTACTTCATTACTCTGTAAACATAAAAGCAACAGCCTTATTAACTGAGAAAAAATAGGAAACTTAGGTCAAGGTTTCATTACAGACAATCTTTGCTGACTATGAAGGATTAGTTACAGTTCATAGAATCATAAAATCATAGAATGATAAAGAGAAGACTTTGAGGAGACCTTATAGTAGCCTTCCAGTATCTGAAGGGGGCCTACAGGAACGCTGAGGAGAGACTATTGACAAGGTCTTGCAGTGACAGGACTATGGGTAATGAGTTTAAACTGGCAGAGGGAAGATTTAGACTGGACGTTAGGAGGAAGTTCTTTACAGTGAGGATGATGAGACACTGGCACAGGTTGCCCAGGGAGGTTGTGGCTGCTCCCTCCCTGGAGGTGTTCAAGGCCAGGTTGGATGAGGCCTTGAGTAACCTGTACTAGTGGGAGGTGTCCCTGCATATGGCAAGGGGTTTGGAACTAGATAACCCTTGAGGTCCCTTCCAACCTTACCATTCTATGATTCTATGATTAATAATGAGAGATCAAAGTTTGTGGCTTGAACTTCTTTCTGATTAATGTTTAGTTTTATTGGTGAATTTCTGAAGCTTGTGTTGATATTTCAGCTGGAGCATGTCAATGTAATGCTATGGAAACTGCTGCAAGTCCATCAGTTAGCTCAGCCTCACATAAAAAATTGTAGCTGCTTCTCAAACCAGGATTTTACTTGAACAAATTAGTAAGTTTGGAATACTTTGTAAGGAAACAACTAGAAATGCCCAAAAGCTGAGACAGGCTCAGTTTGACGGATTTTTTTATTTATTTTTTTTTATATATCTTTATGGTCTTTTGCATCTTGTCAATTCCTATAATTTTACTGAAATTCTGCTGAAAACATATGTCAGCTGATAAAGGAACTTAACTGTTCTTTCATGACCCAAACTACATTTCCAACGAGGGCCCAAAAGCTGTGCAAATATTCTTGCTTCCAGAGCTTTCTGACAGAAGACAGGATGCAACATATATGCTGTTAACAACCCCACACTCTGCTAGAGAAAAAAGTCCAGGATTGAAAATAGTTCTAAGATGAGAGTGCTGGTGAATGCACACCAACAGGGTGAGTTGTACAACCAGCATGCCTAACTGTAAATAGGTATTTTTGAGTAAAGGTGAATCTTCCAGACATACTACAGAAAAGTAGGTCGAATTTTATACAAAAGTCCTGAAACCCACTCAGACCTTCTTCTGTGGATTCCCTGTCATTTAGAATTATATGGGAGAAAAATTAAAAAAGGATTTTGTTTTCTTCCAACACTGCATAAAGAGTGCTGTGTAATATCTTCCAAACAAATTTGGTGTCTAAATGTTAGGTCTAAAACCTACATCCAGCACAGTCCATCTGGATCATCTTCAGCAGCGGTTAAAGGGATGAAGCCAAAGCTGACAACATCAAAGGCATGCTCTGATTCTCTTACTTAATCTGGGTAATAGGATGATATCTTATTTTGGGAAGTCTCTTCTTCTTGGAGATACATTCTCATGCCCTCCTGCAAACATCTGATATTTGCACCTTAGCTAAGGACCTCAAGCACTGAAAGAGGTCAGATGACCACCAAAGAGCTCATTATGGAGTTGGAATCTTCAGCCTTGTGGTAGTGAAAGAAGATGTTGTTATCATTAAATTGTTTTTAGAAAGGGAATATCTGAGTCACTTTCAAAGGGGTGCTACTTTTATTTACAGCTTCCTTGTCCTTACTGACCTCTGAGTTGCAGGAAGCAGTATGAAAAGTAAAACGAGTCATTAAAGACAAAGTGCTATAACTAAACCTTTTAAGCAAATTACATTCAGGAATCAAGAACTTGCAGTGAGGGCAATGGCAGGACTGAAGGAGCTCTGGATAGATCTTAAAAATTTAACGTCATAAGTCTCTGAGGTATCTGCTGTTGCTGGGATGAAGCATTCCTTCAATTTCTGGACCTAAATGGTGAAAACAGAGAAGAAAGAAACATTTATGACCTAAATTATGCCACAAGGCCTTTGGCCACAGAGGGGCAGCCAGTTCTATACACTTCTGGTGCAAAACTTCTTGGAAATCCAGGCACTCCTCAACAGCAAGAAGTATAAGCCAAACGTCCTGGTCAGAAAACAAAATGGTTCCTGTACTTGGGTGTGACATGCAGTCTCAAAGAGGTATGGTTTGTTACTAGCTCTCCACTTAAGTAAGATACAGTTGCAGGGCCTCTGGCCTTTCCCTGCGCATTCATGTGCGTGTCAGCATGTGGACTGCTGTGATATGACAAAGGGGTTGCCAGCTGGCTTACTGCAACGCTATCGATTTCACAACAGTATCGGTCATTAGGAACAAGGAAAAGTCTTTAGTTCTGACTGCAAAACCATTTTTATCCAGAGATAATATGATGGATACCAAGGTTCCCAAGTCTGCCTCCCCTGACTAGTTTGAGTTGTGGTTTGCAGGAATATCTGAACTTCATCACTCTCCTACCCTCTTAAGGCTCTCAGATAAAACTGGTGCATCTTTTACAATGCTTGGGCTCTACCCTACTGCATCTTTCACACCAGGGTGCCTTCAAGAGCAAGACAGACCAAATCCACCCAAGGCCCTGAATTTCCTGCCACATCCACCTTACTGACCATGGAAACTGGAGATGATTGTGCCCACTTGCTCCATGTGCTTGGTGAGTGAGTAATAAGACTGAATTACCTGCGTCACCTGACTTAGAATTATCACTGTTACCACTTAGTCACTTCAGTCAGCTGATTGCCCTTGGTCAGTCACCTCAGTTCAATGATGAGTGGAAATAAAACAATTTAAATGACTTTTTAATATTTAACAGTCAAAATTATTCATGGTTTTTATCAATCATGAACTTTACTAGGAAAACTTCCTAGTTGTATTTTAGTGGCATCTTAACTAGAATGAATAACCTGGAGAGTAAATTGTTACTTAAAAAACACTCTGTTCTGTACTATGCTGCTTCCTAGAAGTAATATTGGAGTCACCGTCCCTGGAGGTGTTCAAGACGGGTTTGGATGTGGCACTTGGTTCTATGGTCTAGTCTTGAGGTCTGTGGTAACGGGTTGGACTTGATGATCTTTGAGGTCTCTTCCAACCTTTGTGATACTGTGATACTATCATAGTGGGATATGAGTTCAGTGCTGATAGAGAGAGAAGAAGAATTAATCATCCTCTCAAATCATATTCTGCTTCCGATCCATTTGGTAGTGGATGACTGTATTGTAAAAATAGTATTTCGTGTGTTTAATGTTACGATTCTTATTCAATCTCGCCTTCTTCCTGGCCTACAAGCCAAAAGAAAAGGAGGATACAGGACTGATGTTTCTTTTTCTGTAAAGTTATTCCATCATTTGATTAGAAACAGCTTTATGAACAAAGATTTTCACTATCTCCCTCCTGCTTACATGAGAGTCCATTGTTTCTCAGTGGATGTCTGCCAGAGTGAAGTGCCTGCTCGAAGTGCAAAGCTGAAAATATATCTTTAACTTTTCTACTCCTTAAGAAAGAAAACATTTTGGAAGTTTCATGTTGTCGTCATGCCCAATTCCTGAGAACAGTGTGATCTTCCTGAAGTCAGATAATAATCTTGTCCTGTGACAAAAACACGTAAAACACAATGCTTCAAAGCCTGAGCAAAGCATAAGGCATGCTAGGATTTGAAAGGCCCTGACTTGGCTCTAATGGCATCTATCATTAGAAATCCTACTCACCAAGGTTGAGACTTGTGGCTAACAAGCAGCCAGCATTCTCTGAGGGTGCAGCTCAGTGGACTGGTCTGACAACTGACGGCATGGTACCTACACAGTTCTATAACGCAAACTTTTCCTGACATTTCTTAGGGATGTAATAATTGTCTCTGCATTTTTTAGCCACTTGAGAACTTAATTGTCTACTGTCTGCGTGGAAAAAGAATGAGAGAAGAAAGCTCCTAGGTAAACAGGTAGTAAGCATGAGATACAGATAGTAGGCAGTCTTTCTAGAGATTGTTGTGATTACAGAAGCCTAAATGACCCTAATCAGATTTAAGAAAATTACCTGCAACAAGAAGCTTATCTAAGTAAGCCCACTCTCTTGTTTTCCACTGGCAAAAATAACAAGTGTGGCAACACAACACTTCATTTCCTTTCCACTTGTCCCTAATCCTTTGTTCGTTGCCATGAGAAAAGTTTCTCTAGCCCCATGAAAGCAAAACTGCTCTTCAGCATGATTCCCACTTATCTGATACAGTGAGCATGGGAACGAAAGCTGTCAAATAAGAGACTGTGAATGTTAGGGAGTCAGGTATTTTTGTAAGGTTTTTTTTCTGCTGTTATTGTGAGATTTAGCTTCTGGTTGGCCTCCAGTGGCCAAGTAACTGTAAGACTTTTTCTGCAGCATGGAAAGCAGAGACTTCATAAATCTTTTTGACAGAAAATTGTAAAAATATAGCTAAACATTTTTTTTGTTATTGTAAGTAATCTGGGGAAAATAACTAGGCTCGCCAAATTAATAAACACTGTAGCCAGAAAACTGTGTTGTGACAGTATTGCTAATCCTACTTACGCATCCTACAATGAGATACATATAAAGGCTGATTATTTTTTTTCCCCGCCACATTCCTTTTTTCCCACACAAGGTGTGATACTTCCTTGACAGTTATTTATTCTGAAAGCAGTCCTTTGAAAAACTAATCACTTTTAAGCCATGCCTGCAGTCTGCTAATGGCTATTTGACACCACTTGTGCAATCATTCCAGGAACACGCCTCTGTGACTCTTGCCACTAGAAAGTACAAAACAATAAGATCATAAAACTTCCTCAGGCATAGACCCCACTCTGCCCTCAGCCTCATTCTCGAGGGCCTGGGCTATGATCATTGATGACAACAGGACTGTTATGAACTGAGCTCATCTTGACTGACACCAGGGTCTGTAAGGCATACTAAAACTTCACACCAGGATAGATGTGTGGTGAGGCTGAACAACTGCAAGAGCAGCATATGAGGATGATGCAGGTGCAGTTAGCTTGGATTTACCTTTTATTTTTAGGGCTAAATTAACTGATTTTCTTTGGAAAAGTTAGTACCAGTACTTCTATATTTTTATAGCAGCTTCAGGTCCTACTCCAAGCAGGTGGAACTTGCCATTTTGCTTTTTGGGAATCAAGACAGTATTCTTCTTACTTGTTCCTGTGAGATGCTCAAACCCTCTTTTGAACAGCGCAAATGTTACTCACCGTCTGTCAGAAGGTGTTTAGCTCTTTAGGGAGACTGAACCAACATGCATCTCTTACCCCAGTTAATAAACTCGTAGCTCAGGTAACGCTATGCTGCAGTTTTGAGTGGACAAAGGTTCCAGTGTTCAGTGCATTTCATCTAGATGACCAACTCTTTAAAAAACAGCAGTTGATAGAAAGGGTACAATTCTCTCCAACCAGTAAATGGTTAGAGTGGCATGTGAACCTATGGAAATTTCTGTGTGTTTCATTTTAAGGATTTAAAATTTTTTGTTTAAGAGGAGCCCCATAATCATAAGGGTTTTGTTACTCACATGGCACATTCCTGAATTCTCCCTGTAAAAAAAAAAAACCAAACAAAAACAAAAACAACAAAAAACACACACGAAAAAACACCTGATGGCCTAATGTCAAGAATATGCTTGTAAACAACTGGTACCTCGCTAGCAGGTTCTGTTTTAAAGGGTATGAAAGGTGCATACAACTGATACATACAGGCTTGCTTTAACACTTACTGACTGGCCTTTCATGCCTATATAAATCACAGACATGTGGAAGACTCTACAGGTGAGTGTGAAATCAGTGCAAGTGCAGCTAAAGAAGGAGACAGCATTTTCTGACTCACTTTACAAACTCAGGTTAGATTTAGATCGGTGTTTCAGCTGGGAAAGTTCTTCAAATTGCCATGGCAGATCCTAGCAATCTGATGATTCAAATTAAACACTGAAATGACCTTTATTTTGACAAGTTTTTCATATTCAAGTAGTCTTTCCTGAATGAGATTTCTGAGCTACATGTTTACCCCAAACATTTTATTTCATGGAACAGATTGATGTTTGGCTTTGTTTGGTGCTTCTTCAAGAGGAACTCCTAGCCTTCAATAATTAAAACTTTTCCACAAGGTGGGAATTTTGTTTTCTAGGACAAGAGAGTCTGTATATTGAGGTAGATAGCAGTGCTCTGGTGGATAGTTTGCTGAGTACATGGGATTCTGGTTAAGTATCCACAAGAGAGACAAGAACTATGAGGCACAAGAAATACTATTTTGGGCCAATCTGTCTGCTTTTCCTCTTATTCTTTCCAAAGTCTAAAAAAACCATATCATTAGACTGATTTTCCCCTCCCAATTCCAAAGTGACTAACAAGATTTTTGTCTAACAATGTAAGTTTTGAATTCTTCTTTCTCCCAACCTTCCCTGTTATCATGTGGTTTCCCATAGCACATTACCCAGTGCTCTGTAATAAATCTCTTTTTTCCTCCTTGCCTCTATCTCAGCCTGGAAGTTGGGAAGGAGATTCTTTTTCAAAAGTTCCCATGAGTGAAATTAAGACACAAATGAGGTCATATATCATGATGAGGTTATTTATTAAAGAGAGAGAAAAAGCAGCAAATAAAACAGAGAAAGAAAGAAAAGGGAGAGAGAGAGAGAGGATGGAGGAAGAGAGAACAGGAGAAATAGTTACTACTTGTGAAGGTTTGGGAGTTCCCCCACCCCCCCACACTTTGTAAAATGACCCAGACTAGCACTCAGTCGGCTGGAAGTTAAATGATGAAGCTATATTTACAGCTTTGCACAATGTACAGCAGATATTTACACTATATACACAATATTTACAGAAATATACAAATAAAAGGTAATACAGCAACACAACTCCCCTCCCAGAAATCAGAGACCCCAGGAGGGGCTCCCAACCACCCTTCCACCTTCTCCCCACCCCTGTACCTTACCCCAAGGTTTGCCTTACGTGCAAGGTAAATTAGGAGGATCAGCCAGGGGGGGTTAGAAGAAAAGTGGTTAGTGAGGATTAATCAGCAAAGGAGCCAGAGCCCAGAAGCTGCTAGATCCCACCAGCAACTCCTGCTCAAGCAAGCGACAGAGAGCCACTGACTTATCAATTGTTTTGGTTAGTGTTCCCAAACAATTCTGCAGCAAGCGTATGAGTGAAGTAGACATCATGATGTTTTCCTTTCACAGCCTATAGTGTAAGTTTCTCCATTAAAATATTCCAATTAGCCTCAAACCAGCACACTACTCTATGGTCCTTCTTTGGTGATGGTGGTGGAAGAGAAATCCTAGGCTGCTGCTTCCAGCCTGAGATGTGCCCTGTGGTGTTCCCTCCCTCTACATGCTGGCATGGTCCAGGGCTTTTATTATGTTCCTGATTCATTCACTATAGCTCCTCCTGGCCCACAACCCTGTCACATTCCAGGGGGTCTTTCCTGTCTGCTTGCAGGGATCAGCACCAAGCAGCCCCTGCCCCTCTTTGGCATCCACTGTCCACCACATTCCCTGGGCAGCTTCTGTCTTGGTGGGCAGAGATGACACACTCTACGAGTCATTTAGGATGGTCTTTGTTGAGACACTCCTCAGTTCTTAATGTAATTACCACCATCACAAGGTGATTTACATGTTCAAGAGAGGATTCTCTCACCTTTGTACAACTACTATATTTCACAGGTCCACCTGTTTAACAAGCATCTCCATACTTCTGTGTGGCTCTCATGCATCATGCAGCATTTCCAAACCTACTCCTCATTTAGATTCATGTTTTTTTGATTTCTCTCAAACATGCTCCCCTGTGTTGAAAGTTTCATTGTGTTGTACAGCAATTGCTCTTTATTGCTTACTGAGGACCTCTACCTATTGCTGAACAGTGACATTCTGGGGCAAGATCCAAATTTTCTTCAGTAAATATGCTAGCATAGCATCTAGAGTCACTGTTTCAAAAAGAAATGCAGTGTTTCAGTGCTAAATGGTACTTCAGGGTAAGAAGGTCAACACTGATCAATTTCTATGGACAACACTAGGGTTTTGGAAAATTCGTATTTCTCACTTTTCCATTTTGTCAGGTTTGTGCTATCATTTCTCACCAAAATCCCTCCAAAATTGAGGATGTTATGCTAAAAATTACTTTCTCAAGTATCCTTCAATGTTTCATGCCTTGCACAGCTGGGGTAAAAGAGATTGAACCGATTCCACCAGCTGAGAGACTTGATTTCAAGTGCAGACTTGAGAGACTTAATGTAAGTTGTTTAAATGTTGTTGAACACTTTGAATTTGATAGACTATACTTAGAGATTACAAAAGCAGCTACAATCTTGTTGGATTAATGAATGAGTTTTTCTTCTGAAGTAAACTGGGTTTGTTTGGTGGATTTTTGCCGAACTGACCTGTGCCAGAGGAAGGAGTGCTTGTAACATGATCCCAGAGCAACAGAAAAGGAAGAATAAACCCCAAGCTTTTGTTCCTTAAATGCCATTGCTAGTTTTGAATGTTCTCTTCCATTTTCAATATATTTATGATCAAAACCCAGTCTATGAAAGTCTTAGCTTTCTTCTTTAGGGATTTCATGGCAATTTTGGTGTTTTGGAGTTTTGAAAGCTGCAGATTGTACCTGAACTTCAAATGAACCTCACCTTGGGTAAAGCCTGTTTGTAGGAGAAGTGTGTTCAACCACTTCAAGATCTTTTGTTATTGCGCTCACACTTTGAAGTCCTACCAGAGTGAAGAGTCCAGATAAACCTCTGGTTTCACTGTGATACTGAAAACATCATATATATATATATATATATATAAAATAGATTGGGAGGAGTAACAAAAGAGGGATGTGCTAAATGTTTTATGAGAAAGTGTATAACAGACATCCCATCAACCCAATAAGTAAGTTAAACTTGTAAACGTTAAGGGCAAAACAAAGGTTAAAAAAGGGAAGAAATGCGCTCTTAAGGTGCCATGACATCTTTAGCTGGCCTTTCTATCTCTAGTGGCACTTCACCTGGGAAGTAACTGTTGTGAGAGTCTTTGGGATAGAATTGCACCTTTAACTCTTGCTTTCCTGGCTCATGTCAATTATAGCCAGTGTTTGTGATGTTTTGCAATCCTGTTTTTTCCTCCCTGTTCTCAAATGTGAGTCTAGAATTATTTATGCAGCTTTTCCTTACAAACCCTGACAGATGCAAACTGTGCCATGCACTGAGCATCTAAATCAAGCTCGGTACACACTAGACCAACAGTGTTTATGCTGCCAATTAAAGACATCACTTTTTTGTATTATATAGGGAGTGAAATGATCTCTGACAGCTGTGAATTGCAGAAAAAGGGCTCTATTGTTCAAAGAACTGCCTTTAATATAGAGGAACCCTTGCTAAACTTTTGATTCCTAAGTATGGCAAACATTAATTGGCCATAAACTTAACAAGAATTGGCTCACTCATTCCACAACTTTTGCTCCACTCCACCACTTTCCTTCTCATTACTTCCCATTAGCCTCTTCTAGCAAGTGCTTAACTCAGAAACACCCCACCCCCCACATTCCCATGTTTCCATCTTTATGCCTGAAGCGTTCTCATACCATTTTATTCAGTGCTTTCAGCAGTGCTTACTCTGCCAGATATCTTCGACAAAAAAGAGGCTGGCTGAGTAAAGGCAGCTTGGCAAACTCTTGTGGTTTTGTCCTAAGTCTTGTGCTCTCTTGCTGTTTCTCTTAAAATCCATATCCCAAAGAGGTTTTAAGAGGTGAGAAACTCATATTTCAACTGTTAGAGTATAGTTTTCTAGATTATACAATTTCAGAGAGAAAAAAAAAAAATTTAAATATTACCTGAGAACTTCCTAGGAAAAACAAAATGTGAAAGAGCTCCGAGAGGTATTGCTTTATTTAAACCTCATGTTCTTTAAGCCAATTTCACATTTTTTTAAATTCAGATTTTCTAAACAAATAGCAATCTTACACTAGACTGAAGCTATACATGTAAATATCTATCAGCTATTCTTTGCTGAGTGTGTTACACAGAAGATAATCCTAGATTATGATAATCATAGATACATCTACTTCAGCATTCTCCTTATTACAATGAACTTCGAAGTTTACAGCCAAACAAAACATTTGTAAAATACAGGATTTAATTTTTTAAAAAATAAATAGCTTACAAAAACTAACAACACTATTTTTTTAAAAAAATTTTTTTTTAGTAAGAATTTATACTTTTTTAAGCTTGTATAAATTGAGGACACATATAGAGAAATCTATAAAGAATAGCTGGAAACAGAATAGAACAACTCTCAGAAAATCCTGCGATGCTGTTTTGAGCAGATGTGTGAGCATCATTCTAATTTTTAAAATGACAACATACAGACAAAATTCAATCTGGCCATACGAGTAGGAAGAGCTGTGCCATGCTTTGGGCTGGGTCATCATGTGGGTGCACAGTTTAGACGTATTTTAAAATCATCAAGTGAAATCAGGGCCATTTGTGATAGCTGTTTCACAGACCCATGCTACTTGCTGGGCCCCTTCTGGGTGAAATATCCAGCAGAGCAGTAGAAGGAGGGATTAAATTACACGCCTGGGGCCACAGAGATGGGGACAATTCTCCACTTCTAGTTTCTCAGCCCCTCCTGTAAAAACTGAATGAAGTCGTCCCTCTGTTTCTTTGCCATTCTTGTCATATTTTCTTCTCCTGTGTCACCATATTGTCTTGTAGATAGTCTGCAGTGCTTTAATTTTAAAGTGTTTAGTACCTCCTGCGGCTAGGCCTAAGCTGCGTTTTTTCTGCCCTGTGAACACAGGAAGTGCTACTCAGTTACTTTTCGGTGGTGAGAGTGTACATAGCTTCCCTAGAGCTTTCTTTGTTCTGTTTCTTCAGGGATGGAGCTGTCTGACAGCAAGTGATTTTTTACAGAAAAAAAAAAAAAAGAAAAACAGTTAGAGGTAAATTGCAAATCAGGTAGGGCTAGAGATGATATTACTAATATTGCTTTTTTTTGGTTACATAACCAAGATATTATTTTAACCTCTTGCCCAATGTTTGTGACTCATTACCAGGTTGTCTGTGAAGAGTTCGTGAAGTACTACATCTGTCCAGAACCAACACAGAGCTCTTTGATTGCTCTCAAATTACTTATAATTAATAATGAGGTGCCAGAGTCTATTTCTCCGACCTACAACTGCTCAGCATATCAATGTGAACAACACAAGTGTGATAGTTAAACAATGCTGTGGGTTACAATTTGACAGACTTTGTTTGTTTGTTTGTTTGCCTTCTATCACCCCCCAAGATAGAATAAACATTTTATGTTAATAAATTCCTTGTACAAAGACTGATGTTAAGTTTGACCCGAAGGTCTTTATTAATAGATATTATTCTCATACTCAGGAACATTTGGATTTGTGTTGCATTTATTATGCTTTGTATTCATTTGCCAAAGGAATGACTGTGGTGTAGCAACTAAACATTAGATAATGGCATGCTTGGTTATCTATCATGCTGAAGCTGCAGATAGGTGGGTGTAAAACCAGAAAATTACTTTTATTTCCTGTTTTGAATACAGGGCGTTCAGTTCCACAGGAGTGAATGCATGTCAGAGATTGATGTGGTAATTATTGGTATATTGCTCCTTGATGAAATTAAAGACTTAATGATGAGGTAACGGTTATAGAGAAATCGTCATGTTTGGAAGTCAGGGTTGTTATATACACTCTTCACATAACAACTATGTCAGGTTTATGGGTTAGTACATCTGTGTTTTTCATACACCAAAAAAAAAAACC
>VWZE01025811.1:6937-17157 GCA_013396675.1 Eubucco bourcierii | reverse complement strand
TGGACTTGATGATCTTTGAGGTCTCTTCCAACCTTGGTGATACTGTGATAATGTTAAGGAATAGTACTGATGGGAAAAACAGGAAACCTCCTTCCTCCCCTCCTCTCAATGATGTAACATACCTTGTGAAAAGTGTTGTCTCTTTGGGCTGAAAAAATAAAATAAATATAAGGAAAACTGAATAAAATATATAATCTTCTATTAAGAACCACATAAACTTCGAGTCAAACTGTGACAGGTAATTGTAGATCTTCAGTTTACCTGTTGTCTAGCTATTCAGTGGATTGGACAGCAGTGAGTAAATCGTAGTGTTATCCAATATGATACTTCTCACACCGATTTAACTCACATCAGTGAAAACTGAACACCTTTCCTTGTGGAAGTCCAGCATGGACACTAGCATAAATTCTTTCTCTAATGACAATTAGGCATCTAAAAAAAAAAAAAAAAAAACCCAGGGGAGGTGCAGATGTCTGTGTGCAGTCCTTCTGCAGTCATCAGAGACCTCACCAAGCATCAAGGTTGGAGAGTTACTGCTCAGTTCATTCCAGAACACTTCCTCCATGGTTATATCAGTATCTGTAAGTAGATGTCAGCCAGAAGAAATCTTATGCTAGCATTTCATTGTTAGTAAAACAAACACACAGATCTCCCACAGATAGCCCAACAGCCCTTCCTAAAATTGCATTATTGCTTTAATGTTCGGTCTTCTTGCGTCAGGAGAACAAGGTGTCTTCTTAGGAAAATATTTCAGGAACTGCTCTTCAGAAGTCTTTTTAAACTCTGATTGCGACCTAATCTCAAGTGTCTTGAGGGTTGAGGCCTCAATCACCTCCCTGGGCAACCTGATCCATTGTTCCACCACCCTCATAGTAAAGAACTTTTTCCTAGTGTCCAATTCACTCACACAATCACAGAAGGGTAGAGGTTGAAAGAGACCTCGGAAGATCATTGAGCCCAAGCCCCCTGCCAGAGCAGGATCTCCTAAAGCAACTCGTGTAGGAACATGGCCAGTCAGGCTTTGAAGGTCTCCAGAGATGGACTCCACCATCCATCTGGGCAGTCCATTCTAAGTGTTCTGCTACCCTCAAAGCAAAGAAGGTTCTCATATCAAAGAAGGACATGGAAGTGTTGGAGCGGGTCCAGAGGAGGGCCATGAAGATGATCAGAGGGCTGGAGCAGCTCTCCTATGGGGACAGGCTGAGAGAGTTGGGGCTCTTCAGCCTGGAGAAGAGAAGGCTTCGAGGGGACCTGATAGTAGCCTTCCAGTATCTGAAGGGGGCCTACAGGAAGGCTGGGGAAGGATTATTTACAAGGTCCTGCAATGACAGGACAAGGGGTAATGGGTTTAAACTGGCAGAGGGAAGATTTAGACTGGATGTTAGGAGGAAGTTCTTTCCAGTGAGGGTGGTGAGGCACTGGAACAGGTTGCCCAGGGAGGTTGTGGCTGCTCCCTGCCTGGAGGTGTTCAAGGCCAGATTAGATGAGGCCTTGAGTGGGCTGTACTAGTGGGAGGTGTCCCTGCCTATGGCAGGGGGTTGGAACTAGATGATCCTTGAGGTCCCTTCCAACCTTACCATTCCATGATTCTATGATTCTATGTTTGGATGGAATTCCCCACATTCAAGCTGATGCTCATAACCTCTTGTCTTGTCACTGGGAACCACTGAGGCCCATCTTCCTGACACTCACCCCTTAGATATTTGTAAGCATTAATAAGATCCCACCTCACTGAGAGGATCTTAGATCCACCATTCTCTAGTTTAAAACCATTGTCCCTTGTCCCAGCGCTACATACCTTAGTAAAAATTCCATCTCCAGCTTTCTTGTAGGCTCTTCTCCAGGTTGAGCAACTCCAACTCTCAGACTTTCCTCGTGGAAGATGTGCTCCAGCCCTCTGATCATTTTTTATGTCCTTCCTGTGTTGAGGGCCTCAGAGCTGGACACAGCATTCCAGGTGAAGTCTCACCAGAACAGTCTCACCTCTATGGATCTGCTGACCACACTTCTTTTTGATGCACTAAAGGATGCTGTTTGCTTCTGGGCTGCACGTACACATTGCCTGTTCATGTCCAACTTTCATCCACCAGTGTGCCCAAGCCCTTTTTTACAGGGCTACACATCCTCCCCCAGGACTGTCTTGACCCGTATGTGGGACCTTGCACTTGGCCCTGTTGAACCTCATGATGTTGGCATGGGCCCACTTCTCCATCTTGTCCAGGTCCCTCTGGATGACATTCCATCCCTCTGGGGCATCAACCATGCTACTCACCTTGGTGTCATCTGCAGACTTGCTGAGAGTACACTCGATTCCACTGTCTGTGTCATCATTGAAGATATTAAACAGCACCGGTTCCACTACAGACCTCTGAGGGACACCATTTGTTAACCATCTCCATCTAGACTTTGAGCCATTGACCACTACTCTCTGGAAGCAACCAGCCAGCCAATTCTTTATCTACTGAACAGTCCACCTGTTGAACTCATATACCTCCAACTTCGAGTGAAGGATGTTGTGGGGGACTGCTGTGAAATTGCCTTGCTGGCCATGGGACAGAAAGGAAAGTTGTTTGCCATGCTTTGAGATCAAGGTCATTTACAACCAGCAGGTGTTTGTGTTAAATGTAGATCTGTGAAGCTGACCTGCCAAAAAGCAGAAGGAGGAAGTCTTATGAAAATAGAACACCACCGTTTTGACTAAAACTGGTGAAGTGGGGCTCAAATAACATGAATATCCAACTTCAACGCAGCTTTTGAGGGCCAACATGCCCAAAAAAATACCTTTGCCTAATTAACTGTCATTTTAGTATTAAAGTTCACACCCCTCAATATGCTAATGAGGAAAATCAAGTGCATGCTTAAAATATTTGACTATCTTTCTGATCATTCCTCCTAAATCATGCAAAATGCAATTTAAAAGGCAAACACAGCCTGGGTTGGGGTATAAAAGTCATCAGAAGGACATCTCAGGGCACAGTGCCTCTGGCATCCATAAGTGCATGTGCTGCTGGCACTGGCACCAGGGTCAGCGGATGGGTGCAACATGGACCACCACAAGCACCACCACCAGCTGTAGTGGCAGCTGAGACTGGGGAAAAAGACAGAGATGAGGATGTTCAAGAGGATGTGTTTTCCTTCCTTTACACAAGACAGAGGCACTTTACTTGGCAAGAGCTGTGCCTTCAATATGTGGCTGAACTTTTGCTGCATTACTGTTGGAGCCATTGTGAAGGTTTGCATTTTGGGTGGTGTTGGATGTTACCCAAGATTTATTGATCCTGAGATCATCTTGCAGTCAGCTCATTTATCTCTGGTAATCCTCAATCTGTTGTATTCATCGCTTTGAAACATTAATCCATTTGATTGCTTTAACTTTGTGAGCTGTGTCTGAGCAAGACGTTATTAAGACACAGAACAGAGAAGGGAAATCTCAATTTTGCCAAACAGTTCCAGCAAGAATTCTGGGCTCTGAGACAGGTAGACTTTGGGGTCTTACCTTTATCATTACAGGGGCAGTGTCAAAGGCCTTGCAGAAGTCCAGATAGATGACATCCATTGCCCTTCCTTTGATTGCTGATATTGTCACTTTATTGCAGAAAGCCACTAGACTGATCAGGCAGGACTTGCCCTTAGTAAAGTTGTGATGGCTGTCTCATATCACATTTCTGTTCCCCGAGTGCCATAGCACAGCTTCTAAGAAGATCTGTTTCACGGCACAGCACAGAGGTGAGTCTGACAGCTCAGTAGTTCCCAGGGTCCTTCTTTCTACCCTTTTTAAAAATGGGTGTGATGTTTCCCTTCTTCCAGTTACCAGGAATTTCACCTGTCTGCCAGGACTTTTCACGTATGTGTTGCTTGGCAATTACATCAGACAATTGCCTCAGGACTCTGGGATGCATGAGTGCCGTAGACTTGTGTATGTTCAGGCTCCTCAGCAGTCACAAGTCTTGTTTTCGCTTACAGTGGGAGGGATTTTTTTCCCCCTGGTCTCCATCTTGCCATCCTTCAGCTTGGGAGGTGTGAGAAGAGGTTGTCAGTGAAGACAGAGGCAAAAGAATTGTGGAGAATGTCAACCTTCTCTTGTGTTGTTACCAGCTTGCTGTTCTTGCTTATCATGGGGGTTGTATTTTCTTTGACTTTCCTTTTCTGGTTGACATATCTGTAGAAGCCCTTGTCATTCGCATCCCTTGTCAAGGTACAACTACACCCTACCCATCTCTTGCCAACTGGGCAGCATTCCTACATGTCTCCCATGATCCCTGTCCCTGCTTGAACTGCCTGTGCAGTTCCTTCTTGCTTTTTACTTTGACCAGCAGGTCTCTACTCAGCCCTTCTTGCACCTGGGGATCAAGAGCTCTTGCAGTCTTTGAATATTATCCTGAAAGATCTGCCAACTCTGCCCTGCTCCTTTTTCTCTGAGGACCCTTTCCCACAGGGTCCTATTGACTAGATCCTGGCATTTTGGTTTCCTAAAATTCAGTCTCCTGACCATGTTGATTGTCTGACATATTCCTTAAGACTGTAAACTCCACAAGTCCATTGTCGCTGCAGCCCAGGTTGCCTCCAGTTTTGACATCCCTGATGATCTCCCCTGCATTGGTGGCCATCAGACTGCATGCCCTCAGATAAGGCTGTCTATTTCTTGCCTTAAGAAGTAACCATTGAAGGACTTCAGAGTGTCCTGGATTGCCTACAGTTCTGCTTTGCTTTTCCAGCAGGTGGTTAAGTGCTTGAAGGATGGGGATGAGAGTCTGTGAGTGTGATGCTGCCTTCTCTGTATCTGCAGTAAGAAGGTTTCATTAGTAGGCTCCCCTTGATCAGGTGACCTGTAGTAGACACCAACCAAAAGCCTATTCCATAGGCTTTTGACTTGCATTTGGCTGTTCTTCAGGGACATATTCTTCATACTCTATCCATTTCCTAACATAAAGGGAAACACCTTTGCTTCCTTCCTCTCTTGTCACTTCTGAACAGCCTGTAGCCACAAAGACCCACACTCCAGTCACAGCATTTGCCTCACCGAGTGTCAGTAATGGACACTATATGGTAGTTTTCCAGCAGCAAAGTAGCTTCCAACTCCTCCTACTTGTTGCCCATGCTGCATGTGTTCCTATAGAGGCACTTCAGGTGAGCCATCAGCCATGTCACCTCCTTAGAGAAACAGTCCTTAATTGCTTGAAGGTGTTTCACTGGTGTTTCCGTGTTGGCTTCTGCTACCTCACAACCTCCTGACTCCTTTCTGTGAGACTGTACTGCAGTGTCTCCAGCCGTTACTAACACTCCAACCCTCTACCCCTTGAGGGTCATGCCACAGGTTGTCACAGACAAGCCTGATATCATTATCCTCCTCCCCTTTTACATCTAGTTTAAAACTCTGTCAATCTCTTCCCACTTTTAGAAATCTGCCTCCCATTAACTGTCAACAAGCCTGGTCCTGTGTAGGCCTTTTAATTGTCAAAACTCCCAAAACTGTGGTGGTGACAACAGCTATGGAGCCATACATTAATAGACTGGATCTGTCTCTTCCTTCCAATGTCACAACCTGCAAGTGGAAGGAGAGAGGTAAAAATAACCTGTACCCCAGATTCTGTTACCAACTATTCCAATGCATTGAATTCTCCTTTGATTTTCCTTGGAACACAAGTGACAGCTTCCTCTTCACCTACACAGAAGATCAGTAATGGCTAATAGTCTGAGGATCACACCAAGAAAGTTTCCTAGTGACATCTTTAACCTGAGTTTCAGGAAAACATCATATTTCCTACTGAGGAGGATCTACCCAACATATTGGAACCTGTCTTCCTCCCAGAAGGCAGTCACCTCTAACTATAACCCTTCTTTTCATCACTTTGTATGTGGTTGTGACACAGGCAGTAGGATTTCTGACTGTGAAGATACCTCTGGTGTAGATCATCTGTTACCTGCATCCTCATTTGACTGAAATCTCATGGCGCAGGGTACTAGAAGGCAGAGTGGTCCACAATAGCTGGCTAACATTTAAGGACTTCTTCTTGCAAGCTCAAGATCAGTGCATCCCAGCAAGTAGGAAATTGAGAAAGGGAGCCAGGAGACCTGCATGGTTAAGTAAGGCACTGCTAAGCAAACTTAAATGGAAGAAGAGAGTCTACAGATTATGGAAGGAGGCGCTGGCCACCTGGGAGGAGTGTAGGACTGTTGTCAGAGGGTGTAGGGAAACAACTAGTAAGGCTAAGGCCTCCTTGGACTCAACCTTGCAAGGGAGGTCAAGGATAACAAAAAGGGCTTCTTCAAATACATTGCAGGAAAAGCTGATGTTAGAGGCAATGTAGGCCCTCTGCTGAATGAGTTGAGTGCCTTGGTGACAGGACACAAAGAAGGTGGAGTTACTAAATGCCTTCTTTTTCTCTGTCTATACTGCTGAAGACTGTCCTCAGGAGCCCCTGACACCTGAGGAACCAGCGGAAAGCATGATAAAGGAGTCTTTTCTGGTTGATGAGGACTGGATTAAGGAACAGTTGAGTAATCTGGACATATGTAAGTCCATGTGTCCTGATGGGTTGCACCCCATGGGAGGGAGCTGGCACAGGTCACTGCCAGATCAGTCTCCACCATCTTCAGTAAGTCATGGCAGACAGGAGAGGTGCCAGGGGACTGGAGGAGGGCAAGCATCACACCAATCTTCTAAAAGGTTAAGGAGGAACTATGTAACTATAGACCTGTCAGCCTCATGTCCATCCTCAGAAAGGTAATGGAGAAATTTATCCTCGATGCTGTCCTTGAGCATATCAAGGACAGTGGGGTGATTAGGAGCAGTCAGCATGGTTTTACCAAGGGGAAGTCATGTTTGACCAATTTGATAGCCTTTTATAAGGACATAAATAGGTGGATAGATGACGGTAGAGCAGTGGATGTGGTTTATATTGATTTCAGTAAAGCATTTGACACTCTCTCCCACAACATCCTTCTGGCTAAAATGAAGCAGTGTGGTCTGGATGATCAGGTAGTGAGGTGGATTTGGAACTGGTTGAAGGAAAGAAGTCATAGAGTTGTAGTCAATGGTATGGAGTCTCTTTAGAGGCCTATAACTAGTGGGGTCCCACAGGGGTCAGTACTGGGACCAGTACTAGACAAAATATTCATCAATGACCTGGATAAGGGCACAGAGTGCACTGTCAGCAGGTTTGCAGATGACACCAAACTCAGTGGAGTGGCTGCCACACCTGAAGGCTGTGCTGCCATTCAGCAAGTCTTGGACAGGCTGGAGAGTTGGGTAGAATGAAATTGAATGAAATTCAGAAAGGGCAAGTGTAGAGTCTGGCACTTGGGAAAGAACAACCCCAGGTATCAGTATAGTTTGGGGACTGACCTGTTGGAAGGCAGTGAAGGGGAAAAGGATTTGGGGGTCCTAGTTGGTGGAAGGTTGACCATGAGCCAGCAGTGTGCTGTTGTGGCCAGGAGGGGCGATGCCATTCTGGGTGTGTTAGAAGGGCTGTGTCCACTAGGTCGAGAGAGATTCTCCTGCCCCTGCTTGGGAGAGTCAAACGCAGAGCCACAAAGATGATTGAGGTAAAGGACACAGCGAACAGAGGTGTTGTTTCTGCTGCTTTCTGGCACTGCTGACAGGCTTAGGCACCCTCTGCAGCTGGAATAGGACTTTATAGAATCTTATGTAAATTCAGAAGGGTGTGGTCCCATGTCCTTGAGGTCACTCTGCTTTCTTGTTATCAAGCTACTCTTGTGCAGTCATGGAGAGAAATCTAGAAAGGTTGCATACTTGCCTGTGTTACATTAGCAGCTGGACTTGATGATTAAAGGGTCTTTTCCAACCTGAACAGTTCTGTGATTCTATATAGGTCAGGTCCCCACTTGCATGAATGACAGTCCTTGTTTGATAGATATACTTAGTGTCTGATAATGCTTCTCTATTCCCCCTTTCAGTGAAGAAGCAAGCCCCAGGAAGCCACAGATTTACCTCCAAGTGAAAGACAACGCCTAGTAATTAACTTTATTGCATCCTTGTGTAGATTTTACTCAGAGTTGTAAAAGAGGATAACAACTTCTGCTGCATGCCCCCACAGGGACTTGCAGGATAAAGCCTGTGTCTGGGATGGATCCTGAACTGGATTAGTGAAAGAACTTGAGCTACTAGATCCATTCACGTAAGTGCTGTGAGGCCCTGTATTTGGGCAGTGAGTCCTGGACTTTTGACCAAGGAACACGTAAGAGGGAAAGAAGAGAAGCAAGACAGATCTGCTAACAAAAATTCCTCATCAAAACACTCACATCTTAGAATCATAGAATCACAGAATGGTAAGGTTGGAAGAGACCTCAAGGATCATCTAGTTCCAACCCCCTGCCATAGGCAGGGACACCTCCCACTAGTACAGGCCTCATTTAATCTGGCCTTGAACACCTCCAGGGAGGGAGCATCCATGACCTCCCTGGGCAACCCGTTCCAGTGTCTCACCATCTTCAGCATGGCTGAGACTATTAGTGCAAATAAAATGCTTGTAGTGAGACATGCATATATAACTGAGCATATTGCAATTATTTTTATTTTTTACACTCTAGTAATAAAATTCTGTTATTTTCCCAATAGCACAATATATTGGATTAAATGTAATATTTTTGAAAAAAATGCTGTCTGAGAGGCTAACTTTGTAAACTGAGAAAAGCCAAGGCAAGTAGGAGAAAAAGAATCTCTGATAATTGATTCATGTTTCTCCACAAGAAGATTTTTTTCTTCCCAAGTTTCCCATGCAGTTTCTTTATGCAGGTCATAGAGGGAGATGATCCTAAGGGCAAATAGTCGTTATTTACTGCAGATTAATTTAAGAAAGACAAAATTTAAAAAGCACTTTTAAATTTTTTTTTCCTTGCTAATGACTGCTGTGTCTGACCCATCTTTAATGAGTTTTAAACCAACTGCTTACTAAGAACTAGTCATGTCAGATCTATGCCTTCATTTGGGCTACTTTTAACTCTTCAACTGAGTATGCAAACCCTTGAAGTTCTGGGAAGAAATACATTAAATTTTTCAGCTGGAAAAATGGACCCAAATCTTTCAATCCTGGGCTCTGAGCCAGAAAGCATAGCTTTATCCTTTCCCACACCCAGCATCTACTTGTATTTCAATAGCAAAGCCTGGAAACTGTCAAAAACTGCTCTGAAGATAGAGCTTGTCCTTGTCTACAGCTGCATTACTGACACATCTATCAGTGCTTTCCATACACTTAGAGTCAAATGCCTTTAAAACCTATGCAAACTTGTATATACATCTTTTAACCAGAGAAAAGCAGATGCCCTTACAGTCAGTAATATGGAAGTCACTGTACTCTATCCATGCCAACCTTAGCTGCAGGTCTTATGAAAACTGGTCTAAAAGAAAGGGTTATTTTTCATGACACAGATATTCGTTTTGTAAATAAATAGCATCAGCAAAGGTAAAATGCACTGTATCTGCACAAGCTGAAAATATTCTGCTTTTAGATGGACTTCAGACAGCTTGGCCTCAGATGCTATTCAGGCTCATTTGTGAGCCTGCAATGAGTTAAGTTTTCTTACTACTGATCGTGTGGGTGGTATGAAACAACTGCAATCTTAATAGTGAGCAAGGGCAGAAGCTTTTATTGAGAGAATAGTGGACACTCACAATTGTCGTGGTAGGCCTAAACAGGCCAAATTAGGCTTCTACGTGTCCTGGCTTGCCCAGGTGTGTTTTTCTGCTCTTCCTCCTTCTGTTTTGAGGAGAGCAACCACGGGAAAAAGGACAAAGAAACTGGAGCCACTAAGTCTGGTGTCTGTGGCCTGCCCAGCAACTGCGGTAAACAAGGTGCACACGGCTGCGTTGTGCAAGGCTGTGTTCTGCCCTAAAAAGGGTAAAGCAAGCCTGTGGCTTCACCCAGTATGGTCAAATCTTGACTAACTGCCATTTGATTGGCTATCCTGTGGCCGAAGGCCCATGAGTCTCAGGCTGTATTGGATAAAAGGAGATCAGCAGGGAGCAGTGCATGTGTTTTGCCATTCCAAGGTGTGTCTGCTATTGCATCCCTGCCTGCTGCCTCACTGATCCTGAGCTGAGGCTCTGATACCTGTCATGCGTTCAGCCTGCATAGCCGGCGTGACACCGCACCCAGACTGCACACCGCAAGACATCTGCCTGCACCTGAAAGCCTTCTGCCCAGACAGAAGCCTTGGAGGTAACACAAATCGTCCAGAAAGCCAGGAACAGGTCAGAGATC
>VWZE01025810.1:71145-83760 GCA_013396675.1 Eubucco bourcierii | reverse complement strand
GAAAAATTTAAAAAAAAAAAAAAAAAAAAAAAAAAAAAACAACCAACCAACCAAAACAAACCCAAACCCAAGACCAAGAGAAAAGAATCTAAGAACAAAAAATAGCTTGAAACAGCCTGGCCACAAGGGGAACAACTACATGCACCAGACATTCACAAGTGTTTGCTATCCCCATACTTCATCTAAATGTTGGTGGGTGGTTTTTTTTTGTCAAACATGGCCATTTATTTTTCCCCCATGACCCAAGAAACACTGGACTAGGAGGGGATGAAACACAAGAGACTCTGCACTCCCAAAAATATGTGAAGTGGGAAGGTGTGTGTGCTGGTTTGAGGGTAATTGGAGTATTGTAATGAGAGAAATTAGATCACTGGTCGTTGAAAGAAAATAATGATGAAGTCTGTATCATTCAGGGGTTTGCTGTGGTGTTCCTCAGGGATCTGCATTGGGACCATTTCTTTTTAACATCTTTATTTATGATCTTGATTTGGGCATAGAGAGTGTCAGCAGTAAGCTTGCAGATGACACCAAGTTAGGTGGCAGTGATGATTTGAGTGAGGCTGGAGAGGCTAGGCTCTTCAGAGGGACTTGGATAGCTAGACCAATGGGCCAACATTAACAGGATGAATTTCAACAAAGCCCAATGCCAGGTCCTGCACTTGGGTCACAACAACCCCAAGCAATGCTACAGGTCTGGGGCAGTGTGGCTGAGAAGTTGCCTGGCAGAAAGGGATCTGAGGGTTATAATAGACAGGCAGCTGAATATCAGCCAGTAGTGTGCCCAGGTGGCCAAGAAGGCCAATGGCATCCTGGCTTGTATGAAAAATGCTGTGGCCAGCAAGAGTAGGGAGGTGACTGTCCCCTTGGACTCAGCTTTGGTGAGGACCACACATTGAGTATTGTGTTCAGTTTTGGGCACCACAATACAGGAGAGATGTGGAGGTGCTGGAGCAGGTCCAGAGATGGGCAATGAAGAGGAGGAAGGCCTGGAGAATAAATCTTAAGAGGAGTGACTGAAGGAGCTGGGGTTGGTCAGTTTGAGGAAGATGAGGTTGAGGGGAGACCTCACTGCTGTCTACAACTACCTCAACGGACACTGTGGAGAGGCTGCTGCTGGGCTCTGCTCACAGGTGACAGGAGACAGAACAACTCCTCAGCCTGGGGAAGTCTAGATTGGACATTAGGAAAAAAGTTTTTTCATGGAGAGAGTAGTCAGGCACTAGAATGAGCTGCCCAGGGAGGTGTTGGTCACCCACCCTGGATGTGTTTAAGGGTAGTTTGGATGTGGTGCTTGGGGCTATGGTTTAAGGTGAATCTTGTAGAGTAGGGTTCTAGGTTGGACTTGGTGATCCTGAGGGGCTTTGCCAACCTGGATGATTCCATGAGAGGGAGAAAAAGCCAAAATGTCAACAATTTGCAATGCTGTTCCTATTTCCTTCCCGCCTCACCCCACTCTAGTATCTCTCCACTAACCACTAACCTTGGCTAACACCTAACATCAGCTTTGCTGGTTGTTTTTGTTTGCCTGTCTGAGAAAATAGTGGGAGAAAGAGAGAGTAGCTTTGAGCCCTTCTGGGTAGCTTTATCTGTCCATGAGGGAGTTTGGATTTCTGTATTATTTCTAATTATAAATATATTGTGTACATATGCTTGTCAATTTTGTTCTGCTATAAACAGAGCTTCATCTTACTTCCAAGCTGTCTGAGATAGTCTGGTAAATTCCAATAATGGAGGGGGAGGGGGGGGAAAGCTCCTCACCCACCACAATGTGAGAGAGGAGAAGGAATTACATCCACCCACTGTTTATGTAGGACTGATGCTTCAGTTCCAGCTTTAAGCTGTTCTGCAAAATGACATCACTTTAAAATTAAAAAAAAAAAATAGATTTACAATGGAAACAACTTGTCCCCAAGATTTTACAAGATACACCACCAAGCAGGTGGCTAGATGCCAGCCAAAAGCAAAGCAAGAAGAGCAATTCACTTGCCTTGGATAGCAAGTGAGTGTAAATGAAAGTATTTGTGCTTTTGCTAGCAACTTAATGTTATTTTGTTTTGCTTACTCCCTATTATTTCCTTAACAGGAAGGTTAAATTTTATTTCCTGCAAAATGATTACATACCTGTAAAGTCACACAATTGAACTAAGAACTATATTTAGTTAACTTTTTTTCCCCTGCAGAAAAATCCTGACCTACTTATTGGGTTTTTTTTGTTTTGTTTGAGGTTTTTTTTCCCCCCCCTCAAGGTTTCCTTGAGAAAGATGTTTCCTCCATTTCCCATGCTTCAACAGTGACCTAACAGAAGTAACAAGGCAGCTGCACACATCCCACACTTGTACTGAAAAGTATTTTACTCAGAACATGGGAAAAAAAGGTGTTGAGGAGTGTAAGACACAGTTTGCAAGCTAAAAGGAGAAAGGAAAAAAGTAAGTCAATCTTTTGGGTCAGTAGGACATCTGAGGGGACAGCAGTGTTACCTTCCCCTGTTCCAAGAGTGAGACTCACAGATTCAGAAAGTCAAAGTGCTCCATCCCTGGCCTCATTTCTCCTTGTAGCTAGAGAAGCCCTGCTACTGAGCAGTGCCCTGCAGTATGCTGTTGTCCTTTCACAATCACTTCACTTCTTGTTCTAGGAGAGCTGAGAACATTGTAAAATGAACAGCTTGCAAGTTTTTTATCAACATTCCCTCTATCTCCACTGCTGCTTTCCCCTCAGGGTTCCTTCTTCACAGCACATCCCAGACTTTTTCTTCTAAAATGAGCAAGTCAGACTTTGTGCCTCCATGGAAGTGGCTCAAATAAGACACACAGGAATCAGAGCAGTTCTTCAGTTAAACCAAAGTGACTTTAAAAAAGGACTCCAGGATGAATTCATGACGCTTGCCAGAACTCCAAATGAGTGGAGTGCATTTACTTAACCTGGAATGTGATCTTAAATATGTTTTAACTATATTCTGTTGGAAGAAAAATACTACAAACTAACAAAAAGGGTGCACTGTAACACATACCAAAGGTGTGCTTCAGATCTCAGCTACACTCAAGATAGTTAACCACTACAAACCACAAAACTGGAGTGTGTGTATTACACACAGAATGGTTTGAGTTGGAAGGGACCTCCAAAGACCATCTAGTCCAACTCTCCTGTAGTAAGCAGGGACACCTTCCACTAGATCAGGTTGCCTAGAGCCTTGTCAAGCCTCACCTTGACTGTCTCCAAGGATGGGACCTCAACCACCTCCCTGGGCAATCTGTTCCAGTGCACCACTACCCTCATGGGAAAGAACTTGTTTTTAACATCCAATCTAAGTCTACTGCTCTCATTCCAAACCACTGCCCCTCACGCTATCACTGCAAGCCTTTGGAAGCAGTCCCTCTGCAGCCTTCTTGTAGCCCCCTTCAGGTACAGGCAGGTTGCTATTAGGTCCCCCTAGAGCCTTCTACTCTGCAGGCTGAACAACCCCAGCTCCCTCAGCCTGTCCCTACAGCAGAGGTGTTCCAGCTCTCTCTGTATCCACTCCATGAGGTCCATGTCCTTCCTGCATTCACAACACATCACCCCATTGGAGACAACTTACTCCAGTTGCTAGTATTCACTTATTTAGTTATCAATCTAAGTCACTCTTTTCTTAAAAAAAACCAACAATCAACTCTCTCTTTTTTTTTGCTTGAGATGTCCTAGACCAGTCTTGCCAAAGCCCCAAAATGACATCAGGATTTTAAGGTTAAATGCAATCAGCTCCTCACAGTTACAAATGTATGTATACTGCATTTCTGTATGTTTTATGCACAGGTACATGTAAGTTACATACAATAAAAAATAATAATAAAAATAAGCCACTTATGCTCAGAGGGCTGGATCAGCTCTGCTATGAGGACAAGCTTAGAGAGTTGGGGCTCTGCAGCCTGCAGAAGAGAAGGCTTCCGGGAGAACTTAGAGTGGCCTTCCAGGATCTGAAGGGGGCTACAGGAAGGCTGGGGAGGGACTATTGACAAGGGCTTGCAATGCCAGGACAAGGGGCAATGGGTTTGAACTGGCAGAGGGGAGATTTAGACTGGATGTTAGGAGGAAGTTGTTTGCAGTGAGGGTGGTGAGACACTGGCACAGGTTGCCCAGGGAGGTTGTGGCTGCTCCCTCCCTGGAGGCGTTCAAGGCCAGGTTGGAGGAGGCCTTGAGTGAGTTGTGCTAGTGGGAGGTGTCCCTGCCTATGGCAGGAGGTTAGAACTAGATGATCCTTGAGGTCCCTTCCAACCTTACCATTGTATGATTCTATGATTTCTTGTTAAAGCAGGGAGTTTGGAGAAGTAGACATAAAGAGACACAGAGATAAAGAAAAGGCAATTAAAATATCTCAGCCAAATCTGGTTTTAACTCTTCCTTCACACTACTGCCTGAAGCTGACTCTGCAGTGCACTCGAAGTCGGCTCAGAAAATAAAGATTTCACTGCAAATTTCAATCCACTAAGAACTAAATACTAAGCAACAAGGGCTTATAATCCAGAGTTAAAACAACTCCAGGCCAAAAACCCCAGACTTTTCAGGTATCAAAAGCAGATCTATTTTATCAAGTCAGCTTTTCTCTAAATACAAATGAGACCAAGTATCTTAGTGATTGCCTGGAACAAGAAGCACACAATACTGGTTCATTATACAGGATATCCATACACATTTGTTTGTTTTCTCCAATTCAACACCTCAGGGCTGCTAGCCAGATACTACTTGGACATGAAAAGCTCTTTTGCTAGCAGAAAATTGTGGGATTCTTCCTGAAATACATCAGTTATTTTATGTAGTACTGGGAAATACTCAGGATTCTGTCACCCCCTGAAAAAAACTATTCAACAAAATGGTGCAAAAAGTTTTCTCCGGTTGAACTCAAGCCCTGGAAATCCTTTTGAGCTCTTAAAATAATCTATTTCATAAGAAAGTAGAATCCTTGCTAGAATATAGGCTGCAGTCCTGTGAGATTTTTCACTCCTAATTCCTCTGCCACTTTTCTTGAAGATGCTTCAAAACCAAAAGGAAGTACCAAGGTTTACACATTGCCTGAATTTTCCTCCTTACCGAGTTTCAAAGGTATTGTAAGGAAAGAATTACCCAATCCAAGCAGCACCAAATCCTAGCAAGGAGCCTTCAGAATAAAATATTTATCCTAAGACATCTCCACATAATGTGCCTAGGCTTTCTGTCAGTGCTACATGGAAATGATCTGCTGATGTCCAAAGTGATGCTGTTTTAGGGCTTCAGCTGATGCCTGAATGGTGATCTTCACACGAAAAATATGATGTCACTACAAGATATTTGTTTGGTTCTTTACAAAGATTTCTCTCTCTTTTTTCAACGTTTCATTTGCAGTCTCACTCCTAGCTGAAGGCAGAGAGGTAACAGACAAGTTGCCTTTCAATGTGATCTCTAAGGGTTTCAAACTAAGAGCAGGTTTTTAGCAGAGAGAGTTTAGTAAGAGAACATTTAACACATCTGTGATCCCTACCAGTGACTCAGCTGGATGCTGCTGGCTAACCATGCAAAATTACAGTTGTTGCTATCACAAGTGTAATGTACCACTACCATCTCACCAACCTCTTCTGCAAAGGAACTGATAATGTTGTGTTTGCTGACTTAATTCACTGAATTGAAATCCTCTAATCCTTCTCACTAGCAATTAGGTTGGGCCCTGTAAAACATTTCAAACACACAGTTACTGAAATGTATTTAAGTAGGGTGGTCTGACAAAGCTTAAAATGGAGAAGTTTAAATACATTCTAGAATGATTGTGCTAAAGTCACTCTGAAAGGCTCCTGGTTAAACACAGAATTTACAAAAATTGGAATGAACCATAGCAAGAAAGCTACATTATAGCCCAAATGCACTGGACAGAATTTCTAATCCTAAGAGTTTGGTAATTCACAAATTTCAGCATTGTTATAAAAGGTCAAATACTTATTTTGCAGCATGCCAAAGTCTACAAAGAACAACATTCCCCCTGAAAAAGTCCAGCACAACATTCCCCCTGAAAAAGTCCAGCACAACATTCCCCCTGAAAAAGTTCAGCACACAAAGAACAGAAAAACACTTAAAGNCAGCACAACATTCCCCCTGAAAAAGTCCAGCACAACATTCCCCCTGAAAAAGTCCAGCACAACATTCCCCCTGAAAAAGTCCAGCACAACATTCCTCCTGAAAAAGTCCAGCACAACATTCCCCCTGAAAAAGTCCAGCACAACATTCCCCCTGAAAAAGTCCAGCACAACATTCCCCCTGAAAAAGTCCAGCACAACATTCCCCCTGAAAAAGTTCAGCACACAAAGAACAGAAAAACACTTAAAGTTAAGGATCTGTGTCATAACAAGAGGCCTGCTGGATGCACTTAACCCAAAATATCTGGCCCTGAGCACCATCAACAGATAAAGTAAAACCCAAATCACTCTGCATCTGGTGTACTCGAAACTGCAAAGCTGCTGAAAAACATCTACTAAAAGCTGTAACAAACTCCTTATGATTAGAACAGAGCTTTCTCTCCACACTGGATTAACAATCCCCCTAAACACTATGATTTCCAGAACAAAAAGACAGCTCTCTTTGGACTCACTGCTCCACACAACCCTACATCATTTTAGAAAAGCCAAGGTGGCAAACAGGCATAGTAAAATGTACCGTGCAGAAATACTGCGATGGCCTTACACGACTTTCTTTTTAAACCCTCTGTCTACCTTCAACTTCAGTATTTGTGATGAATATTGTCCACGTTAAAGTCAGTTTACACCTGACTGCCACGCAACTGGGAACGGACTCAAGTCAGCACTTCCATCAATGAGTAACTTGAACTGCTGGAACAGCTCAAACTGCTCTAAGTGTAAGCAGTCCGCATCCAGCGGATGTTCCAGAGCAAGCCTCAAGGTACAGGTAAAATGTTCCCCTCAAGATACAGGCAAAACGTTACAACTCATGCCTGAAAGACACACTTGCCATACGGAACTGAAGCCGGGAAGTGCCTTTCCAAAGTTGCCCAAACTCAGTTCGACGCTAAATGAAACCTCAGTATAGTTTTCCCGTGACGGTGACCACCCTCTTGTTGGCCTCCAGAAGCCGAGCCTCCTGCACGGCCCGGTTCGCTTACATCATTATCAGCAGGGCAAGCAGGCCACTGTACCTCCGTCGGCACGGATGTGTTGAAGGCGGATTTCAGAAAGAGGGAGAAAGCGACGACGACCACCACGACTACCTCCGAAGCCTTCGGTCCTGCCTCCAGCAGCAGAGGTGCCGGGGCGGAGGAGCAGTAGCACAAGCAGTCCTATCACTGAGCATCCGCCGAGACCCCTTTTGCGGGACCAGGACCCCCGCCACGGCGCCTTCCGCCACGTGACGTCCTCCTTCCTCCTCCTCCTCCTCTCCCTGTCCCCACCAAACGCCAATTCTCGCCGCCTACCCCCAAAGCAAGACTGCGGGCGCCGTACCGCGGGGGACAAAGCCGTCCTGTCGGAGCGGGCCGCCCCCTCCCTACGGAGAGAAGCGGCCCCGGCACGGAAGGGTGAAGGGAACGGAGGAGCGCGGAGGGACAGCATCACACCGGCACCCTGCGCTGTGCCCCTCCTGCCCAAAGGGCCGCCCCTCGCGCAGCAACCCTCAGCCGCGGCCTCCTCGCCGGGCTGCCGGCCCCGCCGAGGGCGCGCCCGAGCCTCCCCTCCGCCAGCACCGCGCCCACGCATCCCTCTCGGCCTTCTCCTCTCGCCCCTTCCCTTCGCTCCCCCAGCTGCCGGGCAAGCAGCGAAGGCGACACTTACCGGGGCCGCTCCGCTCCGGGCCGAGAGAGGCCCCGCACGGCGCGCAGGCAGCGCCGCAGGCCCCGGGGACTGGCGGGGCGGGGCCTGGCGCGGAGCGGGCGAAGCTCAGCCCCCTGCGTCGCTGCGAGCTTGGTCAAGGGACGGGGCTGGGCCACTGGGTCTTCGGGGCGGGGACCGGCACCGGGACCTGCTCGCCGCCGTCGCCGCCGGGTGGCCCAGGCCGCTGTGCGAAGGGATCAGGACCCAAGTGGCGCTGGTCGGGGTCGGGCCATGTGCCCCGCGTTGGGGTCTCATTGCATGGGGACACCCCAAACTGTAATGCAGCAATCAAAACGAGCAGTGAAACTGATGAGCTGTGGCTGGCCTGGATTCCACTTAAGCTCCTGTGCCTTGTCGTAGCGCAGTCCTTACATTCAAAGGGCTTAGCACCAGAAAATCCAAGCGCGACTGACATCCTTGTGAAAATACGACAGACACTCAACTGACCAGCCCCTTCAGAAAACCATCCTTTGCTTCGGGGAACCCTGGTCTGCATCCTCATTGAAGTCCAAACCTTCTCCAATGCTATATATGTCATAAGATCACTGTCTGCGGGTCAGCGTGGCAGGCTAGAACCAGGATACTCTCTTACAAAAAAGTGTACAGGAGTGACTTGCTCTGCTGTAAGTGATCGGAGAAAAGAGCAAACTAAACTTCGCCCCAGCTACAGCATTAGAGCGGTGAAACAGAGGAAGAAAGACTCTGCAGTTTCTTAGTCGGCAGTTTGCTAACAGGCATGTCTTTGGGGACACTGAGGTTTCAGTGCAAGCAACTGAGTTTTGTGTGTGGGTAATGGAGTGCCTGCTCCACCTCCCAAAGGAGTGGAGCAGGTTGCACATAGGTCTCGGACAACATTCCACTTAAATTGTTAGCTTGGATTGTATTCATGTGTGCCTACTACAAAGCATTAAGGAAAGTGTGTCTATAATCTTCTGGAGCAAGGAAAACGGAAAGAGAAGCCAAGGTCATGACTCATAATTCATGCCATCCTAAAGACTTCCACATTTCGTTTTCCCCTGCTTCTATTTAAATTCCTATTTTCAGTCTTTAGGTCTGTGGCAATAGTAGGTTCTTTGACAGAATAATCAACCAGGTACAAGGGCAGGTTAGAATTTGTGTGTTTTTCTCAGTACACTTATTCTCAGCTTTGTATTGTTCTCAATACACTTATTCTTAGCTTTGTATTCTTTATGGTGAGAGACTATGAGGGTTTGGTACTTCTCTGAGGGCTGAAAGAATCCTAAGTCCACATTTGAAAGCGCTGTCACTACCTGACAAGTAATAGATGCATTCTAATTCAAGCCACTGCATGTAAATTGCTTTCTGAAGATTCCCTAGCCTTAAGCTGTGGCAGCAGTAGGGTTAAGAAGGATGTCAAATGGAGGCAAATATGCCTGAGCTCTTTCTAATGCTGCTCTTTAAAAAGTGGATGTGTCACTGTAATACTGGTGGATGAGAGTTTGGGAAGAAGGAAGAAGGCCTTTTTGTCACTTGCCTTTCCCAAGGAATGACTATAGAGCTTCCTAGCCTGTGCTGGAACTGAAATGTGGGTTGCCATTTCAGTGTGACCCAGGGCAATTAGCAGGTCTCAGAGCATCTCAGTTTAGGCAGGACACCCCTCTTTGCTGTGTACACTGGCTTTGGAACATCAGTTAATTCTTCTCGGAGGAACTAATGCTCTAAGTTGCAACTGTTATCTTTAATATGTCTCAATACACCAACTACATCAATGTAAAGGGAGCCACTTTCTGATGTCTCAAGTATTTCTTCCTTCTCTTTCATACAGAGGTAAACAGCTGAAATGAGTCATTTGGTTCTGTCAACAGAACACATGCAAATAATCCTGTCGTTAAATGTGGTGTCTAAAGATAGACACTGAGATGTACAGAGTCATTACAGCTCCAAATCTCCTTTGAGATCAAAGGAACTGATCTGCCAAAATATATTTCAGGATGTGATGGGAGGTTCAGATTCCTGTGTGTGCCTGGTTTTCAGACTTCAAGCTACAAAGCCATGACCAAAGATATCCCTGGCTAGCTAATACCTCTGCTTCTGTAACTGGTCAGCCCTCATTTCTCCTTTAAGAAAAGTGAAGTGCGTTTCACTGGTGGTGACCAGATTACCTCCCAAATAGGTAATATGGGTAGGATGGGATTAAGTATTTTTACAAGAGAGCAGAGAGAAGAAAAATCTCTTGACTAAGAAATTAAAAATCAAATATTGAGTTAAGGATTCTCATATAACTTACCCATCACACTTCAATGTTAAAGGTGATGTCAATACTTTCTTCCATGATGTGGTTCAATTTCAGGGAAGGAATCACCCAGTACAGGAAGTCTAAGTTCACCCTGTGGCAAGAAGAAGTCTAATGTGAAAGTCCCATCATTTATTAGGCATTGAAATAAAATGCGCTTTTTTGTAGACAATGGTTTTGGGATGATCTAATGGTTTTGGGATGATCTAATGGTAATTGCAGTAATTGCTGCTTGATATTCAGTGCAGCGGCTGAGCAGCACTGCTCAGCATATTTCATAACACACCGTATCAGAAGGCTGATGTGCCACTCTTGCAGGCACCTCTTGCATGCCATGAAGTTAGGTAACTCCCAGCTACACTTGTTTTCTCAAATTCTAGAAGCCCCTGGGTTTCTAATGTGCACAAGTCAAACTTTATAATCATGTACACTAAAGAGAAACTCCAGAGAGACCTGTACAAGCTTGAAAAGTGGCCCTGTATTAGCCTCACATAGTTCAGCAAGGCCAAATACAAGGTTCTGCACTGGGGTCAAGGCAATCCTGGGTATCAGTGCAGGCTGAGGGATGAAAGAATTGAGGCCAGCCCTACGGAGGACTTGGGGATGCTAGTGGATGAAAAGCTAGACATGAGCTGGCAAGGTGCCTTCACAGCCCAGAAGGCCAACCACAACCTGGGCTGCATCAAAAGCAGCATGGCCAGCAGGTCGAGGGAGGGGGGATTCTACCCCTCTACTCCACTCTGCAGTGAGACCCCACCTGCAGTGCTGCACCCAGCTCTGGAGTCTTCAGCACAGGAAAGACATGGGCCTGTTGGAGTGGAGCCAGAGGAGTACACAGAAATGGGCTGGAACACCTCTGCTGTGAGGACAGGCTGAGAGAATTGGGATTCAGCCTGGTGAAGGCTCCAGAGAGACTTTATTGTGGCCTTTCAGTACTTAAAAGAAGCCCACAAGAAAGATGGGGACAATCTTTTTCAGCGAGGCCTGTTGTAACAGGACAAAGAGCAGTGGTTTTAAACTACAAGCAGGGAAATCTAGTCTAGACAGAAGGAAGACCTCTTTTACAATGAGGGTGATGAAACACTGGCACAGGTTGTCCAAGGAGGTGGCAGAACCACTAGTCCTCAAAACATTGAGGTGAGGATGGTTGGGGCTCTCTGTGCAATCTGGTCTAGTTGAGGATGTCCCTGCTTACTGCAGTGGGGTGGACCTGAAGACCTGTAAAGGTCCCTTCCAACCCAAAACATTCTATGACTCTCTCCTCCACCAAATCCCACTCTGTGTGATGTTAATGAGAACTTTAGCAGGATGAAACCCTCAGCAGCTTACCAGTCAGCTCAGTGACAGAAATGTTCTCTTCTGGGCTCTTGCTTGTCATCAAAGCAAGACAAAGCCTGCTTTACAGATAAGAGCTTACTTGAGAGGAAGAAAGAAATGCTTGTACTTTGGTTTTAAACAAAGAAACACTTTCAATTTCTGCTGCCTTTTGGAAAGTTCATTGAGCACACAGAATAGTGCCAGGCCATTTCACATTCTCCCTCTTTGCAAACTTTTTGCCTTTTCCACTTCTGTTGCCCTAACTTTCTTATGCATATTGCTTTCTATTCATTTTCCCTCATCACTTCCTCTCCATTCAATCTACAGACACCCTGTTTCTATGCATAACTTTTTCAGACTTTGCTTCCTTTTTCTGTCAAGTTCCTCTGCCCTGGGAAAAGTGCTTTCACCCACAATTTATGAGTTTAAGGAGAGCAAAAATGAGCAGTTTTGAAAGCTGAATGGATTTTTTTTAAAATCATTTTTCTTCCCCAGAAATTGATTATATACTTGTACCTGTAATTACCTTGCTATCCTTATCAAACAGCTTCTGTATGCAGCCCTTATATACATGAATAATGACCTCCTTTTTTAGCTATCTTTTTGTGCATAAGCTACTATGACTCAACTGTCAATCTGCTTTGCTTTCTTCTATCTGTTTCTATGCATTTCTGGGTTTACCTACCCATGGTTTCCACCTAAACAAGTTCCATCATTGTCTCTGTTTTCAGCTCATGTCTGGGGCTAAACTGCAGCAGTTGTTCCATCATGAAAAGCTCAACATGAGCCTGCAGTGTGCACATGCAGCTCAGACAGCAACCGAGTCCTGGGCTGCATCAAGAGCAGCGTGGCCAGCAGGGCAAGGGAGGGGATTCTGCCACTTTACTCTGCTCTTGTCAGACCCTACCTGGAGTACTGTGTGCAGTTCTGGAGCCCCCAGCACAGGAATGACATGGAAGTGTTGGAGCTGGTCCAGAGGAGGGCCACAAAGATGATCAGAGGGCTGGAGCAGCTCTGCTGTGAGGACAGGCTGAGAGAGTTGGGGCTCTGCAGCCTGCAGAAGAGAAGGCTTCCAGGAGACCTTAGAGTAGCCTTCCAGTATCTGAAGGGGGCCTACAGGAAGGCTGGGGAGGGACTATTGACAAGGTCCTGCAACGACAGGACAAGGGGCAATGGGTTTGAACTGGCAGAGGGGAGATTTAGACTGGATGCTAGGAGGAAGTTCTT
>VWZE01025810.1:44581-58443 GCA_013396675.1 Eubucco bourcierii | reverse complement strand
TTATTATTATTATTATTATTATTATTATTATTATTAAACAAATATGCTTCTTCAGAAGATATATTCAGTAAACTGGCTCTTGTGCTTTGCCATCTCTCACCATCCTTTGCTAAGGAAGTGATTGCTTAGCTACCATGAAATTAGACTTCAATGTCAATGGTCTGCCTAACAAGGAATTTTAAAAGGATACTGCACTGGATCACAGAATGTCAGAGGCTGGAAGGGACCTCAAAAGATAATCCAGTTCAACCCCCCTCCCAGAGCAGGATCACTTAGAGTATGTCACACAGAAATGTGCCCAGGTGGGTTTTGAAAGTCTCCAGAGAAGGAGACTCCACAACCTCTCTGGGCAGCCTGTTTCAGTGTTCTTTCATCCTCACAATCAAAGAGTTTTTCCTTATATTCACGTGGAACCTCCTCTGCTCCAGCTTGCACCCAGTGCCCCTTGTCCTGTCATTGGATATCTCTGAGCAGAGCCTGGCTCTGTCCTCCTGACACTGCCCTGCACGTCTTCAGCCACATGAATGAGGGCAGCCCTCGGGCTCCTCTGCTGCAAGCTCCAAGACCCAGCTCCCTCAGCAGGGAGATGTTCCACTGCCTTCAGCANTTATTATTATTATTATTATTATTATTATTATTATTAAACAAATATGCTTCTTCAGAAGATATATTCAGTAAACTGGCTCTTGTGCTTTGCCATCTCTCACCATCCTTTGCTAAGGAAGTGATTGCTTAGCTACCATGAAATTAGACTTCAATGTCAATGGTCTGCCTAACAAGGAATTTTAAAAGGATACTGCACTGGATCACAGAATGTCAGAGGCTGGAAGGGACCTCAAAAGATAATCCAGTTCAACCCCCCTCCCAGAGCAGGATCACTTAGAGTATGTCACACAGAAATGTGCCCAGGTGGGTTTTGAAAGTCTCCAGAGAAGGAGACTCCACAACCTCTCTGGGCAGCCTGTTTCAGCGTTCTTTCATCCTCACAATCAAAGAGTTTTTCCTTATGTTCATGTGGAACCTCCTCTGCTCCAGCTTGCACCCAGTGCCCCTTGTCCTGTCATTGGATATCCCTGAGCAGAGCCTGGCTCTGTCCTCCTGACACTGCCCTGCACATCTTCAGCCACATGAATGAGGGCAGCCCTCGGGCTCCTCTGCTGCAAGCTCCAAGACCCAGCTCCCTCAGCAGGGAGATGTTCCACTGCCTTCAGCATCTTTGTGGCTCTGCACTCGACTCTTTCAAGCAGTTCCCTGAGGTCCTTCTTGAATGAGGGGCCCAAAACTGGAATAACACTCCAGATGCAGCCTTACCAGTGCAGAGTAGAGAGTTGGAGAACCTTACAACCTACTAACCACAGCCTTTCTCACACACCTGAGGATGCCATTGGCTTTCTTGACCACAAGAGCAGATTGCTGGCTCATGGTCATCCCTCTGTCCACCAGGACCCTGAGATCCCTTTCCTCTACACTGCTCTCCAATGAGTCAGTTCCCAATCTGTACTGGTCCTGTACTGTTTCTTTCCCAGATGCAAGAGTCTACTCTTCTTCTTGTATTTACTTTAATTTCTCCCCACCCAACTCTCTAGCTTGTCCAAGTCTTCAGCCTTTAGGTGTGTCAGTCACTCCCTGCACATCTTTAGCCACATGAAGGAGGGCAGCCCTCAGGCTCCTCTGCTCCAAGCTCCAAGCCTCAGCTCCCTCAGCAGGGAGATGTTCCACTGCCTTCCAGTGGAAACTGCCTCCCAGTTTAGTGTCAACAGCAAACTTGCTGACAATGCCCTCTGCTCCCTCATCCAGGTCCTTGGATATTCAAGGACTTGCTTGGGTAGTCAGGTAACAGTGGCATGATATACAGTGTCTGTGTCATGCAGTGAGCTTGCCATGCATCTGCTGCCAGAAGGCACTTCTTCTATTCAAAATGTTCTCATAATAACTAAAACCCTGTGGTATGAAAAAAAAATAATACTGCCACTGCAAAGCATCAAGGATGAAAATACAACAGTCAGATTTGAAGCATACTACCACTGACAAGGAAAGGAACTAGCAGCCAGAGATAAAGAGTAGAAAAAGTAAGAGGTCAGGCACTAGAATGAACTGCTCAGGGAGGTGGTTGAGTCACCCACCCTGGATGTGTTTAAGGGTCATTTGGATGTGATGCTTAGGGATATAGTTTAGGGTAAATCCTGTAGAGTAGGGTTCTAGGTTGGACTTGGTGATCCTGAGGGGCTTTGCCAGCCTGGATGATTCTGTGATAGCCTGTAGCCACCACAAGCTAAAAGAGCAAACAGCACCATGGATGGACAGGCATGGATTTAAACTTAGGTTTCTTTCTGATCACAAGAACAAGAGGTATCATGTTCTCAGTGTAGAAAATGGAGACAAAATATACCCCCTCATCTTGCTGTGATGCATCAGCTGAGCCTGCAAGGCTTATCCAGGCTGCAGAGAGGGAGATCACCAAAGGTGATGGTCTATGTCAGGCAGTGCTACTGCACTAGCAGCAGGAAACTGGAGCTGTAGGCATCAGGGAGGACATGGGAGGAGAGTGCTTTCTTTTCCTTGGTGCCAAGACAGAGCTGAAGGAGCAGAGGCTGCTGAGCCAAGCCCCACCACAGTGATGTGAGGCTATGTTATGGCAAACAACATGAAAACATAGACAGGAGAATAAGAAACAAAACAGAAGTCTTTCCAAAGCCACCACAACAGCATCAATGAATGCCCTAACAGTACTATCCGACCGCCTGTGTTTGCCCCCAGCAAAGCTCTTGGTGACAACTGACCTACCCAGCAACTGTTCCCAAGCATGCCACACCCTGCCCCATCTGTCATCCCACCCTTTGAAGACTGGTTGTGGAGGACAGATGGCTGTAATTTTTTTTTTTTCTTTTTTCTTTTAACTCTGGGGTGCTATGGATGGGGAAAGAAAGTCAGGAGAGACCTTACAGTAGCCTTCCAATAGNAAGAACTTCCTCCTAACATCCAGTCTAAATCTCCCCTCTTCCACTTCAAACCCATTGCCCCTTGTCCTGGCATTGCAAGACCTTGTCAATAGTCCCTCCCCAGCCCTCCTGTAGGTCCCTTCAGATCCTGGAAGGCTACTCTAAGGTCTCCTTGAAGCCTTCTCTTCTCCAGGCTGCAGAGCCCCAACTCTCTCAGTCTGTCCTCACAGCAGAGCTGCTGCAGCCCTCTGAGCATCTTCATGGCCTCCTCTGGACTCGCTCCAACACTTCCATGTCCTTCCTGTGCTGAGGGCTCCACCACTGCACACAGGACTGCAGGTGGGGTCTGAGGAGAGCAAAGGGGCAGAATCTCCTCCCTTGCCCTCCTGCCCACTCTGTTCTTGCTGCAGCCCAGCACACAGCTGCTGTCTGGGCTGCATGTGCACACTGCAGGCTCACATTGAGCTTTTTTCATCACCCCAGACCCCAAGGTCCTTTTCCTCAGGGGTCTGGGTTGATGAAAATCAAATGATGAAAATAATGATGAAAATGACCAGAAAAGTCACAGAAAATGACCATAAAGATTACTGTACTGTGAGTAAAGATGAGGAAACCCACTCCTTTTGCCCAGCAGGATGAAAAGTAAAAACTTCAACCTTTCATCTGCATTGAGCTTTAGTCATAACTGCAGACACCCTAATGGTTACTATGATTTTCCTTTTGGGAGGTGGGGAAGGGGGGGGTGCATGTATTTGGAGATTTCAAGGCTAATCTTAGAAATGCTTATTGTCTTAGTGACCAGTTTGGCTGCCTTTTTTTTTTTTACTGTGTTTTTTGTTTTTGTAGAAGCTAAAAATAGTTTAATTGGTTTGTGCTAGCAAGAAAAGTTTGGTTTTTCTTCTGTGCAGACATGTGGCATAGTTTGGGATGTGGGTTTTTAATGACCCAGGTAAGTTTATGCTTTGTCCCCACAGGATCATCAACACCACATGCTCCAATGTACTCCTGTGTTTGTACAAGAAAATGAAACCTCCAGGCACTGCAGCCTTTCTTTTAATAACTCCTCCACCTGCCAGACCTGAGGCCAAGTTAGAATATAGAGTTTTCTAGTGTTGTGTAATCCTCTGGCAGAAAGCAGAGGTTACAAACAACAGGGGTTGATCACAGGTGCCTTTGGTACTTGCAATACCCTTCTGTGATCCTGGCTTTTAGTAATATTTCAGTACTTCTCACATTGGGCTTCAGAGGTACCACCTTCACAGATCACAAAATCACAGCATCACAGAATGGTAGGGGCTGGAAGGGACCTCAAAAGCTCATCCAGTCCAAGCCCCCTCCCCAAGCAGGATCACCTATACCAGATCACACAGGAATCATAGAATCATAGAATGGTAAGGTTGGAAGGGACCTCAAGGATCAGCCAGTTCCAACCCCCTGCCATAGGCAGGGACACCTCCCACTAGCACAGCTCACTCAAGGCCTCCTCCAACCTGGCCTTGAACACCTCCAGGGAGGGAGCAGCCACAACCTCCCTGGGCAACCTGTGCCAGTGTCTCACCACCCTCACTGCAAACAACTTCCTCCTAACATCCAGTTTCAATCTCCCCTCTGCCACTTCAAACCCATTGCCCCTTGTCCTGGCATTGCAAGACCTTGTCAGTAGTCCCTCCCCAGCCTTCCTGTAGCTCCCTTCAGATCCTGGAAGGCTACTATCAGGTCTCTTGGAAGCCTTCTCTTCTGCAGGCTGCAGAGTCCCAACTCTCTCAGCCTGTCCTCACAGCAGAGCTGCTGCAGCCCTCTCAGCATCTTGGTGGCCTCCTCTGGACCCGCTCCAACACTTGCATGTCCTTCCTGTGCTGAGGGTTCCAGAACTGCACACAGAACTGCATCCAGGCAGGTCTTGGATATCACCAGAGAGGGAGATTCCACAACCTCCCTGGGCAGCCTGTTCCAGTGTTATGTAACTCTCACAGTGAAAACATTTTTCCTCCTGTTTATATGAAAAAAATAAAATTAAAAGACATTCAGGTAAAGAACAGTGTCTGGGTTTAGGCAGATTTATGGACAAAAGTAGCTGCCTGACTCTGGTGTGGTTATATATAGAATGAGGCTGAGAAAAGGAACAGGAGTTTCTGGCTTACACAATGCCATTTGTGAATCTTGTAACTTCTTGTAGCAGAAGCTGCAATTATATACTTTGATGCTACAGGTCCTTCACCAGCTGACCTCTTGGACCTGGGAGGGAAAAAAGGCAGAGCTGGGGAGGAAAGATGAAAAACCACTCACCTGGTAGTCATATATTACATGGTCTTTTTGTCCTAGTTAGTGTGAATCATCCTGTAGCACTCAGAGTCTGGAGGGTAAGGCAGCATGTGTCTTAATCACAGAATACATGAAGAGCCTCATGCTATGCCACTGCTTCTGTTTCTCTTGATCAAGCCAGATTGTCCTTTCGTGTTTTAGTCTGTAAAATTCTAGGGCATGAGCTTCCAGGCTTGTTCTAGGGGCAGATTTGAGTTCAAGAAGGAAAACAGGCAGTGTGCCAGGGCCAGCTGTGTTACTCAGCTCACTAGTGAGCTCACTAGGTATCTCCTGCAAGAAAAGCAGAGCTGATGATCTATTGTAAAAAGTTTTCCTTCAGCTGTATTGTCTCTCTCTATATCAAGAACATTTTGGATCTGCAAAGTTTCTGAGCAGGAACTGTTTAAGGTGAGAGTAGCTTTCTCCTTTCTGTTACACCGTACTTCTCCCTCCAGCTCACAGTAAAACTCTCCTTACAGAAAAGGATCTGCTGCTGTCTGCAACTCCTAAAAGAATCACAGAATGTCAGGGACTGAAAGGGACCTCCAAAGCTCATCCAGTCCAACCCTTCTGCCAGAGCAGGATCACCTATACCAGATCACACAGGAACACATCCAGGTGGGTTTTGAATACCTCTAGAGAGGGACACTCCAAAGCTCATCCAGTCCAACCCTTCTGCCAGAGCAGGATCACCTATACCAGATCACACAGGAACACATCCAGGTGGGTTTTGAATACCTCTAGAGAGGGAGACTCCACAACCCCCCTGGGCAGCCTGCTCCTGTCACCCTCACAGTGAAGAAATTCCTCCTCATGTTCACATGAAGGAACCTTGACTGGATGCAGTTAAAGTTTTCTGTCAAGATTCATGTTACTTAGAAGGTTTCCACCATGCTTCAAAAGAATAGACAGCAATTTTTTTATCATTGCTGGTCCAACTGTGTGAAGTTTGCTTGCTCTGGTATCAAACTCCTTTCATGAGCTCTAGCTGTGGTTTTTCAAGGGGCATTTTAAATCATATTCCACTGTTATTATTTGCTATGTGCATTTAAGTGGCATATGAGTTGGTGAGTGATTTAAAATTTTCCTTTACTGTGGGACTGTCCATTGCTCAGAACTTAAGTGTCCCCATGGAAATGTCTCTGGGTTTTGTTCCTTAGATGAAAATGGCAAATGAGTGATAGAAAAAGTAATCCAATCTCTGTCTCCTCTGACTGTGGCAAAGCACAGGCTTATGTGTGGATGCTCAAGAACCAGGGAATCACAGAATCACAGAAACATTCAGGTTGGCAAAGCCCCTCAGGATCCCCAAGTCCAGCCTATAACTCTGCTCTACAAGGTGCACCCTAAACCATAGCCCCAAGCACCACAGCCAAATGACTTCTAAACACATCCAGGGTTGGTGACTCAACCACCTGCTTGGGCAGCCCATTCCAACGCCTCACCACTCTTGCTGGGGAAAAATGTTTCCTAATACCTAGTCTAAACCTAGGTTTAGAAGGATTTGCCTTGCCCTTTATCCATCAGCATCATCTGTTCCCACTGAGGAGGCACAGCTAAGGAGCTCCACTACCACCTCCATGGCCAGAGCATCTCTGCTGAGAAATCCAGGTGTGGTTATTTAAGAAGCTGTCTCGCTGGCCTCCTGTGATGTCCCTGCAAACTGCTTAGATGTGCTCTATCCAAGACCTTGAAAGCTTGTCTAATAGCATTCTTAATCCAAGCACATATTTCTTTCAAACCATTCACCAGTAACAATGCTCAGTTTTCTCTGTGTTTACCCTAAGTTTTGCTTTTGGGTTATTTTTGGGTATGTATACAGTAACTGTTAGCAGGCCCAGAGTTGGCAAGGTAGAGGACAGAGAGAGGAAACATTCATCTGCTACGATAAGGCATGAACTATGGATCTGACTCAGGGACCAAATTTGTGAGTGAATGTTAAAATGTGGCTAGAAACTGGGGTATAAAAGCCACCATAACCAGCCAGTTAATGCTGCTGAATGATGAAAACCATGATAATTACAGGCTTGTATTTGCCTTTACAGCCATAGGAAATCTGTGGTAAAGCACAAACTGAAAAGCCAGCACAAAAACACAATCAGTATCTCCAAATGGGTGTCAGATTTTTTACAAGAACATAAAGAAGTCGTTTTTCAAACCTCTTTTTTTTTAAATTTACTTTGTTTGTCCTAAAAGACTAGGAAGGCCAGAAGCTGTACTTGTGAAGTTTGTGAGCAGCCCCAAAGATGCAATCCATATTGCCCTGCCAGGTGATGGGGATTGCCCTGACAGGAGAAGGGGAACTGCTGTCTGAGCTGCTAGCAGGGACCAACCCAAATAGTCCTTCAAAGTGCAGCCCATGGGACTTGCAGCAAGCACTGCTGAGACCTGAAGAGCATCAGCAGGATCAAAGGGAGAGTGCTGCAGCTGCATGACCTGTGAATATCTCTGAAAGCAGGAGCTCACCCAAGCAGACTGCTAAGACACAGCATGGTCTTTGAGTTGTCTTAAAACCTTGATTGATCCTCAAAGTTTCTGAAGTTGGACCACTTTGCAGGTTTAGGCACCAAGAAGAGAGATGACATAGTGTTCCTTGAATTTTTTATAAGTTTTCAGCTGTACTCTCAGCTACATCATAGTTTCTAGGGAAGAAAGGTAAAGGAGAGGGTAAAGATTTTGGTGAGTAACTTGGGCAGATTGTTTTGGGGGTAGTCTTTGGCCACTTGCCTAGAGGTCAGTCCTTCATAAATCAGCCTAGGCTTGGGCCATACTGATGAGTGCTTTCTTAAAATTCCCAGCCTCATGTAAGCCCCATTGTTTCAGAAGATGCACCTTGGGAACAAGGTGCAGTTAGAGTGGGAGGTGGTGAAGGGTGACCAGCACTTGCTTTGCCCCTTGCCAACCCTGACTGTGTGGATCCAAAAGGAGCTGCTGCAACGAGCAGGAAACCTCAAACTAGCAGCGGTTTCTGCAGGCAGAAAGTTACCTTCGCAGCAAGCTGGGATCTGTCCCAGAACACATCAAGATGCATCTACAGGATCTGTCTCACTTCAGCTCTGTGGGCTTGAAGTCTCATGAAGCTCCTCAGAGTGTTTTGTTTTGTTACTGGGAGTTTGAAGGTTGGGGCATGAAGACAGTGACCAATGGCTCAAGGGATTCCCTGGGCTCCAGCCGCAGCAGCAACTATTTGTTTTCTTTTGACAGCCTGCGGGGGCCCTGAAGGCAGCTCAAATCCACCAGTTGACTACAAGCTACAAACCACAACCTCTCTCCACTCTTTTTGAGCATGTACCTGATGGGAATACAAACTGTGGAGGCCCTGGCTGTGCTTCCCAACTGTTCTCCTGCATTTCACAATGGTTTTGGATGTTGGTTTTTTTTTTTTTTACCCAGGATTTGCCCAAAGGAGCTTGCTTGTATTTTGGCATCTTTAGGGATGATGGCAGCAGCTGCAGCTTTCCTCTCTCAGTATACTTCGAGGGAGAGGTTTTCAGAGGGGTGTGATGGTTTTTGTAGTTCCTTAAAGTAACTTGAGTACCATAAGAGGCTGGCAGAAAAGATGCTCCCTTGCCCTACGAGGGTCAAGAAACAGTGCATGAATCAGGTTAGAAAATCACAGAAAGCTGTGAGACTGTTCCTTCCACAGCTCAGAACACTTCCTAAAAAGCAGGAGTTTTAGGTAAATTTGAGCTGGAAGAAGACCATTTCTCCACTTTTTCAGTGATAAATTCTAGACCCCAATAGCCCAGTTCTGATATTCCAGCAGGTTCAAGCAGATCAAGGCTGAGCAGTTTGCTAGCAGAGAGCCCAATGTTACACTACTGCTAAAAGCTCAAACATGCAGGAAAAGTCTTGAAGCTCCTAAAAGAGTCAGAAAATTTTTATGGAGATGTATTCTTGCAGTGATAGTGGACAGAGGTTCACAGGATGTTAAGGGTTGCAAGGGACCCAAAGAGATTATCAAGTCCAACTCCCCTGCCAGAGCAGGACCATACAAGTTAACTCAGGTCACAGAAGAACATATCCAGACAGGCCTTGAAAGTCTCCAGAGAAGGAGACTCCACCACCTCTCTGGAGAGCCTGTTCCAGTGATCTGTGACCCTTACAGTAAAGAAGTTCCCCCTTGCACTGAGGTGGAACCTCCTATGCTACAGCTTATATGCATTGCTCCTTGTCCATGTTTTACATGGAGGACTCTTTTTCCCTCATTCCCCAGCTTTGGGTAGACTCAAAGCTTCTTGAAGATAAATTATATAAAAAACATCCCACCATCTAATATGAAGGTGGTTTGTAAAGCTCAACACTTGTTTCTGGATACAGGCAGGGCCCATGGATTCTGCCACATCTGACCTCTCAATCACTGAGGAAGATTGGGAGTTTTCTGTAGGTTGCCTGACAGACAGTAAACCTCCCCAAACTCAGCAGTCCAAGACTTGGGTCAACAACTGCCTGCCTGTTCTACCAAAGGCTCTACTTAGCCTACACAACCAGACTGGAAGGACAGTTGTTACTACACTGTGGTGACTAGCAGGATGTCTTTTCAACCACCTCCATGATAAATGTACATGGTGGGGAGATGACTCTTCAGCTCAGCTGTGGCACAGGGTGCCTGTTACTCTAAACCTCTTACAAAACTACTGGGAAGATGCAAACAGAGCTGAGCATCTCAAATAAGTGGTGGATGCCCCATACTCAACCTGCTGTAAGTTATACTTTAGCTCTACTGAGGTTGGTAGTAGACAGAATCACAGAATGGTAGGGGTTGGAAGGAGCCTCTGGAGATCATCGAGTCCAACCTCCATGCCTTGGATCACCTAGGGAAGGTCACCCAGGAGCACATCTAGGCGGGTTCTGAGTATCTGCAGAGATGCAGACTCCACCACTTCTCTGGGCAGCCTGTTTCACTGCTCTGTCACCCTTAAAATTAAAGAAGTTCCTTCTTGTGTTTAAACAGAACTTGTTGTGTTGAACTTTGTGCCCATTACCCCCACATCCTGCAAGGAGGCAGAGGGGCAAAACGTGACATAGCCCTTACTGAGGGATTAAGGATGCCCTTTTCAGGAGGAGAAGAGAAAAACTACAGTTGCAAGCTGCAGGTAGGTTTGAAAACCATTTTGGAGCAGCGTACAGCTACAAACACAATATTATTTCTAGAAACCACCCATGGCCTGAGTGCTGAAAGATGCAGAGGGGCCTCAGCATGAGGAACAGCAAGTTCTCGTGTTCCAGACTGCGGTTTCCTTGCACCTTTCCATTTTGGCTGAAGTTTGCAAAGCAACTCACCATGTTTAATATTTAAAGGTTAGCTAACACATATTCTTGGGAAATGGTGTAGCTGCAATTCCAATGGGAATAGCTGAAAGCAGGGAAAGCAACACCATTGTCTACCTCACAACAAATGGGGAGCCCAGCTGCACGAGCCAGGAAATCCATTTCTGCCTAGCCTAGGGAGTAAAGTCTTACTTTTTTTTCCCCTTCAAACTATAAAGATGCTGGTTAAAATTAGATGATTCATGTTGATTCACTACAGGTTTAAAAACAAAAAAAGCCTCCCTGACCAAATTCTTTAGTGGGCAAGAGAGACTTCTCCGTTAAAACAAACCAAAACAAACCCAACCTCTACAAGCTAAAAAGCACAACACATATGCACATTCAAACAGGCTTAAAAGTGACTGTTTTTTCCCTGGAAAATGTGGTTTCTCTAATTGAGGGTTATAAGAAAGAAAGACAAAAAAAAAAACAACAAACCCTTTTCAAGCATCCCACTCAATTAGTCACTGCAGGGTGGGTCAGTCTTATCATAGCACGTGATGTCCGGTAACGGTGATGCAACAAAACAGATGCTGCCTGAATTTCATGCCACCAGCCAGCAGGCACAACTATGCAAATCAAACCACCAGCCTCTTTGAGAAATTCCAAAACATCCCATCTCTTCCAGGCCCTCTGCTTAACAGCCTTTGCCTTGCCAGGCAAGCTAAACACATGACTATTTTGTCTTCAGCAGCACACGACATGAACAAGGCCCAGCTACTGGGTTGTGATGGTTTGGGAGTTCCCCGCTCCCCACACTTTGTAAGAGCATCCAGACTAGACTCAAATGGCTGGAAGTTAAGGACTGATGCTATATTTACTGCTTAGCACAATATACAAGCAGAGATAGACACAACAGACAGAAATAGTATTATAACATAATAGTATTATAATATAATCTGCTGAGTCCTGTGTGCAGTTCTGGAGCCTCCAGCACAGGAAGGACATGGAAGTGTTGGAGCAGGTCCAGAGGAGGCCACCAAGATGCTGAGAGGGCTGCAGCAGCTCTGCTCTGAGGACAGGCTGAGAGAGTTGGGGCTCTGTAGCCTGCAGAAGAGAAGGCTTCCAGGGGACCTGATAGTAGCCTTCCAGTATCTGAAGGGGGCCTACAGGAAGGCTGGGGAGGGACTATTGACAAGGTCTTGCAATGCCAGGACAAGGGGCAATGGGTTTGAAGTGGCAGAGGGNAAGGTAATAGAGAAACACAATCCCCCTCCCAGACATCACAGTCCCCAGGAGGAGCTCCCAATCACCTTTCCACCTTCTCCCCACCCCTATACCTTACCCCAGGGTTTGCCTTATGCACAAGGTGAGTTTGGAGGATGGGCCAGGGGAGTTAGAAGGAAAGTGGTTAATTAGGTTAGCAGAGAGGAGGGGACCCACTGGCTCCCAGAGAGAGAGACTGAGAGACTGCCTTATCTATGTTTGTGTTGTTAACCACCTCAGCAAGCCTATGAGTAAAGTATACATCACCACTGTTTGCTTTTCACAGCCTATAATCTAATTTTCTCCATTAAAATATTCCAATTAGCCTCAAACCAGCACATGGGTTTAAATTCTCTTTGCACACAGAGAGGTTCTTCGCTCTTTTGGTGGGGAAAAAAAAAAAAAAAAAAAAGATTTCCAGGAATTGATTACAGTGTGGCAAGCAGTATGGTGGGGAAAATCTCATACTGAGGCAGGATCACAGAACCACAGGACCTTAGAGATTGGGAGAAACCTCCAGAGACCATTGAGACCAACCTCCCTGCCAAGGCAGGATCCCCTAAGGTGGTTTGCACAGTACCACATCCAAGCAGGTTTTGAAAGTCGTCAGAGAAGGAAACTCCACAACCCACTTAGCCCTTCCCAGGCACTCTATCATCCTAGGAAGTTCCTACTCAAAGAAAGATGATGGCAAAGTAGTATTAATTCTGGTTTGTTCATTTCATGTCTAACTGATGTGTGGACACACAAAAAGGAAAAAGCAATATGCTCTAGTGTCAAAGTTAATTGCTAATTTATAGAATCATAGAAGGGTTTGGGTTGGAAGTGACCTCCAAAGGTTTAGTCCAACCCCTCTGCAGTCAGCAGGGACTTCTTAACTAGGTCAGGGTGCCTAGAGCCCTGTCAAGCCTAAGCTTGAGTACTTCCAGGGATGGGGCCTCAAGCACCCTGGGCAACCTATTGCACCATCCTCATGATGCAGAACTTGTTCCTAACATCTAATCTACATCTACTCTTCTCTCATTTCAAACCACTGCTCCTTACCCCATCACTGCAAGCCTTTGTAAACAGCTCCTGTGCAGCCTCCTTGCAGGCCCCCTTCAGGTACTGGCAGGCTGCTATTAGGTATCCCTGGAGCCTTCTCTTCTCCAGGCTGACCAACCCCAGCTCCCTCAGCCTGTCCTCAAAGCAGAGGCATTCCAGCCCCCTGATCATTTTTGTGGTGCTCTTCTAGACCTGCTCCATCATGTCTGTGTCCTTCCTGTATTGAGGGCTCCAGAGCTGGATGCAGTACTCCAGGTGAGTTCTCACCAGAGCAAAGTCACAGAATCACCTCTCTTGACCTGCTGGCCACAATTCTTGTGATTCAGCCTAGGATGCCATTGGCCTTCTGGGCTGTAAGCACACACTGCTGGCTCCCTTCCAGCTTCTCATCTATCAGCAACCCCAAGTCCTTTTCTACAGGGCTGCTTTCTATCACCTCATCCCCCAAACTCTACTGGTAATGAGGATTGTGTTGGCCCAGGTGCAGGACCCTGCACTTGGTCTTGTTTAACCTCATGAGGTTCACCTGGACCAAATTTATTTAAGTACATTTCTATTGAGAAGACCTCCATAGAGAAATGTGACTTCAAGTGACTACTTATAACCATCTTTTACCCCTAAAATGAGGCAATGACTTTAAAAAAAGTATTACACCCCAGGATTTTCTTGCCACAAAGTGAGACTGTGTTAACAACACATGAAGAAGTAAAAGGATGCAATCAGAACAACCAGCAGCAAGCAGAGCAGTCTCTATAAACCATGAATAAATCATCTCTGACAAAGTGACAAGGTATGGTTTTTATGTTGGATAAGGTTTTCCTTGAAAAAGTGGCAATATTTCTACTAGAAAATGAAGACTGGAGGTTATTTCTAACTGAAACTACCCTCCCCAGCTGCCAACAACACATATGCAGCAACACTATCATCTCCTGTAAAACACTGTGCACCCTCAGCAAGTGTGCAGATGGCACCAAGCTGTGTGGCACAGTCGACTTGCTAGAGGGCAGGGATCCATCCAGAGGGACCTGGACAGGCTGCAGAGCTGTGCCCAGGCCAACCTCA
>VWZE01025810.1:17292-28491 GCA_013396675.1 Eubucco bourcierii | reverse complement strand
GCTGTCTGGGCTGCATGTGCACACTGCAGACTCATGTTGAGCTTTTCATCAACCCAGACTCCAAGGTCCTTTTCCTCAGGGCTGCTCTCCAGCCATTCACCACCCAGCCTGTATTTGTGCTTGGGATTGTGCCTACCCAGGTGCAGGACCTTACACTTGGCCTTATTGAATTTCATCAGCTTGGCCTGGGCCCAACTCTCCAGCCTGTCCAGGTCCCTCTGGATGGCATCCCTGCCCTCTAGCAAGTCGACTGTGCCACACAGCTTGGTGTCATCTGCAAACTTGCTGAGGGTGCACTCCATTCCTCTGTCCATGTCACTGACAAAGATGTTAAACAGCACTGGTCCCAGCACTGACCCCTGAGGGACACCACTTGTCACTGGTCTCCAGGTGGACATTGTGCCGTTGATTGCCACTCTCTGGGTTCGACCATCCAGCCAATTCCTTATCCAGCGAGTGGTCCATCCATCAAGTCCACTTGACTTGGCTGACCTGCTACTGTGTTTTCCACCAGAGCAGACCAGCAAAAGGACCTGTATTTCATCAGTCAGTGAATTCAGTTGATAAGTACAGTCCTTGAAGGCATCTCCAAAGGGCTGAGGTTATGCACATCAATGCCTGCCCTTTGTGGCCACAGCAGAGGCCAGCAGACAGAGGAAAAAGCAGTCCCTTACAGGGTCATTAGAAAATGCACCTTGTTAGAGCTGCCCAGCACCTACTTTTTATTCCAGATGGGTAAAACAGTGGTGCTACTGTCAGGGTGGACACTTTCTGCAAGGATCAGCATCATCCTTCCCAACCAGTAGGGACTTTTTTCCTTGTAGGTCTCTTAAAATGATGCTTACTACCCAAAGGTTTTGTTGCAAATCTCTAAATAACTCTCTGCAGCCAAAACCACAAAGCTGCATAAAAACTGTCATTGTACTGAAGGCTTTAAGGACAAAGATAGAGATGAAACCTGAATTTTTGAGCCTTAAGATGATGATGATTAGCTCTTGGTTTTTTTGCTTGCATGGCTGGGATTGATCTATCCTGGTTGGAAAGGTTGGGGCTAGGGTTTTTTGCTTTGTATTGTACAGTATGGCAGTTTGCATCTGGAAACTTTTTAGGTGGCTGGAGGGAGAGAAAATAAATTTGAGGAGAATGCTTGGTCTCCCTAATTATATACCCAGGTGCTTTACTTAGTTCAGAGGTGGGTGAATACTCTGCTTCAGCTAGAGCAAAATACTTCCATATTAAATTATTGGTTATGAATTCAGAACGTGGATTTGCATCAGCCACTGAGGTTATGTTTGGAGAAACCACTCAGGTTGAAAACTGAAATTTGTTTGACTTTTCCACACCTTTGTTCTCTGTACTCCTGGGATTTATAGAGTGCTCCTCTTAAAAAAAATCTGCATCAATTTTGAATGTTTGACTAATAAGCTAATAGCAGCTTTTACAGCTTTGATTTAGACAATGCTCTCGGTTAATTGAAGGAGTAGAGCAGTTCATGGCTGTGTATCAACCTCAAGATTATTTTTTCTGCAACTTCTATTATTGTTGAAGAAGTAAAATGCTTTCTCCAGTCTAAGCCAGAAACTTTCTGTCTCTCTGCAGTAAAAATTGGGAGTATTTGCCACAGAAAATTGAAATTTCAGTTGTAGAGGCTGTTGGCTCAGTCTAAATGGCAGCAAAAACACATCAAGTGAATTGAGGCTATTTTTTTTTCTGTGATCTGAAGCTGATCAGCTCTGATGACCACATTAATAGTTTGTGATCTTTTGAAAATGCCATTTGAATTTAGAAGGCCTGGCTTGTTATCAGTGGTTCTAAAAATGTAACTGGTGCTATCTGAAGCTGTTTCCAGTGTAGTATTATTAATAAAGATACTCTAACAGGAAACCATAAACTGGTCTTCATTCTACAAAATAAATCTGTTTACACCATGCCATGTCTGAGGATTTCATCTACTGAGATGCCCTCTTCATTCTCTTATGTGTCAAACTATGAGTTGTCCTTGGTAATAGATGAGTAACTCACCCCCAAATTCACTTGAAAATTAGAAAGCTTCGTTTCAAACAGCAATAGCAAAAGCTGCAAAATACTGATGAAAACATAAAAAGGAGTCTACAGCCCTTCAGATTTTCTAGAATCAATTTGCAGTCCCCTCCATTCTTCTTACCACCACCTTCCACATGCTTAGGGGAAATCGGCCCAGACTTTCTAAACCTCTGCAGATCACACAGCAGCAGTGGCCAAGACCAACATTTTGATTCCCAAGTATCCTTGGAGTCAGGAAAAGGAAGGTAATTCCCAAGATCATGAGTCCTAGGAGCTTTTGGTGCATACCAGAACTGGAGGGCTCTTCAGGGTGGTTGAGAGGGAGAGCAAGCTGGAAGTGCAATTGCTACCACAGACCCATCAAAGTAGTGATACTGTGTCTGAGCTGGGCACAGAGAACAGGCAAGGGGAGGTGAAAGTTGCAGCCTTTCACCCCCTGAGGTTTGGCTAGAAAGTGAATGAAGTCAGGCTCAGGGAATGGCCAGGAGGTAGTGACTAAGATGTACAGCAAGGGAAATGCTCGCAGCTCATCACAGTCTCACAGTATCACCAAGGCTGGAAGAGACCTCAAAGCTCATCAAGTCCAACCCATTCCCACAGCCCTCAAGACCAGACCATGGCACCAAGTGCCACGCCCAAACCTGCCTTGAACACCTCCAGGGACGCTGACTCCACCACCTCCCTGGGCAGCCCATTCCAGCAGGCAATGACTCTCTCAGGCAACAACTTGCTCCTCACCTCCAGCCTAAACTTCCCCTGGCACAGCTTGACACTGTGTCCTCTTGGTCTGGTGCTGCTTGCCTGAGAGAAGAAAGCAACCTCCTCCTGGCTACAAGCACCCTTCAGGTAGCTGTAGACAGCAAGAAGGTCTCCCCTGAACCTCCTATTCTCCAGGCTAACCAATCCCAGCTCCCTCACCCTCTCTCCATAGGGCTGTGCTCCAGGCCTCTCCCCAGCCTCGTTGCCCTTCTCTGGACACGCTCAAGCACCTCAATGTCCTTCTTCAATTGGGGAAGGAATCCACTAGGAGAGTGGTGCAGCCCTTGAAGATGAAAAAGTCAATCCTTGATTGGAGAAGCTCAAGGAGCAGCTGGGCATGATCCTGAGCAATGTGATTTCTCTTTGGAGATAGCCCTGCATTGGGCAGGGTCGAACTTCAGCACTACCAGCAGTCAGCTGTCCATGGGTCAATGACTCTCATGTAATGTGAAGTGTAAAGACTGAATAAATTGCCCTAATGCCATTCAGAGGGATAAGGTGAAACAAGAGAAATAGCTCCAGAAGAAAAGATTTAGAATAGGAATCTTGTTCAGATACTCAAATTACAGAAAACACTCTGCAAAATCCTCTCAGGGATGCAGTTCTTGCAAGACACACTGAGAAGTCAATTATCTTCTGAAAGGATTTAATTGAGATCCTTAAGTCAGCAGCAAGCATAACAGACAGTGTTAAGTAGCTGAAAACCGTTGCCATCTGGGCAACACAGATTCTGCAAGCTAACTCCTTTTCCAGCTGCTTATGGTACTGCAGGTTTGCTTTTCATTTCAGAGGCAGTTCTTGCTAGAAAAAGACTCACCATGTCTGTAATGATAATATTTTAATGAGCTTAAACCAGTGCAATTTCCTAAAGCCCTCCAAAATGTCCTACCATATTTTCTCTCTGCAAAGGTTTTCCTAAGGTAACTCCACCCTTGCTGCCTTGTAAAGCAATTTTCTCTCTCAGAAAAAATGTGAGATAAGAGGAAATAAAGCCATCATAAGCCAAATTGTGAACTTCTTAGAGCTGAAAATACTCTGAAGACAGGTAAATGCCTTCCTAAACTGTTGCATAAACATAACAACCAGAGTCTTTAAATCTCATGTAAACACAAGGCTTTGGGTACAGCAGCTGAGGCTTTCTAGTGCCCTGCTAGGTATGCAAATAGAATGATCTAGCTGAGGATGCCCCTGCTGACTGCAGGGTGGGGGTTGGACAAGATGACCTTTGCAGGTCCCTTCCAGCATGGAACATTCTCTATGATTTTCTGAATTTGAAGTTCCACCTAGAAAGGAAAGTCAAGCTGGGTGAAATGATGGTTGAAATACAAATTAAAACCTTGACTTCATGAAGGAGTCTACGAATAATGACTTTCCATGATGCTTGGGTATAAAGTTCTTCAGTAATGTTGGTTACAATGTTTTAAGTACTAAATTACAAGTTCCTAGAATCATAGAATCATAGAATGGTAAGGTTAGAAGGGACCTCAAGGATCATCTAGTTCCAACCCCCTGCCATAGGCAGGGACACCTCCCACTAGCACAGCTCACTCAAGGCCTCCTCCAGCCTGGCCTTGAACACCTCCAGGGAGGAAGCAGCCACAACCTCCCTGGGCAACCTGTGCCAGTGTCTCACCACCCTCACTGCAAACAACTTCCTCCTAACATCCACTTTCAATCACCCCTCTGCCAGTTTAAACCCATTGCCTCTTGTCCTGTCATTGCAAGACCTTGTCAATAGTCCCTCCCCAGCCTTCCTGTAGGTCCCTTCAGATCCTGGAAGGCTACTCTAAGGTCTCCTGGAAGCCTTCTCTTCTCCATGCTTGAGTTAGTTTCTCAAACTTATCCATGTAGATGGTAAAGCAGATTGCAAACCAAAGTTTGCATCTTTTCCTTGAGAGACTGGTCCAGAGCCTGTTGAAGCTAACTGGAATTTTCCCAATGAATTCACTCTGTGCTTTGCAAGATAAACATGCAGGGTATGGAAGAAAGGGGAAAACACCTGATTAACATACCAGTAGGAGACCTACAGTGCACCCAGGGTTTAGCTTCTCTTACTGTTAGCTCTAGGTGTCACGCAATGACAGAATGTTAGGGGTTGGAAATGACCTCCAGAGATCATCAAGTCCAAACCTGCTGCCAAAGTAGGATCACCTAGGGCAGGGCACAGAGGAATGCATCCCAGTGAGTTCTGAAAGTCTCCAGAGAAGGAGACTCTACAACCTCTCTAGGCAGCCTGTTCCAGTGTTCCATCACCCCCACTATAAAGAAGTGTCTCCTTGTGTCAGTGTTCTAGTTTGTACCCTTTATTCCTTGTCTTATCACTGGGCACAACCAAAAAGAGCCTGGCACCTTCATCTTGACACCCTTCAGATATTTATAGACATTGATAAGATCCTCTCTCAGACTAAACAGCCCCAGGGCTCTCAGTCTGTCTTCACAGGAGAGATACTCAAGTCCCACAATCACCCTCCTAGCTGTGTTGGACTCTTTCCAGCACATCCCTGCCTCTGTCTCTCTTGAAGTGTCCATGTACTGAGTTTGATCTCTCTGTTTGGTAGAATCTCAGTGCTAAGCTTGGTCTCAATATTTCCTAGTGCAAAAATACAGTCTTACATCTTACCACAAAGCATAAGATTCTTAGCTCCCTCTCATTCAGCTGCCTACAATGTGCTTCATTTGAAGTCAAAAGCCTAAGCAAAACAAAAAGATACTTTTTTTTTTTTTTTGTGAGACACCTGTCCCATAGATGCTGGTATCACGTGGCAATCATCCAGGTTTGCACTTCTTTTTGCATCAATGCAAATCTATTCTGAGCAAAAATCAACCCATTTTGGTAAAAACCCAGAGCATAAAGTGAAGCAGTGAGACAGACTGATAGAGTCATAGACTCACAGAATTGTTTTGGTTGGAAGAGATCTTTAAGATCATCAAGTCTAATCATTAACCCAGAACTGCTGGGTCACCACTAAACTCTGTCCCTCAGCACCACATCTACAACATCAATTCATCTGCACTGACACTGGGCAAAGGGACAGAGGAATTCTGTCTGGGCAAAACACAAAAGGCAGCAATAAAACATCCTGCTGCTGCAAAACACTGCCATCCAGCTTCATGGAAACCAGCCTAGACCAGGGGCAGCCTGCCTGCAAAGGAGGTAGAAAATTTCACCAAGTGAGAAAAGCATGAACCTCTGTGAAGGATCTGGGCTCACCCTCCCAAGCACTGTGACAGATGATAGCCCTGTCCTTGGTGTGGGGTTTCATCTTGTCTCACTGGTGTGGACCATGGAGGGCCTTGCAGCATCTTCACCATTCTACCAAGCAGATCTAGGCAAAGTAAACTCCTCTGGGGAAATTTTGCCCTGTTGGCATGAAGGAGTATCTGACCATGACTTGCAAAGAAGCAACTACACATAAAATCATAGAATCATAGAATGGTAAGGCTGGAAGGGACTTCAAGGATCATCTAGTTCCAACCCCCTGCCATAGGCAGGGACACCTCCCACTAGCACAGCTCACTCATGGCCTCCTCCAACCTGGCTTTGAACACTTCCAGGGAGGGAGCAGCCACAACTTCCCTGGGCAACCTGTGCCAGTGCCTCACCACCCTCACTGCAAACAACTTCCTCCTAACATCCACTTTCAATCTCCCCTCTGCCACTTCAAACCCATTGCCCCTTTTCCTGGCATTGCAAGCCCTTGTCAATAGTCCCTCCCCAGCCTTCCTGTAGGTCCCTTCAGATACTGGAAGGCTACTCTAAGGTCTCCTGGAAGCCTTCTCTTCTCCTGGCTGCAGAGCCCCAACTCTCTCAGCCTGTCCTCATAGGAGAGCTGCTGCAGCCTTCTGATCATCCTTGTGGCCCTCCTCTGGTCTGGCTCAAACATTTCCATGTCCTTCCTGTGCTGAGGGCTCCAGAACTGCACACAGTACTCCAGGTGGGGTCTGAGGAGAGCAGAGTAAAAGGGCAGAATCCCCTCCCTTGCCCTGCTGGCCATGCTTCTTTTGATGCTGATCAATTCACACACTTTCATTTTAGGGGGACTAAGCCACTTTCATTATATGTGGGCCCATTTCTCTTAACATTTGAATATCTGGGACCGGCAAAACAGCCTCAGTGGATGATATTTGGTGCTTCATATATTTTCCATGCAAGGTGAGTCAACAAGTCAGAAGTGCCTAGGGCTGGCCAAGTCCTCCTCCCTGCTGTGGTGGGAGGTGTGCTAAGGGAGCCCCTTGAATGGCTGCACAACGGTGGGAAGGCAGTGAGGGGGGAAGAGGAAACCCCTGCTATTTCACCACCTTCAAACGGTTCCTAACATTCAGGAGGAGAAACTACAGAGGAAATCTCTCCTGGTATTCACAGCCTGGCTAACAGGAGACCTTTCTGCTCCAGGCCAACATGTGATGGTCCTTTATTTGGATGCAGCTTCTCTCCCACCCCCTCACCACTGGTGATGAAAACCCCCAAATGTGTCCCAGGAGGAGTGTACCTGACTGTGTGGAAAAGGACAACTGTCTGCTGCGGAAAAAGCTGCAGCTTGGGCTGTGGTTACTGACCCTGTCTGCGGCTCAGGGCTCTGCCGATGCAGGAGCCTACATCCAGCTCTCAGCAATGCTCCCTCCTTCCAGAGGTGGCTGGCAGATGTTGCTGATGTCTTTGGCTGCCCCTGAGTGTCCCTCATTCAAGGCCCTGAACAGACTTTTCTCCTATGCCAAGAAGTTGAAAAAAAAAAGAAAAAAGAAAAAAGAAAAAACAAAGAAATGAAAAATGATACATTAAAAAAAAAAAAAAGAGTTTGGAAAACATGTTGCTGAAAATCGACCACCATTAAAAAAAAAAAAAAAATTAGTTCAAGATGTTGTCACTTCCAGAGCCAGAAGACACTGGGAGCACAATGCAGGAAGGTTGTAAAGCCCATGGACTCCCCTTGGACAGGGACAGGTTGTTGTGGGTGAGATAAAAAAGGTTCTGAGTACGCAGACAAAATTTTCCTTTGCCTCTGTGCAGTGTACGTGTAACCCAGTCTGCCACCTGCACTGACCAGGAGGGATGGAAAAGCAGTTCAGGAGCCTTTTTCGGTGATACCTCCACGAATTCACTTGTTTTGGACAAATTACAAACAGCAGCAGCAACCCATGCTGTGGTAAAGCCTATTTCTGCCACATTGCTGGCGGGATGTGGCTAAAGAGGGCTGCCACAGACCCCACTCAGTCCCCAGAGGGCTGCCGCAGACCCCCCTCAGTCCCCAGGGTCCATCCTCAGCTCAGGGCTGTGCAAATTCCAGTTCCTGGTGTACCAGTAGTGGGTGAAACCCTGCAGTAGCATCACACCTGCCTGCTTGGCAAAGCAAATGCTGCAGAAGGGCTGTCAGTGTTTGAGGCTCCGTATCTAAGGTTCCTGTCAGCATGTGGAAGTCTCACTCCTCTAACACTACTTAGTCTTGTGACCGTTTCTTGCAACTCAGCCACTTGGTGGTCTGCCTGTGCACACCTTTTGCAGGTAGTTACTTGTACATCAAGAGAAGGCTCTGCCCTCCCCCCTGCATCCTCTCACCAGTGTAAATCTGTCTGGGTGGAAACCTCAGGCTTCTCAGGGGCTTTCACTGTAGGAACACTGGATTTAGCTCTGAGTGCCCATCATTTTCATAGACTCACAGAAGGGTCTGGGTTGGAAAGGACCTCGAAAACTCATCCAGTCCAACCCCCCTGCAGTCAGCAGAGACATCCTCCACTAGATCAGGTTGCCCTGAGCCCTGTCAAGCCTCATCTTGAATACCTCCAGGGACAGGGCCGGAACCATCTCCCTGGGCAACCTGTTCCAGTGCTCAACCACCCTCATGGTAAAGAACTTGTTCCTAATACCAACCTGAATCTACTCTTCTCTAAACCACTGCCCCTTGTCCTATCACTGTATGCCTTCATAAACAGTCCCTCTGCGGCTTTCTCGCAGGCCCCCTTCAGGTACTGGCAGGTTGCTATTAGGTCTCCCTGGAGCGTGTCTCCAGGGTGCACACCTCCAGCTCCCTCAGCCTGTCCTCCTAGCAGAGCTGCTCCAACCCCCTGACCATTTTTATGGCCTTCCTCTGGACCTGCTCCATCAGGTCCATGTTCTTCCTGTAGTGAGGGCTGCAGAGACCAACAAAGTACCCTAGGTGAGGTCTTACCAGAACAAAGTCCAGTGGCAGGATCCCCTCCTGTCTCCATCTGCTGGCTTTTGATGCAGCCCAGGACGCCATTGCACTCCGGGCTGCAAGCAACCTGCTCACGTCCAGCTTCTCGCCCAGCAGTACCCAGGCAGCTGCAGGGCAGAGAGCACCCAGAGGCAGAACACGAGACAGGGGAGACACAGAGGCCACAGGGGCTGCCCGCGCCTGCCCGCCCTCTTGCACCCTAGTGGGCTCCAGGCCGCTGCAGGGCAGAGAGCGCCCAGAGGCAGAACACGGGACAGGGGAGACGCTGAGGCCACAGGGGCTGCCCGCCCTCTTGCACCCTAGCGGGCTCCAGGCCGCTGCAGGGCAGAGAGCGCCCAGAGGCAGAACACGGGACAGGGGAGACGCTGAGGCCACAGGGGCTGCCCGCCCTCTTGCACCCTAGCGGGCTCCAGGCCGCTGCAGGGCAGAGAGCGCCCAGAGGCAGAACACGGGACAGGGGAGACGCTGAGGCCACAGGGGCTGCCCGCCCTCTTGCACCCTAGCGGGCTCCAGGCCGCTGCAGGGCAGAGAGCGCCCAGAGGCAGAACACGGGACAGGGGAGACGCTGAGGCCACAGGGGCTGCCCGCCCTCTTGCACCCTAGCGGGCTCCAGGCCGCTGCAGGGCAGAGAGCGCCCAGAGGCAGAACACGGGACAGGGGAGACGCAGAGGCCACAGGGGCTGCCCGCGCCTGCCCGCCCTCTTGCACCCTAGTGGGCTCCAGGCCGCTGCTGGCGCCTCTGCTCTGGTGCCCCCTGTGGGCCTGGATGTTCAGCTCACCTCAGAGCTGAACGTGGTTGCCGCTGTGGCTTTCGCTGCCCAAGGTGGTATCATAGCTTCGTTGGTGGCTGTTAGGGAGCAGCAGCAGCCCACCCGGGGCCAGCCTCGTCCCTCCGACCTTTCGGAAAGCATCCCCAGGGGACTGAATTCCAGCTCAGTTGAGCCCCAGCCCTGCTGAGCAGCTCCCGTCCCAAAGCTGGCATGCAGAGCGCCCTCTGCTCCTTTCTAAGGCAGAACGCAATGACCCCTGCCAAAACTGTCCAGATGGCACATGTCTCAGAGTAATTTTTAATTGAGAAACTTTTTTTTTTTCTTTTGGGTTTTGTTGTTGTTTCTTTTACAGACCCAAAGCTTAACATTTCCTGAAGGGAGCTATTTTGCTTATTTTCATTACAGAGATATGGAATGAGTCACAAAGTCTTTGACCTAAAGGCCTGCTTGCTTGCATAGTTGTTTGTTGTTTTGTTTTCCCCAAGCCAAAACTAAAGATTGCTGCACTTTAGGTTATTTTTCAACCTATGTGCTACTTCCCAGCTTAAATGTAAAAAGAATTTCTAGTCAGTTCTGTACGTCTGCTATCCCAGGCTGCTTTGTCCTGTGTTCCATAGGCATACCTGTGCCTGTCGTCGAAATGATGCCTATCCAAAATCCCTCCCTTAACTGCAAATATAAGCAAAGAAAGTTAGAAAATAGGAGTTTTATGCATATTTTCTAAATCTACAAATCAATCCAATCCATACTTAGTGAGGTGATTTGGTTTCTTAATGCATTCCATTCCTTTAAAACTAGTAGTGAGTCCCCTTACTTATTAATATCAATAATATTATGATCTATTATAGTAATAAGTCCTTCCTTGATGGTGAAAGTTACATTCCATGGGAGATTCTTTCAAATGAATCATAGAATGGTTCAGGTTGGAAGGGACCTCAAAGCTCATCCAGTTCCAACCCCCTGCCATAGGCAGGGGCACCTCCCACTAGTACAGGTCATTCAAGGCCTCCTCCAACCTGGCCTTGAACACCGCCAGGGAGGGAGCAGCCACAACCTCCCTGGGAACCTGTGATACCAACCAGAACTTAGATGTTAGAAACAGGGGTATAAAAACAGGGCAAAGATGTGTTGGTTCTCAGGAAGTAAAGGTTAGGAGCAAGACTCACTGAGTTTATGTCAGAAAAATTCTTGTTTGAAGTTCAGTCATTCCATGAAATCCACTGTAGCTTGCCTGGGTGCCAGAAGCTTTCACCAAGGGTAAGCATCACGGTTGGACATTTTCCTGCTCTCCCCCTGCAGTCTGGTGCTGAGCATCAAGTAAAGCAAACATGACATATTACGGACCTCCAGCTCAGCCGGAGACAGGGCACGCTGGGTGCCAGAGTGGCAAAAGAATGGACAGTCTTGGCCAGATATGTAACTGTCAGAACCCACCT
>VWZE01025810.1:0-15699 GCA_013396675.1 Eubucco bourcierii | reverse complement strand
GTCAAGATGAAGGTGCCAGGCTCTTTTTGGTGGTCACAATGAAGGTGCCTGGCTCTTTTCGGTGGTCACGATGAAGGTCCCAGGCTCTTTCCAGCAGTCAAGATGAAGGTGCCAGGCTCTTTTCAGCAGTCAAGATGAAGGTGCCAGGCTCTTTTTGGTGGTCAAGATGAAGGTGCCAGGTTCTCTTCAGCGGTCACGATGAAGGTGCCAGGCTCTTTTCAGCGATCACAGTGAAGGTGCCAGGTTCTTTTCAGCGGTCATGATGAAGGTGCCAGGCTCTTTTTGTGGTGCCCAGTGATAGGACAATGAATGACAGGTACGAGCTAGGACACAGAAGGTTCCACCTCAACACAAGGAGACACTTCTTTATGGTGAGAGTGATGCAGCACTGGAGCCGGCTGCCCAGAGAGATTGTGGAGACTCCTTCTTTGGAGACTTTCAAATCCCGCTTGGACGTGTACCTGTGTGGACTGCCCTGGGTGATCCTGCTTTGGCAGGGGAGTTGGACTCAGTGATCTCTGGAGGTCATTTCCAACCCCTAACATTCAGTGATTCTGTGTGATTCTGTGACCAAGGCGCCACTGCTGAGGTCAGTAAAAACAGAGATAAAACTGAGCCAAGATAATGGGGAGCTCTCTAATATGATCCTTGGAGTTTTCCAACATCCCCAGATCTGGAAAGGGCTTTTTGTCTGGATTTCACAAATAGCAAATGGTAGGTAAGAGTCAGCACCAGCAACTCAACACCAGCCAACATAGCTCCACTGGATGATGTGGACTGACACCACTTTGTACCTTTCAAAGAACTGGCCCATAGCCTTTTGGGCCTCCTGACTGCTGCGAGTCATTCCAAGTGAAAAAGAAACCCATTTAAAGACAGTTAAAAAATGTAAAATTAGTTTATTGACTGCTAGCATCAAATCTGGCCAGGGCAGCTATCTGTAACTGTAGAACATCTTGAGAAGTTTTATAGATCCCATGACAACACTCTTTTATATCTGCTTGGTGATTTAGCCTTCCACTTGCCTTTGAACTTCTCCATCTTTAGACCTTGTGGAAACAACACTAAGCACAGAATGAGAATGAGCTCACATCATCTGCAAAGACTTCTCTCTTGGAGGTGCTGTGGTTGACTTCAGAAGATCCCTACCAGGGTAGTGAGAGTTCAGATGAATGTATTGTGAAGGTTTATACCATGGCACAGATCATCACACGCGCTGATGTCCTTGCCAGGATTTTTTCTTTTCTCTTTTCTTTTCTTTATTTTTTTTTCTATTTTATTTTCTTTTCTTTTTCTTTTATTTACTTTTTCTTATCTTTTTTATTTTTTCTTTTCTTTTTCTCTTCTTTTCTTTTTTCTTTTCTTTTCTATTTTATCTTTTCTTTTCTATTTTCTCTTTTCTTTTTCCATTTATCTTCTTTTCTTTTTTCTTTTCTATTTTCCTTTCCTTCTTTTATTTTCTTTTTTCTTTTCTTTTCTATTTTATTTTCTCTTTTCTTTTTCCATTTATCTTTTCTTTTTTCTTTTCTTTTCTATTTTATTTTCTTTCTTTTTCCATTTCTCTTCTTTTCTTTTTTCTTTTCTATTTACCTTTCCTTTCCTTTCCTTCTCTAATTCCATTCTATTCCATTCCATGCCATTCAATTCCATTCCATTTTCCTATTCTATTCTATTGTCTTTTTCTATTCCATTCCATTCCACTCCATTCTATTTTCCTATTCTATTCTATTTTCCTACTCTATTCCATTCCACTCCACTCCATTCCACACCCATGATGAGCTGAATAATGCTGAGGCTGTTTATTGCCTGGAATGCCCTGGACTTTTTCAACTTCAAAACTGCTTTCCAGGACCCAGCACATGCTGGATACAAGTAGCAACAGGACTTTTATTTTTCGGACTCAGAGCCAGTGCTCACAAGCATTAACACAGTTCACAAGTGTAGCCAGGAGCAGGCTGATACAGTCCTCAGGTCAGCTTGGAAAAGCATCAGCTGAAGTGTGGCAAAGGGAAGTCAGAGAGCTGCAGAAGTCACAGGTCCCCTGTCTTGTGGAGAGCTGCCTGCTGTTAGTACTGCAGCAGGAACACCAGCTGGTGGCTCACTCATCTGTCTGCTGTCACAAGCTCATGGCACAGCAGGTGGTATCCAGCATCTCCAGGCAAGTTTGCCCATGGAGTTTCTTGCAATATAGAATCATAGAATGGTAAGGTTGGAAGGGACCTCAAGGATCATCCAGTTCCAACCCCCTGTCATAGGCAGGGACACCTCCCACTAGCACAGCTCACTCAAGGCCTCCTCCAACCTGGCCTTGAACACCTCCAGGGAGGGAGCAGCCACAACCTCCCTGGACAACCTGTGCCAGTGTCTCACCACCCTCACTGCAAACAACTTCTCCCTAACATCCAGTCGAAATCTCCCCTCTGCCAGTTCAAACCCATTGCCCCTTGTCCTGTCATTGCAAGACCTTGTCAATAGTCCCTCCCCAGCCTTCCTGTAGCCCTCTTCAGATCCTGGAAGGCTACTCTAAGGTCTCCTAGAAGCCTTCTCTTCTGCAGGCTGAAGAGCCCCAATTGTCTCAATCTGTCCTCATAGGAGAGCTGCTGCAGCTCTCTGATCATCTTTGTGGCCTCCTCTGGACCTGCTCCAACACTTCCATGTCCTTCCTGTGCTGAGGGTTCCAGAACTGCACACAGAATCACAGAATTAACCATGTTGGAAAAGAACTCTGAGATCACCAAGTCCAACCTATCACCTAACCCATGACACTAAGTGCCTCATGCAGCCTCCTCTTAAACACCTCCAGGGATGGGGACTCTACCACCTCCCCCAGCAGCCCATTCCAGTGCCAATCACTCCCTCTGTCAAGGACTTCCTCCTAAAATCCAGCCTGAACCTGCTCTGGCACAGCTTAAGACTGTGTCCCCTCATTCTGTTGCTGGTTGCCTGAGAGAAGAGCCCAACCCCACCTGGCTACAACCTCCTTTCAGGTAGTTGTAGAGAGCAATGAGGTCTGCCCTGAGCCTCCTCTTCTGCAGGCTGCACACCCCCAGCTTCCTCAGCCTCTCCTCACAGAGCTGTGCTCCAGGCCCCTCTCCAGCCTTGCTGCCCTTCTCTGGACACCTTTCAGCACCTCAACATCTTTCTTAAATTAAGGGCCCCAGAACTGGACACAGCACTCAAGGTGTAGCCTGAGCAGTGCTGAGCACAGGAGCAGAAGGACTGCCCTGGTCCTGCTAGTCACTTGGATTCTGGGCTGTTTGTCTTTACAGTGAATGTCCTTCACCCAAGTAGCTGTAGAGCATGAACATGCTGGTCTGTAAACATCATTCCTTTATAGGACATACTTCACTTTGACCACACGTCCTTCCTGAAGCCTACCATGTAGAGTAACCCAAACAATGGGACTTTCTGGAGCCAAAAGAAGGGGTGCCAGCTGCACCCAGCTTCTTTCACCTCAGAGACAGATGTGGGGTCAACCCACAGATGATAAAACAACTCTGAAAATATGTAACTGATCTTGAAAAAAAAAAAAACCACCCAAATGAACTATAAAATATTAACCTTTGCCAGAAAGAGGAAAGCAAATAGCTGATGACTGATGCACAAAGGAGTCTCTTTCTAGAACAAACTCAACAGCTTTAAGAATGTGATTTTTTGTCTATTTTTTTGGTCATTCATTTCTCTCACATGAATTTGTATTTTGGCATTGGAAAAGAGGAAATCTGAAACATTTACTTTATAATTATTTTTCCTCCTTTGCTTCTAAATTCTTTTCTCTTTTAACCTTGGAGAAGAAAGGATTATAACCAATGTCCTGTGTGACTTAGGATCCAAACACTCAAATAATATGGCAGCAGGAGCACAGGCTAAGCAGTTCCACTTGCCTGAAGAACAAGACTGAGGATCAGCAGACACAAATGAAGAGGTGCCTGGTATTTTCCAAAGTATGCCACCTGGGGATGACTGCTTTTTGCCTTCCAAATCTTGCTCCACCGTGGTTCTTCTTGAAAAGTGCCCTTGTACTCTTGTACCCACCCTGTGCTTGTGTTGTAGGCAGGCAGAGCTGGAAAGTGGCAGCTCTGGATGGGGCTTCCAGCACAGGCTGTCATGCACAAGCAAGAACCCCTGGGGAAACGGAGCCAAGGAAGGAGCAGAGCTGGCTCCTGCTGCAAGCTTGCACTGGGCAAGAGAGCCCGAGAGAGCCAGGGCACAAGTGGTGCCTTGGAGGTGCCAGAGCAGCAGAAAGCACTGAGCCAAAATGGCCTGGGGGAGCTCTGAAAAGAGGCTGTGCTCAATGCTACAGAGGAAAAGAAGCAGCTCCACTGAACACAAGAAAGCTTTCCTGTCCTGGGAGGCTAGAAACATTCCTTCTCCCAGATGTGGGGCACAAGGGCCACCTTCGTGGAGTACACATAGCTGGCACCTGGCCAGAATGGCCCAAAAGAGGCTTGCCAAGAGGCTGTGCTTAGTGCTGCAGAGGAAGGCAGAAAGCCCCCAGGGACACTTACTAGCCCATCTGAGGGGAAAAGGCCTCCTCCCCCCAGCTGCAGGGTGTGAGGCCACGGTCCTGGTGCACGAGCAGCAGGCAGTAACCCAGCCCCAAGGGAGCAGAGAAGCCCTGACGAGTGGCCATGCTCAGTGCTGCAAAGCAAGGCAACAACCCTCAGGGCCCAGTGTCAGTCTGCCCCAGGGAAAGAAATCCTTCCTGACCCCAGCAATGCTGATCAGCTGCTCCCTGAGCATGGGAGCAAGACCTGCTGCCTCCTCCCACAGGCTGCTCATGACTTTCAAGGGATGCCCATGCCCTCAGCCTGGTGCCACCTCAGGGGCTCCCAAGAGTGGCCAAATTCCAATGGCCTGATAGACTTTGGGGCAAGAATCCTTCCCATACCTGGCAGGAGACAGCAGTGGGTGCTCTGAAGCACTTGGGCCTCACAACTTCTCTGCATCCTGTTTCTCACAGTTGCTGCCCCTGGCTTTGCATGGCTCTCTTCAAGCAGGAGTTCCTTTCTGACAAAGCCTGACAGCCTCAGCTGCCTCCACAGGCTGGTTGGTGGTTCCTCTCAGCTCCAGCAGCCTAGTCCAAGCTCTGCCTTTCCTTTCTCAGCTCCCTCCAAATAATTCCAGCAGCTGCTCTAGAACTTCCTCTGGGATGTCTTTGTGCTATCTCCAGGCCAGGTGTGGCAACAACAGGGCAGGATGCTCCTTTTTCTACTGAGCATTGTCACTGCTGCACAACTTTCAAAGTGGATCCTGCCTCCTAGGGAAGAAAAGATCCACAGCCAACATTAAGTGGGCTCCCACTGTGGAGGTTTCATTAGAGGCAGTGCCAAATCAGCCCTGATACTGGAAAAGATACAGAAAATCACAGTGCTGGGTCAGTGTGAGGCAGCTCACCACAGTCTCACAGTATCACCAGGGTTGGAAGAGACCTCAAAGCTCATCAAGTCCAAGCCATCACCACAACCTTCAAGACCAGACCATGGCACCAAGTGCCACGTCCAAACCTGCCTTGAACACCTCCAGGGACGCTGACTCCACCACCTCCCTGGGCAGCCCATTCCAGCAGTCAATGACTCTCTCAGGCAACAACTTTCTCCTCACCTCCAGCCTAAACTTCCCCTGGCACAGCTTCAGACTGTGTCCTCTTGTTCTGCTGCTGCTTGCCTGAGAGAAGAAAGCAACCTCCTCCTGGCTACAAGCACCCTTCAGGTAGCTGGAGACAGCAAGAAGGTCTCCCCTGAGCCTCCTCTTCTCCAGGCTAACCAATCCCAGCTCCCTCAGCCTCTCTCCATAGGGCTGTGCTCCAGGCCTCTCCCCAGCCTCGTTGCCCTTCTCTGGACACACTCAAGCACCTCAATGTCCTTCTTCAATGGAGGGGCCCAGAACTGGACACAGCACTCAAGGTGTGGCCTAAGCAGTGCAGAGTGCAGGGGGAGAATGAGCTCCCTGCTCCTGCTGGCCACACTCTTGCTGCTGCAGGCCAGGATGCCATTGGCCTTCTTGGCCACCTGGGCACACTGCTGGCTCATGTTCAGGTGGGTGTCAATCAGCACCCCCAGATCCCTTTCTGTCTGGCTGCTCTCCAGCCACTCCCACCCCAGCCTGTAGCTCTGCATTGGGGTTGTTGTGGCCAAAGTGCAGCACCTGGCACTTGGGACTGCTGGGAGTGTTCTGGCACTGTTGTCTGTGGGGATAAGCTGTGGTCTCCAGAAGTGTGAGTGAAGGTTACTGATGATTTTTAAAATTAATTCTACAGGCATGCAATGGAGTGGAAGTTTGGTGCTGGTAATGCTGAGATGGGTAAGGAGGTGGCTGCCAGGTGGCCAGTTGATACCAAAAGGCAGCTGCCTCTCTTTAACAGTCCCTACCTGCCTGTAGAGCTTCAAAAAAAGGCTGAAGAGTTTATTTTCATGCACTCACCTGAAAGCACCTGTAGATGCTGGCATGGGAAATTACAGACTGTGTCACTGAGGTACAAAGGAACTTTTCCTTTGTAATGGTTGAAAGAAACTTATGGAAAAGGATCTTCTAGCACAGGCTTGGCCATTAATTAGATTCCAGAACTGAAGCAGTGAGTGCAGGAAGCTGTCAGGCTACATCTGCTAACAGAACCTCGTCATTTTGATGCCAGCTCAGTGTGGCAGGACAGGCCCTTGCACCTGTCCAGATGTGGAGCTGCTGGTTCAGCAGGCAGAGCAAGGCTGGGGATGAATTCTCCCCCTCAAGAAGGCTCTGAGGCAAAAGCATCCTCAGATGCAAGGAGCAAGGACTTCAGGCTGCATGGAATTTAGAAGCTGTATCCAATGTTTTGAGTCAGGCTTGAAAGCCACCTGGTAGCCAGGGTGTTTGAAGGCTGTGCTTGCCTCTGCAAAGAGCCCCACGATGCAAGGGAGTGCTGAAGCAGCACATCCTGAAACAATTAGCTCTAGCTGCACTAATTGCATTCCTGTAGTGTGTTGTATCCAGCAACAGTCCAGGCTGAGAGTATCACATTCCCAGCTAATTGCACTGCTTGCCACATCAGAAAGAAAAGATAATTTCTGTAGTCAGATGGAAATTTTCTGGGGAAGTGCAGGTGTTTCTTGGCTCGCTACTTCTTTAACAGTTTCTTGGCTTCTCTTTCTCTAAGCAGCACAGCCTGATCTGGGCTTTCTGTGCCATCCCAAAGGCTTTCCAGGGAATGCCTGCTCCCCAGCAGGGCACTTGAAGGTGAGGGGTTGCAGCACCAAGCAAGTGCTGTTTACAGGACCCAAGAGCAGTGATTCTGCTCACACCCTTGTGTTCAGGTGGCCCCAAGTTCACTGTAGTGCTGGAGACACCTGAGCAAACACACACCCCAGATGTCTTCCTCCTGTAAAGCCTTTTGACAGCCCTGCAGAACTAAAGGAAGAAACTTGAAAGATGTTGTGCTTGGCCACCCTTGCCTGCTGCTTTTGGCTTGCTGTGGAAGCAAAATCCAGCATTGCCTCCTGCTCTTAAAGAAGATCTTCCAGAGGGGAGATTGCACTGGAGAGCAGCACATCTGACATCATGCAAGGGCTGCTCTGATCCAGACAGCACTGGCCCCAGGCTTGGAAGTGTGAGAGCATTTTGCTTCCTCTGGCTCAGCTGTTGTGCCTGCCTGTTTGGCCAGTCCAGCTCAGGTGGCTTCTGTGGTGGGAGAGGCAGCAGGTGCATAGGATGTGTCCTGCCTTGCTTCACTGTGGACTTCTGCCTCTGATGATTTGTCTTAATGCTTCCTGCAGGGACCACCTGCCCTTTTCATCCACATCTGTAAGAGTGAGGCTGTGGGAGCAAATAATGCTAAGGGCAACCTCATTCTGACAGTGTGAGCAGGCACAAGGTGGAAAAGGAATGGGGGTTAGGTGCTTTTGGTGCCCAAACTCAGCAGCTCAGTTAAGAAGCTTGGAAAGGAAGGAACAGGGTCCTAAGCTCTGACTGTTGTTTTGCACCAGCAAGAGATGATTTTGTGCTTCAGTGTGAGGTGCAAATGTTTGGTGTTTCCCTGGAATGAACCTGAAAGGTCAAATCCACCCAAAGCCTCCTTCCATAGAACAGGCTGAAAAGGCAGGCAAAGATGGTTCTCTGTCATTGTATTTTATTTTTGTCCCTCCTCTTCTTTGGGGTATGGTTCACTGGTTTCTGGGTTTACCACTGATTTAATTTTGCCTCACATTATCACAGGATCACCAAGGTTGGAAGAGACCTCAAAGCTCATCAAGTCCAACCCATTACCACAGCCCTCAAGACCAGACCATGGCACCAAGTGCCACGTCCAAACCTGCCTTGAACACCTCCAGGGACGCTGACTCCACCACCTCCCTGGGCAGCCCATTCCAGCAGGCAATGACTCTTTCAGGCAAGAACTTTCTCCTCACCTCCAGCCTAAACTTCCCCTGGCACAGCTTGAGACTGTGTCCTCTTATTCTGGTGCTGCAGCCCAGAGAGGCTGGGAGGTCTCCTTCTCTGGTGGTGCACAAAATCTGCCTGAACCTGACTGTGCAACCTGATCTAGGTGTATCTGCTCTAGGTGAACTTGCTTTAGTAGAGGGCTCCCTTCCAATCCCTATCATGCTGTGAGAGAAGACAGCGGGAACAGGCTGAGGAGCACCATCCAACCACCCAGGGGCTGTCACAGAATGAGGGATGGGGGCAGGTGGCACAGGCACCAACACCCACCAGCCAGACTGAGAGTGATGGGAGTGGCCATGCTTTCCCCACTGAAACCAAAACTGAGTCCCTGAAGGATAATTTTAGTGCAGAGTGTGAAACCCAACCCACTCCCTCAGCGTGACATGGGCTGTAATGCAGAGCTGGCAACTCTGCTGCTGCTGTGTTATGAACCTCTAAGTTGTTTCAGTGCTGGGCAAGCGTGGGAAAAGCTCCACCAGGGAGACCAGCAGCCTTGTTGTGCCTTTTCCCTCTCCTCTCCCTCTCCCTCAATTCTCTCTGTCATTCTCACAGAATCACAGAATGTCAGGGTCTGGAAGGGACCTCCAAAGCTCATCCAGTCCAAGCCACCTGCCAGAGAAGGATCAACTACAGCAGATCACACAGGAACACATCCAGGTGGGTTTTGAATATCTCCAGAGAGGGAGACTCTACAATTTCCCTGGGCAGCCTGTTCCAGTGCTCTGTCACCCTCACAGTAAAAAAAATTCCTCCTCATGTTTAAATGAAACTTCCTATGCCTCAACTCCCACCCACTGCCCCTTGTCCTGTCTCTGGGCGTCACCCAGCAGAGCCTGGCTCCAGCCTCCTGGCACTCACCCTATACATCTTTATAAGCATTGAAGAGGTCACCTCTCAGTCTCCACTTCTCCAAGCAGCACAGCCCCAGCTCACTCCATCTGTCTTCATAACAGAGCTGTTCCATTCCCTTCATCATCTTTGTAGCTCTCTGCTGGACTCTCTCAAGCAGTTTTATGATCACGTCCAGGTCAGATCCAATAAGTTTGCAGGTGCTGAGCTCCTACTGCAACAAAATGCCAAGTGAGAGTTGTAAAAGCCATTGCAGAAGTGGACTCCCCTGGCTGCAGGAAGTGAAGGGGTGGTGGAAAAAGGCAGCAAGGTTGCAAGGGCGTTAAGTGTGAGCACCGGAACGAAATAAACTTCCAGGTGGAAACCAGAAGAATTTCATTGAAGTGTCTCAAAATAAGAATGTTGCTTTGTTCTCAGTTGTCTTGGTTAAAATTTACTTTGACCATGGGTTGTTGTATTTCTTCCTCCATTCTTCATGAAAGCTGGCATGCCCTGCTGCTGCCTAAATGGCAGCACTCCCACAGCGTGCAGCATGGCTCGCAGCAGCAAAATCTGTCCCTAATACTAGAGTTAAGCAAACTGTTACAATAGGAACTGGACCAAATGCCCACATCTCCAACCCAAACCCAAACTAAAGCTCTTTTGAGGTTCAGGAATGTTTGGTTAACTTCAAATAAAACAATGTTGTGTTTCTACACATCCTGCTTTTCAGCAAAGCCTCGGAGCAGGAATCCAAGAACATGGCAGGCAGGTCTGTGTTTGCACTGTTGCTGGCCCAGCTGAAACCAGGAGGTACTGGACAGCTCACAAACCCAGCTTTGGCTCACAGGCTCTCCAGCTCCCAGGTTCCTCTCACTGTTGCCTGATAGAACACAGAGTACCGCCTGCACATCACAGTTTATTGTTTCTTTCCCACCAAATATCTCTGATAAGCAAATTCCCCAGACTATCAAACATATAAACTGCCCATTTGTACCTTATTTACGGCAGCACACCAGATGGTTAAAGTCACAGAATCACAGAATGTTAGGGATTAGAAGGGATCTCAAAAGCTCATCCAGTCCAATCCCCACTGCCAGAGCAGGATCACCTACAGCAGGTCACACAGGAACACATCCAGGTGGATTCTGAATGTCTCCAGAGAAGGAGACTCCACAACCTCTCTGGGCAGCCTGTTTCAGTGTTCTTTCATCCTCACAATCAAAGAGTTTTTCCTTATATTCACGTGGAACCTCCTCTGCTCCAGCTTGCACCCAGTGCCCCTTGTCCTGTCATTGGATATCTCTGAGCAGAGCCTGGCTCTGTCCTCCTGACACTGCCCTGCACATCTTCAGCCACATGAATGAGGGCAGCCCTCAGGCTCCTCTGCTGCAAGCTCCAAGCCCCAGCTCCCTCAGCAGGGAGATGTTCCACTGCCTTCAGCATCTTTGTGGCTCTGTGATGGACTCTTCCTTGTTATTGAGTCATTGGCATTGTTAATATCTTTAATAATGATCCGGATGAGGTGACTGAGTGCACCTTCAGTAAGTTTGCAGATGGTACCAAGCTGGGCATCTGTGTTGATCTGCTAGAGGATAGGGAAGCTTTGCAGCAGGATCTGGACAGGTTAAGGCCATGGGTCAAGGCCAACTGTATGAAGTTCAACAAGGCCAACTGCCAGATCCTGCACCTGGATCACAACAACCCCATGGTAAACTACAGACTTGAAGATCTGTGGTTGGAAAGCCACAAATTGGAGAGGGCCCTGGGGATTCTGGCTGTCAGTCAACTGAACATGAGCCAGCAGTGCCCAGGTGGCCAAGAAAGCCAATGGCATCCTGGCTTGGATCAGGAATACTGTGGCCAGCAGAGACAGGAGGTGACCATCCCCCTGTGCCCAGCACTGGTCAGGCCACACCTGAGTGTTGTGTGCAGTTCTGGGCCCCTCACTACAGGAAGGACATTGAGGGGCTGGAGAGTGTCCAGAGAAGGGCAAGGAGGCTGGAGAAGGGTCTGGAGCAGCTGGGCTAAGAGTATCACCTGAGGAAGCTGAGGGTGTTCAGTCTGGAGGTTGAGGGAGACCTAATTGCTCTCTGCAGCTGCCTGAAGGGAGGTTGGAATGAGGAGGGAGCAGCCTCTGCTCCTTGGTGGCAAGGGACAGCAGCAGAGGAAATGGTTCCAAGCTGCACCAGGGGAGGCTCAGGTTGGCCATTAGGAAGTATTTCTTCTTTGAAAAGGTTCTCAAACACTGGAATGATCTGCCCAGAGCAGTGCTGGAGTCACCATCCCTGGGGGTGTTCAAGCAGCTTGTGGACCTGGCACTCAGGGACATGGTTTAGTGTTACCCCTTCAGTGCTGGGTGGAAGGTTGGACTGAATGATCTTGAAGGTCTCTTTCAGCCAGACACATTATGTGATTCTGTGAAGACAAAAGGTCTCTTGTGGTACGTGACAACAAACCAGAGCAAATGGCAACAAAGCTAACAAACCAGGCACAGGTGTTCTGGCCTTCAGAGCTGGGCTGTGGCCAATTCAAAACACATCCTCCAGAAATGTGTTGTCCACCAGCTCCTTGGGGACTCTCTTTATTGAATTTGCAGAGCACAAACATGACAATGGCAGCCTTCTTTCAGAGATACATGTTTTGCCATGTAAAATGGCCCTGTATGTCACTACAGCACTTTTAAAGCACTTCTCTGTAGCAGACTTTTGTCAATCCATCTTTAAAGGAGCACTGAATGGTATTGCTAGAAATGATCCCCCCGGCAGCAAAACAGAAGACAAGCACCCTGCTCACTCAGCTGCCTGCTCTGTCACAAGTCATCCCCCAGTGCCACAGCTTCATGCTTGCCAGCCACACTGATTACATTTGCCACATTCTAATGAGACACAGATTAAGAAATGCAGGTTGGTGTCACTTTAATGAGAACCTCATGCAGTTAGCATTTCAGCTGTCACAAACAAAAAACCCAAAACCACAAAAGTGGCAGACTAAATGCACTCTAAGTTCAAGGAAACCCAAGTCCTTCTTCCACTACCACGTTTCAGTGGCCGAGTGAACATTTTGGATGAGCTACCTCCACTTTAGCAGGTATCTGTACATGCTTTTGTTAGGGACAAGGCAAAGCAAAACGCCCTTCTGCCCACATGTGTGAAAGCAAAACAACCATTGTAGCACTTCTTTGCCTGCCAAGCTATGAGCATTTAAAGCACTAAACATCTGCCCAACAGCTCTCCTCCAGAGACACCAACCTTCCCAGTGCTGCACTGCTTGTGGTCAGACAACTTCTGCAGCAGACAACTGCCCAAGGGGGCAAAAAGCTGCCTTTAGCCATATTAACAAGTAGTAAATAAAAATGCATCCCTAGACTTACAGAAGCAGCCAATTGATTTCACTTGGTGAAAGTGCAAGACCCATCACCATTTCACACCTCTCAGAGCCTGGGGGTGTATGAATCATAGCATGGTTTGGAGTTGGAAGGGATCTCCAGAGGTCATCTAGACCAATACTCCTGCAGTCAGCAGAGACATCCTCCATTAGATCAGGTTGCTCAGAGTCTTCTCAAGCCTGACCTTTGAATGTCTCAAAGGATGAGGACTCAACTACCTCCCTGGGCAACCTGCTTCAGTGTTCCACCACCCTTATGGCAAAGAACTTGTTCCTAATGTCCAACCTAAATATACTCTTCTCTCATTTCCAACCATTGCCTCTCATCCTATCCCTGCAGACTTTTGCAAACAGTCCCTTTGCAGCCTTCTTGCAGGCTCCCTTCAGGTACTGGCAGGCTGATATTAGGTGCCCCTGTGGCCTTCTCTTCTCCAGGCTGACCAACCCCAGCTCCCTCAGCCTGTCCTCACAGCAGAGGTGTCCCAGCCCCTTTATCATTTTCATGGCCCTCTTCTGAACCTGCTCCATTAGCTCCATGTCCTAATGCAAAATACATGTAGTTCCCACTCTTTTTTGGTTAGTTATTTTTTCCCTTGAAGGAAACTTTCACTCTGCCCACCACACAATCACAGAATCACAGAATGGTAGGGGCTGGAGAGACCTCTGGGGATCATTTAGCTCAACCTTGCCCTGGTAAAGCAGGTTTACTTACAGCAGGTTGCACAGGATTATGTCCAGGTAGGTTTTGCCTGTCTCCAGAGATGGGGACTCTGCAACCTCTCTGGGCAGCCTGTTCCAGGAAAGGATGTGGAGATAATAAGGTTTGAGATGCTGATGGAACAGCAAATAAGGCAGGCATCAGTGGAGTGGGTGCAAAGAAAACAAGATTGTGATTTCTGCTTGGGTTGTGCTGCCTTCCAGTCACATTGCACAGAGGACATCTAAGACCCCTCCTCCCACTGCTCCAGGCACCTCCCTGCCCAGTCACACAGCTCTCTTTCTGTCACTGGGTCACCAGGCACTGTGTGAAAGCTGATTTGGCCTTTACTCTATGAACACTAAGAACAGGGTTGGGTTTTTTTTTGTCTCTACTTGGGTTATAAAGTTGTTCCCATACTTTAGAGAAAGGACTTCAGAAAGTAGCTATAAAACATTAAAGCTTAGCCTCTTTGCATAGCTTAAAGCTAGTATTGCCTTCAAAAGCAGGTGCTAAAGTAAAATATGACTGAAAAATGTCTCATCACAGCATACTGCAACGCTTCACCAAAAGGGCAATGGATGTAAGAAAACTTTGGCTTGGTTTTTTGGGGGTGGGAGGGGTGTACCTCTCCCTCCTTCCCTTCCTTTCATGCCATTCTCCTCAGAAACAGAACAATACTTTAGCATGTCAGCTAGCATTCCATGAAGAGAGCTACTCCACTTTCTTTTCAGACAGAAAAAAAAAACCAGCTCAGACATTACCCTGCCAGCTTTCTGAAGGGTAGAAACTAAACCACACAAAGCAACCCAAACCCACCAGAACCAATTTCCATACTTCTGACAGACACTGTTTAAAATGGGCCCTTTTGGAGTCAGGGATGAGGTCTTACCCAGGACATATTTTCTCTTCCCTCAAGTCCCAGAAGTAACAGCAGCATCAAGCTTTTCCTTCTAGATGTTGCCTCTACTTCAGCCTGCTTCTGCTTTGCCTTCTTTAAAAAAATAAACAGCAAAACCTTTTGCAAAAGGAAGATGGACAGCTTAAATAAACAGCATCTGTAAATGCTATCTTACTGGTAACTAATGCTGCAAGTGCACCACTGGGCAGACTGATGTGATGGAAGAGATCTTTTGTGTTCCATATATTACTCAGTGAAATGTTTATATTCTCTCTCAAGTGAAAACTTACAACTCCCAACAGATCAACAATAAGCTCGAAAAACTGGATTAGATGTCAGCAGCTGACAATTACAACCCATACTCTTGGCTAATATTTGTTTCCTTGGGGCAAGCAGTGTCCCTCATCAGCATCCATCTTCCATCCTCCTCAGCTGGGCTGTCTGGCAGGTGCTGGGTGGGGTGAAGACGGAGGGGTCAGCAATGCCCAGCTGCAGGTCGAAGAAGCGCGTGGAGGTGGTCACGCTGTAGTTCTTCGTGTAGGTTTCCTGTACTGGGTAACAGTCTTTGACTGTGTAGACACCGACCCAGGACTCCACTGCAACCAAGCAGAAATGAGACAGGAATGAATTCATCTGTTATGATGATGCCAGCCCAAAAATAAAATGGCCATTCCTCAAGCAAAGCCTTCAGGTTGGAACTGCCCAGGGTTCTCTCTGTACACATGGCAACACTAAGAGAGGCCACAAAGCTGGAGTGGTTTAGACACTGCAATGAGCTTATTATAGCTTATCTAGAGATACCTCTACCTTTACATCTACCTCTACCTCTAGATTTACCTCTACATCTACCTCTATCTCTAGATTTACCTTTACATCTACCTCTACCTCTAGATTTACCTTTACATCTACCTCTACCTCTAGATTTACCTCTACATCTACCTCTACCTCTAGATTTACCTCTACATCTACCTCTACCTCTAGATTTACCTTTACATCTACCTCTACCTCTAGATTTACCTTTACATCTACCTCTACCTCTAGATTTACCTTTACATCTACCTCTACCTCTAGATTTACCTCTACATCTACCTCTACCTCTAGATTTACCTTTACATCTACCTCTACCTCTAGATTTACCTCTACATCTACCTCTATCTCTAGATTTACCTTTACATCTACCTCTACTTCTAGATTTACCTCTACATCTGCCTCTATCTCTAGATCTACCTCTACCTCTACATCTACCTCTACCTCTAGATCTTCCTCTACCTCTAGATCTACCTCTACCTCTACCCCTACATCTACCTCTACCTCTACATCTACCTCTATCTCTAGATTTACCTCTACATCTTCCTCTATCTCTAGATTTACCTCTACATCTGCCTCTATCTCTAGATCTACTTCTACCTGTACATCTACCTCTATCTCTAGATTTACCTCTACCTCTACATCTACCTCTACCTCTAGATCT
>VWZE01025807.1:444-36703 GCA_013396675.1 Eubucco bourcierii | reverse complement strand
CTGCTCGGGGCTGCTGAATGCTGGGCACGTTCACAACATGCCCCTCTCTTGGCCAGAAGTGGCTGTCTGTTGGAGATAAATACATTCAAAGATTGTATTTCATTCTTCCCTCCTTGGAAGATCACCTTGCAGTGACTCATAGGGTATCTGTCACCCACATGAGAAGGTCACACCAACAACCTCAATGCTGCCAGAAAACCTGGCCTTGCTCTTTCATCCACAAGGTCCTCACACACTCCTCCTCTTCCTTCCCTAACAGATGCCAAAAGCACCACCATTGAACCATCAACTGCTCCAGGTGTGTTTGCTTTTTGCTACTCTTTGCTGTGCTCCTTTGGAAGTGCAGGAGTTGCTGCTGTATGTGTTGCAGTTCATCCCTTGCTCACTGAAGTGTCTTTGGAAGAGCTCACTGCTGCCTCTGGCTCTTGATACCAACATATTGGTGCCCTTTGTCTCTCTGACTACTGCCTGGCATGCATTCCAGAGAGTGTTAGCTTTGGGCAGTTTTTCTTCTCCAGTTTGCATGATATTTGGGCCAGCAGCTCTTGCTTTCTCTCATGCACCTGTCTGCCTTTAGCCTATGAAATGCAAAATGCTAAGGGAGAGCCAGAGGTCGTTGCAGAGGCCACTTGCAGCTAAGTGTGCAGTATCTCTAGAGGTGTAAGCTGCTGGTGTATGGACTGGACACCTAAAAGGTATCTTCGCTGATCAGAAGTAAATGTAAATGCATTACTTTTTTTTTTTTTTTTTTTTTTTTTTTTTTTTTTTTTTTTTCCAGCTGGGAAATATAATTGTGGTGGCTTATTCTTTACCTCCTCTGGAGCATTTCAGAGTCCTTTGTACCCCTCCAATTACCCAGATAATGCAGATTGTTTGTGGCAGATACAAGTCGCAAATAACTTCCGCATTATGCTCACTTTTGGAAGTGTTCAGTAAGTAAAGCTCCTTCGGCCTGGGCTATACACAGGTCCCAAAGCTCACCTCCACCCACAGTTCCCAAGCACATTTTCCATCTTTATAAGTGAATAAGTGTGGAATGGGAGCTGTGTGAGTGCAGTCCCTGAGAGAATGGTTTGTTCGGCACTTAGAACCACGAGGTCACCAAATTCCTTTTACCATTAATTCCTCAGGTTGCAAGGTGGATGCCAGGATGACTACATCGAGGTCTATGATGGACCACCCAATACTTCTCCTCTGCTTGGAAAAGTTTGCTCTAGTTCTCATCCCACTTACACATCATCCTCAAACCTCCTAACTGTCAGATTCCACAGTGACTCCAGGTACTCCAGCCGAGGCTTCCGTGCTGAGTATCAGTCCTTTCCAGCAGACCAGACCTCCAGTAAGTTTCCACTCTACATGTAATGCTTTCTTGGCTCAGGAGTTTTTATGCTGCTTCAGAGGGCTGGAGCAGCTCTGCTATGAGGACAGGCTGAGAGAGTTGGTGATCTTCAGTCTGGAGAGGAGAAGGCTTCCAGGAGACCTCAGAATAGCCTTCCAGGATCTGAAGTGGGCTACAGGAAGGCTGGGGAGGGACTATTGACAAGGGCTTGAAATGACAGGACAAGGGGCAATGGGTTTGAAGTGGCAGAGGGGAGACTGAAAGTGGATGTTAGGAGGAAGTTGTTTGCAGTGAGGGTGGTGAGACACTGGCACAGGTTGCCCAGGGAGGTTGTGGCTGCTCCCTTCCTGGAGGTGTTCAAGGCCAGGTTGGAGGAGGCCTTGAGTGACCTGTGCTAGTGGGAGGTGTCCCTGCCTATGGCAGGGGGTTGGAACTGGATGAGCTTTAAGGTCACTTCCAATCTAAACCATTCTATGGTTTCAGGATGTCCTCCCACCCAAGTAGTGTTTCTGCAAACCAGCATTTAGCTCTACAATTTCCACAAAGTCTTTTGAGTTGTTATTCAGGAAAAACTCTCACTTAGCAGTTTTGGTGGTACAATCTCAAGGCAAAAGCCCATTGCAGGTTATGTATTTTTCTTTGAAGAGTAACTGAAGGTCAGATGGAGTTTGTCAGAAACTACTGCTTATTCACATCAAAGTCTAAGGTGTAAAAATAAGTGATGTGAGCTCTCTCTCCTAAATGGCAGCAGCTGTTCCATTTGTTGAAGCTGTAACACGCAAGTGTGATCAAGTGCCTGCAGTTCACAGGCTCACAGAATGTCAGGGGTTGGAAGGGACCCGAAGAGATCATCCAGTCCAACCCCCTGCCAGAGCAGGACCAGACAATCCAGCTCAGGGCACACAGAACACATCCAGACAGGCCTGCAAAGGCTCCAGAGAAGGAGACTCCACAGCTTCTCTGGGCAGCCTGTGCCAGGGCTCTGGGACCCTTCCAGGCAAGAAGTTGCCCCTTGTGTTGAGCTGGAACCTCCTGTGCTGCAGCTTCCATCCATTGCTCCTTGTCCTATCCCAGGCAGCAGTGAGCAGAGCCTGTACCCCCCCTCCTGACCCCCAGCCCTCAGATAGTTATAAACATTGATTAGATCCCCTCTCAGTCTTCTCTTCCCCAGACTAAGCAGCCCCAGGTCCCTCAGCCTCTCCTCACCAGGCAGTGCTCAGTCCCCTCAGCATCCTCACAGCCCTCTGCTGGACTCTCTCCAGCAGATCCCTGTCCCTCTGAAACTGGGGTGCCCAAACCTGAAGGCAACGCTCAAGATGAGGTCTCATCAGGGCAGAGCAGAGGAGGAGAACCTCCCTGGATCTGCTGGACACCCTCTGCTTAATGCCCCCCAGGCTCCCATTGTCCTGTTGCTGTTCCTGACTATTGCTCTTTTCCTCACCCAGCGCTCGTCTGCCTGTCGAGCTCCATGCGCGCGGCTCTGGACAGACGCTACCTGGAGCTGCAGGGCTACTCGGTGTGGAACATCAGCTTGCCCCACTCTGGGTGCAGCCCAACAGTTACAGCAGCTGAGGTGGTGTTCAGCATTCCATACAATGGATGTGGCACACAGAGAGAGGTTGGTGTCAGAACGTTTGGGAGAGCTCTCTGAGTCTGGTGTGGATACTCGACAGGCACCTGGAAAGCTGGCAGGGATCACAGGGGTGTTGTAGCCCACGGGTACTGCAAGCAGAGAGCAGCAGCATGTGGTTCTGGAGCCTGCCACAGGATTGCTTTGGTTGGAAGTGATGTTTAAGATTGAGTGCTACCTTCCACCTAACACCACCATGGCTATTAACCTGTGTCCGAAAGTGCCATGTTTCCTGAACACCTTCAGGGGCAATGACCCCATCCCCTTACTGGGCAGCCTGTTCCAGTGCCTGACCTTCAGTAGAGACATTTTCCCTAATATCCAACCTGAACCATCCCTGGCACAATTTCAGGCTGTTTCCTCTTGTTCTATCACTAGGGAGAAGAGACCAACGCCCATGCCACTACAACCTCTCTTCGAGGAATTGTAGAGAGCAATGAGGCCTTCCCTCAGCCTCCTCTTCTCTGCACTAAGCAATCCCAGTTCCCTCAACTGATCCTCATGAGATTTATTCCCTGGACCCTTCACCTGCTTTGTTACCCTTCTCTGGACATGCTCCTGCACCTCAATGTATTTCCTGTAGTGAGGGCCCAAAACTGAGCACAGTGTTCGAGATGCAGCCTCACCAGTGCCAAGCAGAGGGACACAATCCCTTCCCTGTGGCTTGGTAAACATTCCTACTTTTGGGAATCCCTAACATTTTAGGTAATCCCTGTGTCTATTTCACAATGGTGTTCTCGAGAACAAGGTATAGGAGACAGTTAAGTGAACAATCTCATCCAGGACAGGTGGAGGGTTTGAATATAACCTGCTCTTTCTGACTACTGCCAGCACCTGGCACATACAGGTGTCTGCTGTGAACACTGACTGCATGGGATCACAGGATCACAGGATGTAAGTGGTTGGAAGGGATCTCAGGATGCCAGGAGTTGGAAGGGACCCAAAGAGCTCATCCAGTCCAACCCCCCTGCTAGAGCAGGACCAGACAATCCAGCTCAGGGCACACAGGAACACATCCAGACAGGCCTGCAAAGGCTCCAGAGAAGGAAAAGACTCCACAGACTCCCTGGGCAGCCTGTGCCAGGGCTCTGGGACCCTTCCAGGCACGAACTTGCCCCTTGTGTTGAGCTGGAACCTCCTGTGCTGCAGCTTCCATCCATGGTTCCTTGTCCTATCCCAGGCAGCAGTGAGCAGAGCCTGTACCCTCCATCTCCTGACCCCCAGCCCTCAGATAGTTATAAATATTGATTAGATCCCCTCTCAGTCTTCCCTTCCCCAGACTAAGCAGCCCCAGGTCCCTCAGCCTCTCCTCAGCAGGCAGTGCTNTGCTGCCCATGGATGCTCTCCCCCAGCACTCCCAGGTCCCTCTCCACAGCTCTGCTCTCCAGTAGTCACCTCCCAGCCTGTACTGCTGCAGTTTATTGTTCCTCCCCAGGTGCAGGACTCTGCACTTGTCCTTGTTGAACCTCCTTTGGTTCCTCTGTGCCCAGCTCTGCCTGCCCAGGTCTCCCTGCATGCCCACACAGCCTGCAGCTGTCTCAGCCAAGCCTCCCAGGTTGGTGCCATCAGCAAACCTGCTGAGCAGACTCTGTCTGTGCCCTCATCAGTGGCATTGATGGAGGTGCTGAACAGCACCAGACCCAGCACTGATCCCTGGGGGACTCCACTGGTTACAGCTCTCCAGCTGGACCTGGCACCATTGATCACCACTCTGTGACCTCTCTCTTGTAACCAGTTCCTAATGCACCTCACTGCCTGCTCTTCCATCCCACACTTCCTGAGCTTCCTCACCAGGATGCCATGGGAGATGGTGTCAAAGGCATTGCTAAGGTCAAGGCAGACTACATCCTCTGCTCTCTCTCAATCTACCCATTCAGATAAATCATCATAGAACACTATCAGATTAGTCAAGTATGAGTACCCCTTGGTAAATCCATGATGACTACTCCTGATAACCTTCTACTCTTCCAAGTGCCTTGAGATACCCTCCAGAAGGAGCTGGCCGTCATTTTTCCAGGGATGGAGGTGAGGCTAAGTGGTCAGTAGTTCCCTGGAACCTCTTCCTTGCCCTTTTTGAAGACTGCAGTGCCATTGGCTCTTCTCCTGCCCTCAGGCACCTATCCTGTCTGCCACCATTTGGCAAAGAAGATGGAGAGTGGCAGAGGGATAACCTCAGGCAGTTCTGGAGTACCTAGGAGAGTTCAGCCTTAGGTGTAAAGACTGAAGCAAAGAAGGCATTCAGCAGCTCTGCCCTCTCTGTATCTTCAGCTCTTAGGCTGCCTCCTTGCTCAGCAGTGCCCCCACACCTTCCCTGTGCTTCCTTTTCCTGCTGATAGATGTGAAGAAGCTCTTCTTGTTCTCTTTTACTTCATTTTCCAGTCTCAGTTCCAAGAGGGCTTTGGCCTTCCTTGTTGCCTTCCTACATGCCCTGACAACTTCTCTATAGCTCTCCCAAGTGACAAATCCCTTCTTCCATGACTTATAAGTTTCTTTCTTCCCTGAGATTTCCTTCAGGAGCTCCTTGCTCACCCATGTAGGTCTCCTAGCACATCTGCCCATTTTTTCACTCAAGGGAACACACCACACTTGGGTTTGGAGGAAGTGACCTTTAAAAATTAACCAACTTTCTTGGGCTCCTTTACCCTCCAGAGCCTCAGCCCACGGGATTTCTGCAAGCGTGTCTCTGAAGAGCACAAAGTTAGCTCTGCAGAAGTCCAGGGTTGTCATTCTACTTGTTGGCCTGCTTCTACCCTGTATAATGCTAAACTCCACCATGTCATGGTCACTGTCCCCAAGGCTGTTCCCGACCTCAATGTCCTCAACCAGTCCCTCTTTATAGTTAATAGGGACTTCCACAGGTCATCAAGTCCAACCCCTTGCTGGAGTAGGACCACAGAATCTAGTGCAGGTGACACAGCGGCACATCCAGACAGAATAATTTGATGTTCACCTCATGTGTCAAACAGGGCAACGGTGAAACCATCACCTACTCCAATGTGATAAAAGTGCCTGCTCCTGGTGACATCATCAAGAGGAAAAAGGACCTTCACTTCCACATCAACTGCAAAATGCTGCAGGACACCTGGGTGCAGGTCATGTACATTGCAGATGATGTCATCAATGTCAGTGAAACGCAGTATGGCAGATATGATGTGAACCTGACCTTCTACAACTCCTCATCCTTCCTCTGGCCAGTGCAGAGCTTCCCATACTATGTTGACCTGAACCAGAATTTGTTCCTCCAAGCTTCTCTTCACAGCTCTGACACGAAGCTGCTGGTGTTTGTGGACACGTGTGTGGCATCACCTGATCCTAACAATTTTAAAACTGGCACCTATGAACTGATCAGAAGTGGGTAAGAGCTTGCTGAAGAATTACTTTCAAAGTGCCTGGTTGCAAAGTTCTGAAAGAGTCTAATTGATGGATCTCTCCCCACCACTCAGTACACTTGTGGGGAAAGACCTTTTGCTGTTCCTCCTTAAACCCCTCAGGGTGGGGAAGGGAAAGCAGTTTTTGTGCCTTCTTCTCCCCATCAAACCCACAGGGGAGGGGAGAAGGAAGAAATTTGGAGTGCTATGGAACAAACACAAATATGCTTCTAAGGAAGAACTTTTGGTAAAGCCTGGAGCTTTAGACTAGGTAGAAAGAAGAACTTTTTTATCCTAGGGTTGTTAGACACTGGCCCTGGTTGCCCAGGAAGACAGTAGATGCCCCATGCCTGTAAACGTTCCAGATTGGGTTGGGCTGGGCTGTGAGCAGCCTGCTCTAGCTGAAGGTGTCCCTGCTGTCTGCAGGGAGCTTGGTCTAGATGACCTTTAAAGATCCCTTCCAACACAAACTGTTTCATGGTTGTGCTCTGTAATTCTACAGTCAAACTCAAAACGCATTGCACAGAGACAGTGTGAGAGTGTTCACAGCAGCTGATGCACTAACACTATGTCTTCCCAGGTGCATTAAGGATCCTACCTACTCCTCTTACTACTCCCCGCAGAGCACCACTGCTCGCTTTGCTTTCAATGCCTTCTCCTTCGTGAGCCGGTACCCGGCAGTTTACCTGCAGTGTCAGCTGGTGGTGTGCAGGTACCACGACTACTCCTCCCGCTGCTATCAGGGCTGTGTCAGCAGGTTCAGGAGGAACACAGATTCTTCTCATGAAACAGTGAATGTTGTGGTTGGACCTATCAAGCTTCAGGAAGGTGCTGCCCAGAGCAGGAGGGCTGGTAAGTTTAACTAGCTCGAGTAACGTGGGGCTCTGGGTGTGCGCATGTCAGTGCCAGTGGGACACCAGCTCTAAAGCACTCCTGTTCTGGCTGGCTCACAGCTCTGCTCTGATTCCTATGGGCAGTTAATATCTTCAATGAAAATGCTTGGGCAGGTTTGCAAGCCCTTTCCTCTCTGCCACGGTTTGGATCCAGTATTTCTCCTGCAGGTGTTGAAAGAAAATTGATGCAGTTTCTGGGGGGAAAGGCTGAGCTGGAACTTGTCTCCCTGCAGGATTTATACCAGTTTGGCAGGGCTGTCTGTGTCTGATTGGCAGGTCTCTTACTTGTCAGCAACCAACCTGCAGGTCCCCTTGGAAATGTTGCTTTCCAGGGTCCTGTAGCTGCTGTTTCCACTACGAGAAACTCACATCTTGTGGTCTTAGAGTGCAAAGACACCACAAACTCTTAGTTGCTTCTTCGTTCCTTGCCATCATCTTTCCTTGTTTGTCATGGCGACAGAACCACCTGTGGAACAAAACCATTTAGTTTCTGATCAGAGCCAGATTGCAACATTTTAACTGAACCTTGCCTAATTAGCTTTGAAATTGACTAGCTCAGGAAAACAACTCTAAGCCTCTCTCTCTCTCTTTTGTGCACAGAGCTGGTCTCTGACATCCAGGCGAAAACAGAGTCTGAGAGCTCAGAGCCAGCTGCTGGCTCCCACGTTCCTGTGGTGGTTGTGAGCACCGCGATGCTGGCAGCTGCTCTGCTCACCGTGGGAGGATTTCTTTTGAAGCGCAAACTGCAGGAACCTGTCCCATACCAGATCATGTGAGGAGCAACCCAAGACTTGCAGGTGGAAGGATCTTTTCACCTGCTCCCTGCTTCATTATTTGGTTTTGCAATCCATGTAGAGGGCAACTCTTATCTGACTGTTCCAGCAGTCAGATCTCGCCTGAAGGCTGTACTGTATCAAGGTAACACCCAATGAAACAAATTGCCAAAAACTGAACATGTAGAGGAGCTTGGCTTTAAAATCCTCAAGTCCAAATACACCTAAGACCTAAAGAAGAGTCAGTTCTCGCATCTCAGCATCCAGATGAGTGACCACCTTCAATGCTGGACACTTAACAGCATCCCAGCTGAGCTCCTGGTTGAGTGCCTGGCTGAGAAAGCTGATGTGGGTGACTTGAGAAAGAAGACCTGGCTTCTTTTGCCAGTGCTGATATGCAGACGGAACACCTGTGCAGCGCTGTGAGATGCTCTGGAAAGCAGAAAGCAGTCCAAGAATGAAGTTTCCTTGTGGTGAAAATGCCTCAGTAACAAGCCACAAGTGAAGATCAACTGGGACTGCATATAAGGAGTTGCTTCTGTGCAGAATTCCATGGTTTGGGGGTATGGCTCTTCACAGTTACATACCCCTCTGAGAAAATGTAGTCCATTTCCAAGAGTTTGTACAAAGGATGAATATGATCAAATCTGTTATGTAATTAAAAATGCAGAGAAACAAAACCAGGCTTTGAGCAGCGCTTTTTTTGTTGGTGGTTGTTGTTGTTGTTGTTTTGTTGGTTTGTTTGGTTTTGTTTTTTAGGGTGAGGGTGGTGAGGGTGGTGTGATACTTGCAAAGATGCCGCCTACATGTCTGAACTCCCAGCTAAGGCATTGCCAGGTTGGGGAATTTGGCTTCTGACAGGGCAGCTTTACCAGGCAGTAGTTCCTGCTCTTACGCATTTCTGCACCTGTGCTGGGGGTGGTGGTGGACAGAGAATGTACGCAAGTGGCAGTGGGACCTGGCTCCTGTCACCATGCGGACAGAAAATACAACAGGAGCTGGAAGGAGCTGCTTGCTACAGGGCAAAAGGTCATCAGTGTCGGATTGAGAAAAGCTCTTCTTTAAACTTTCTCATTTCCTAGCCAGCTATGAAAGAGGAAAGTTTGCTGGGACTGCACAGTGTTCTGTGTGTGAGGTGAGCCAGAGGCAAAGCAGTGACGTGTAAGGAGGATGAGCTGTGCTCTAGGGTGAGATCCTGACCTGATGAGAAGGATGTGGGCAGCTCTGACAGGAATCATCACTGCAGTTTGTACCATTTCTTCCTTCAAGTTGCCTTTTCCTGGTGTCTCCAGACAGACCTTCTGTCACCTCTCCATGCTTTGAAGAAGGGACCATACAAGGGGGAACTGACACCTCTCCTGTCACACCTCTGTGCTTTGGAGAAGGGACCATACAAGAGGGAAGTGACACCTCTACTGTTACCTCTCCATGCTTTGGAGAAGGGACCATACAAGGGTGAACGGACAATGGTCACAGAAAAGGGAAATGGATTTTGTTGCCCACATATGAGCACCAAGAACTGGGGAGGGTCCTCCCTTCCTCTCTGCCTGTAGCCCCTTTTGAAGGGCAGAGCAGTCTAGGAGGCTGCCTTGCCTCTCATTAATCCTGTTCTGCAGATCAGACATTGCCCAGCCTTAGAGGGTCCAGCAACCTGCTCAGCAGAGTGAAGCCTTTCCTGAACCTGGGCTTTCCTACTCCTCCAGAAAAGCACCTTCTCCCCTGCTCTCCCCAGACCTCATCTTTTCTCTCCTGCTCCTGCTGTGGCCTTGCTGCTGTGGTGTTGCTACCCCACCATTTTTTCAGGGCATAGCTTGATGGCACTTCTCTACTTCTCCTCGTTGCTGAACATTATTGTGCTCAGAAAGCAGAAAGATCCTAGATCTAGAATGCTGGTGCTGCAACGTGCCTGTGTTGGCCCCACAAGTCCAAACTGAAGATGTTGTACCAGAATGCCAGGTAGAGCTACCAAGTTCAGTTGTTTCCATATTTAATGCTCTTAAACTGTTTGAGCAGTTGGTGTCTCAGGCTCACCCTTATTTCCTGATGTTTTCCTTCATTCACAAGTGCTATAGAAATGCAGATTCAAGACAATTTTGTTTAGCAATTAGTAAAGGGGAGTGCTCTGCAATACACCTGTCCGGTGAATGAGCTCTCTGCCAACAACTTTTCTTCTCACCTTCAGGGAATCTTCTACTAGTAAATCCAGTGGATCTGACTCTCAGTGGTGGGCAGTTGTGACCCAGTTGCATCTTCACCATTGAACAGATGCACATCAATTTGTAACAATGTGCTTCACCTGACACAGATTACAGGGCCCAGGAGGCTGTAAAGGAGCCTGATAAATCAGGCTAAGGTGCCTCATTGCATCACAGTGCGTGGGTCCAGACTATCATCCTGTTGTGCAGAAGGCTGTGGATAGCCTTATTGCAGCCCAAGTGAAATCTGGTTAATCTCTTCTGTCCTTTCAATGGTCTTCATCTGGACCTGACAGCAGCCAGCAGAAGAGAAACTGCTTTGGAACTTGGTGGAGCTTCATTCGCAGAGTAATGTGCTGAGAAACACTGCAAGCTGCCAGAAGTAGTCCTGGGCAGCAAGAATATGTTGCTGCAAGAGACTTAGCCAGCCAATGGGAAGAGTATCCCAGCAGCTAACCAGCTGGGATAGGAGCAGAGGAAAATCTTACATCAGTAGGACAAAGTGCTGGGAAGAGTATCTCAGTTTAATGTGCAGGATGAATGTCTGCCTCAGCAAGTTCCTGGCAGGAATTTTTAGGACCTCTGTGTACAGAGATTTCATCCACTGCTTTCCTGTGCAGTTCAGAGAAGAATATTTAAACCACATACTCTGCTTCTTTCTCTTTAGCAGCTGCTGAATACATGAACAAAAGGACTTGATTAACTTTAAAGGAGGTAAATTTAGAACAGAAAGAAAAATGTTTTTCATACACTGTAAGTGCAGCCTGTTAACTTCACAGTTATGTTGAGATAAATAGCATGTCTGGCTTGTAGAGACTCTAAAGATCTGTTTGCCACAGTTGGAGTGACACAAGCTAAGGTTATTACAGAGATAAGCAATATCATCATCTGGAACAGTCAGCAAGAAGTGTCCTTCAAACACATGCTGCAGTACACAACCAGTGAGATGAACTGGCAGGGCAGTATTTGTTGCTGGTGCCACAAGGACAGAGAACATGGCTGTGACGGTTTGGGAGTTCCCCACCCCCACCCCACCCCCCCCACTTTGTAAAATGACCCAGACTAGAACTCAGCCGGCTGGAAGTTAAGAGATGAAGCTCTATTTACAGCTCAGCACAATGTACAAGCAGAGATATACACTATAGACAGGAATAGTTACAGACATAGACAAGTAAAAGGCAATACAGAAACACAACTCCCCTCCCAGAAATCAGAGACCCCAGGAGGGGCTCCCAACCACCCTTCCACCTTCTCCCCACCCTGTACCTTACCCCAAGGTTTGCCTTACGTGCAAGGTAAGTTAGGAGGATCGGCCAGGGGGGTTAGAAGAAAAGTGGTTAGTGAGGATTAATCAGCAGAGGAGTTGAGCCAAAAGCTGCTAGACACAGCAAGAGTCAGACAGAGACTCCTTATCTAATGTTTTGGTTATTGTTCCCAAACAATTCTCCAGCAAGCGTATGGGTGCAGTAGACACCATGATGTTTTCCTTTCACAGCCTAGAGTGTAATTTTCTCTATTAAAATATTCTAATTAGCCTTAAACCAGCACAATGGCACACCAGAGAAGATGGGCTAGTTCAGACCTAGTGGGAGGTGCCCCTGCCTGTGGCAGGGGGGTTGGAACTGGATGATTTTTGAGGTAATTTCCAACCTTACCATTCTGTGATTCAGTGTGCTATATAGTATCTGCATTGATTAATTCAGGTTAATTGGAAGGCAGCATTTAGCTAGTCCTGCTGTACAGATGTTGTCTGATAATCAAGACCCCCAGAAATACCTAAATCTTTGATGTTTGTAGTGAAGAGCTCATTAGTGAAGAATGCAGTGAGGAATTAATTAATCGTTTGTTGTCCAAGCTGTCCTGGGCAGTTTGACACATCAGGGGTTTTCACTTGAACCACCTGAGAACCACTTCTTTGTTCCACTTCCTCACCAGCCCTTACAGGTGTCACAAGAGCTTGGGGTAGATTTGCTGTCCATCTCTTACTCTTGCTTCACTGGTTGTAGTGTTTGATTGGCCAGCCAAACACACTGGATTTGTTCTCCTTCTTGCCAAGATGTCAAAACCCACACAATACGAACAGCAAACACCAACTGTTGTCTACATTTCCTCATTCATGTGCTAATGTGGTTGTTTGTACAAAAAAGAAACATATTTACCCTTCTCAACGTTCACTTTCAAGGCTTCCAACATTATCTTTGGCCTCTTGTGATTTGCACTTCCTTCTTCCTTTATGGAAAGACCTTACAAGTCATTCCCATTTTCCCTAGGGCTCCTGGACTTTGGTCTTCATCCTTGATGATTTTCCCTTGGGTTCCTGGACTTCAGTTTTCATCCTAGATGACTGCTCCTAGAGACAATAAATCTGTGTGTGGCAACACCTGTGCCACAGATCATAGCTCCTGATGAGGCCATTCAAGATGTAAGAGGTAAGAGCCAGATGAGGAGCAATGCTTTGGTTGTCAGTGGTGGGCTGGTGATCAGCTTTCTCCTTAAGTGGTTAAAACACAGAAAGAGAGGAAAGTGACCCCTCTGGCAGGAGGGGTGAAGGAGAATTCACCACTATTCCATGCTGTGGAAATACTTGTGTCTTATTCTTCAAGGAATGGCGCAACTGTAATTCTCACTACGCAAAATAAACCAAGGAATATTCTTAACAGAAACCTGAATCTCACCACCACCATTTGATGGTTCAAAGGAAACTTTGAAGTTAAGATGCAACCTCTGTAGTTACTTAACTATGCATAAGCCACATGATTTTCTGAGTAGCTTTGAGAAGAAGTTATCAGTTGGCCCCGATTCTCGTGACACTTTCTTGCACTCTAACACACTCTCAGTGAATAGGGTTTTGGCTTGAGCTTAACAGTGCCCCAAAGGAATGGGTTGCTATCAGAGCTGAAGTTGTTGACTTCAAGGTCAAGGTTCTTCAGGGAACCTCCTAGTTGCACTTGATCAGAGCCATCAGGTCTTACATTACTTCATTTGAAGTCTGCTGAAGCTTTAACCTCTTCACAGCTCCCTAGGGAGATTTGCCTCCAAGCCGTGAAGCATTTTTCTTCCTCTACTGAGGGAAGCTCATTGAAGTTTCAAGATTCCGTGGCCTTCCCCAGACCCACCAAGGAATCTTTGCCCTAAAATACTGAGACTCATCATGCAGAAGCAAAAAGTATCTTTGGAGAGGAGATAATTTTCTTTGTGCAGTAAGATGATTGTGAAATCTATGGCAGCACAAACATTTCCTTCCAGGTAGTGGAAAATGTTGCTCTTGAGATATTATCCTTCTAGATAACCCAGGAAGTTACAAAATCTGAAATAACAAATCAAACATTTTTTCATCTGTTTGTTTCAGACCACAGGGCTGTGTTTGGTTTATTTTTCTTCTGTGGAAAGAGAAAGCTATAGAACCACTCCCCTTCAGCAGGAGAGAATATATATTGTGGCTGTCCTTGCTGGCAGCACCGCTTGGTGAGATGGGTACCACTATGGTTTTGACCTGGCTGCTCTTGATAGGTTCAGCAGTTCTGGAGGCCAAAACAGGTAAAGCAGTGAGACTCATGCCAGGGCACAGAAAAAGAACTGTAGAGACTGTTGGGATCCTCTCTTGATTCCAGGGATAGAAATCACATTTGTGTTCATGGCGCTCTTGGTTTGGGCAGGTGATTACAGGGCAGTTGGATGAAAGAAACAGCACAGTGCTGCTCTGCTGAGCTGCTGAACCAATCACCACAGTGACTGATATGACTTAAACCATTATGTGGAGTTCTTTTTATTGCCATAGGCTCTCACTTATCTTCAGTACTATGTATCACTCTGGGAATTGTGTCTGTGAGGATGTTATGAGCCAGTTGCAGAAATCTGATCTAAGACTTAAGGAAGACTTGGGTTGTTTCCTTTAAGTGTGTAAGTTTGCCAGAGTATGTGCACACATACGTGACCTGTATGTTTAATATTGCTTTTAGTTCTTCTAACAGTGTTATTTGGTTCTTCTAACAGTGTTATTTGGTTCTTCTAACTGTTATTTGTTTCTTCTAACAATGTTATTTGGTTCTTCTAACAGTGTTATTTGGTTCCTTTAATAGTGCTCTTTGGTTCTTCTATCAACGCTCTTTGGGTGCTCTAACAGTGCTCTTTGGTTCCTCTTACAGTGCTATTTGATTCCTCTAATAGTGCTAATTGGTTCCTCTCACAGTGATCTTTGGTTTCTTTAATAGTGCTCTTTGGTTCCTCTAACATTGCTAATTGGTTCTCCTAATAGTGCTCTTTGGTTCTTCTCCGTCTTATGGCCAACCTAATGAAACACAAGAAGTTAGTTTCTGTAATCCAACCCTGTGGATAAAGGGAGAGACATCTAGAAGTAATGAAAGACATCTAGAAGTGATGAAAAACATGAAACACTTTCAGTTTTTGGTTTTTTGGTTTTTTGGTCATTGACTTTTCCCTCATTTTATTTGCTTCTCTCTCCTAAGTGACTTAGGTGACTTTGAGCTAAGTAGTTCTGTGTATAAGTTTCCAAATGAGCTTCTCCAAGCATCTTTATGATCATCTACACTGCAATTGTCTGTCCTCTTCTTGCCTGGTGATAAACTTTCTCACTCTGGCTGCTCCTGTGCTCTTGGCTGTGTTCCCCAGCCCCTGCCTCTGCCCCCTGGGTCAGAGTAAGTGCTATGCTTGTATAACCACAAGGTTTAGTTCTTTTGACACCTCCAAAATGTGAGGTGGGACTCAACCTGCCTACTGAATTAACACCCAACCGAGGGCTGTGCTCTCAGGGTGGTGACAGACCCTGACTGAAAGCAAATAGAAGTGGCTTAGACCAGTTTTGCTTTTCTAATCCTGCTTTGACTGCTTGCCACCTCTGCAAGTGAGCATGGTTCAAAACTGTGGGTGTCAAAGCAGATACTTGGTGAGATGAGCCAAGGGGCAGCACTTCTGTAGCTTCTCCCTTTGAACTGCCAGTTCGATTGAAACAAATATGGGCAAATCTATTTTGGACACTGCCTTGACTGTTGTTCTGGTCCCATAACAGAAAATTAGATGGAGTGAAGAAATCCTATAGCTGTTAACCTCTCAGGTTTGTTTTGCTCTGGGTGACTTGTTCGGCGTTTAGTAAGAAGCTGGACATGTATTTGGCAGAAAAGCAAAGTGTACCAAGTGCAGCACGCTGCTTCTGCTTTCCAAAGTGTCAAGACTGAAATCTGCCTACAACATTTCTTTACTCACACTTATTAGGGAGAGCCTTCTTTAAAGACAGAGACTGTTTTCCCTTCTCCTGTTGCCTGTTACTTGGGAGAAGAAACTAACACCCATTTTGCCCCAACCTCCTTTTGGGTAGTTGCAGAGAGCAAGAAGGTCTCCCCTCAGCCTCCTTTTCTCCAACTCAAGTTCCCTCAGCCGCTCCTCACAGATTTGTGCTCTAGACCCTTCCCCAGCTTTGTGGCCTCTCTGTCTTTTTTTGTCTGACTGTGTTTGTGCTCAATTTCCTCTCTCCCAAAGTGAACCGTCTCCAACTGGTGAATGGAAGGCACAGATGTGAAGGTCGCGTGGAGATTTATTACAGAGGACAGCTGGGAACAGTTTGTGATGATTACTGGAACCTTTCTGCTGCCCAGGTTGTGTGCAGACAGCTGAGGTGTGGCCAGGCCATTGCAGCTCCAGGCGGTGCTTACTTCGGGCAAGGCTCGGGCTCCATCCTGCTGGACGATGTGAGGTGCAGGGGAGATGAGAGCTCCTTGGCACATTGCAATCACTCTGGCTGGAGGGTACACAACTGTGCCCATCATGAAGATGCCAGCGTTCTCTGTTCAGGTGCTGTCACGTTTCTCTGCCCTAACTAGTTCTGCTAGCCCTTGCACTCAGCGTGCCTGTGTCAGCACAGGGCTCTGCAGATATTCTCCTGAGAGAGGATTTAATTCAGTTGAGGCCTGTGGTGGAAAGCTGCAGCAGGCAGACCAGATGTATGTCTTAATCTTTCTACTTCTCTGTGTTTGGGGAAGGGGAGACTGCCTCTCAAAAGGCCTGCTCTCAGGAAGCAGAGCCTGATTGTCCAAGAGCCCTGTCTTGTCACTCCCCTGACCCTGCAGAACCAGCACGGTCTCCTGTTTTTCTCCCTGGGGCGCTATAGAACTGTGCTGACTCTCTGTGCAAAGCAATGAAAAGCCCCAGGGGTGAGACATGCACTGCAAAGCCCACAACTCCTGTTCCATTTAGTTGCCCAGCACTGACAGAGAGTAGGTCAAGATTAGAGGTGAAGCTGGGTCTGATAGGCAACGCTCACCAGGGAGGAACAGGGTGAGGTGAAACCCATCTTATTGTGGCAGTCCTTTCATGATGGCAATAAGGATTTTGCAGCCGTTTGCTGTAGCTGATGACTCATTTTGCATTGGTTCTGTGTTCTTTAACTTTACCTTCAAGTTTAGGTCCATCCTTCACCAACATCCACCCATTTTGAGTACTGTGTCACTGTGCTGCCTTCTGGTGTCACCTTCCCTTTGCTTTTTAAGAAAAGTTAATTCTTTTTTATGTTATTTTCTCCTGTATTAGCAGCAGATGGTCACGACCTGAGCTGTGGCTGGTGACAGGAGGTTGTTCAGGTGTTTTATACATGCATTGTAGCCTTCCACATTTCTTCAGACAGCAGGAGCCTAGGGAGCTCGATGCTGACACAGAATTCTGGCTTCATCAGTGTTTTGCACTTAAGAGAAATTGCCTAAACCTGCCGTAGCACCTCTGCCACCACACACGTGCTGTGTTCAGCACTATGTTAAGTTCCATTTATTTCTCAGTCGCATTCATAGCCCCACTGCCCATAACCAACTGGCCACATTCAACAGGTGATTCATGCTGGTCTGGTCCATCTACTGTTGTGCCAAGCATCACCCCACAACCACTGCCCAGGCTGCTCCTAGGGATGACCCAATCCCCTGTAGAAGGGCATCCACAACAGTGCTAGGTCCAAGCGCTACTGTTGCCAGCAATCCTGCCAGCAACCAGCCATAGCTCCTGGCTCTGTGGCAGGAGCATGCAGAAAACAGCCACTGGCTGTGCCTGAGGAGTGGGGTCCCCTGGCTGGCAGTGGATGCCACATTGGTACCTTTCCCTGCTGTCAGCACCTGGAAATAACACTTTCAAGAAAAGATTCCAATTGGCTATTACTCACCTCTGTTTCCTCCACTGACCCCAGGCAGGGTGGACTATGACATCAGAGTACTTTGTCTTGATTTCGCTTCATCCTTGGGTAACAGTTTGTAGATGTGCCCCTCTCACGAGCATGCTCCTTACATGGATGATGCTCTTCTTCCATATTCACAGAAAAAGACACTACAGAACTGGAGGAAACCTTCACAGCCAAGATGGCCTCTTTAGAGGAGACAGCTACCACAGAACCCATTAGCACTTCAGGAGACACGACCATCATAGAGTCAACAGCCCTCAAAGAGATGGCTTCCTCATTGGCCATGACCATGACAGAGGAAACAACCACTGAAGCACCAGCAACCCCCACAACACTAATAAGCTCCATAGCACAGTCCACCTCAGAGGCAATCATAGCAGAGACAACCACAGCAGAGACAACTCCAACACTCTTGTCCTCTGCAGCAGAGACGACCAGCGCAATGCAGTCGACATCCGCAGCAGAAACCTCCAGTGCAGCATTTCTGAGCTTCCTAGTAGAGACATCCTCCACACCAGAGACAGAGACATCCTCCACACCTGAGGCAACCTCTACACTGCCATCAACAGGTAAGCTGTCCACTGTCACCCACTGAGCCACATTTTGCTCCAGTTCTCCCTTCCCAGATCTAAGGGCACTGGAAGGAGTCTCCCATCTCTGGGTCACTCTGGACAGAGCACTCCTGGGACAGACCCAAGTCATTCTGCCTTCACCCCTCAAGTTCCTCCACAAGCAGTACCACAGCTTTTTCCTAAAGAGGATGCTCTGGGATTTGGGATGTTACTGGAAAAAAGAAAGCTGCACCATGCACTGCATGTACTGCAGGAGAAGTAGGACCTGGGGTCCAGTGTGGTTCCTGTCCAGAGAGCAGGGGGCTGTGTAGAACAGAGGAGCCAGGATGGCTCTTCGTTGCACATTAGATGTTTGCTCATTTCTGCCACGGTTCCGGGCACCCCTATAGAATGACGTGGAGTGATGTGGAGTGACACAGAAGCTGCACACAAGCTGCTCTTGGGGCACACGAGGTGCACTGAGGGTGTGCAGAGACTTTCTCGGTGCTAACAAATTCGTATTTGCCTCCACAGCTCCAGCAGGCAGCACCGCCTGGCCATCCTCACCAGGTAGCTCCTTCCCCCCAGAGCCAGCCCTGGCCCAGCAGCAGCCTCGCAGGCCGCTTGGCTGCCAGCTGGGCAGCGCAGGGGGCCAGGCTACAGGGGCCCTCACGCCGTGCCTGTTGCCCTTCCCCAGGCAGCCGCCTGCGTCTCTCCGGCGGGGGGCACAGCTGCGAGGGACGCGTGGAGGTGAGCGACGGCCGCGGCTGGGGCACGGTGTGTGACGACTCCTGGGACCTGCGCGACGCCCAGGTGGTGTGCCAGCAGCTGGGCTGCGGCCGTGCCCTGGCCGCCCCCAGCAGCGCTCGCTTCGGCCCCGGCTCCGAGCGCATCCTGCTGGACGATGTGGAGTGCCACGGCGAAGAATCCTCCCTGCTGCTGTGCCAGCACCGCGGCTGGGGCGTGCACAACTGTGGGCACCACGAGGATGCCAGCGTCGTCTGTGCAGGTGCGTGGGCAGCACAGGACAACAGCTCGATGGGCAGGTGGCTCCACCTCAGGAAGCAGGGCGCTGTTTGAAACAAACAATCCCTGATGGTCACCTCAGAGGAATGACAGGCTTTCTCTGGCATGAAGTGCCAGGGCACAGGGGCTGGCTGCACACAAGCTGCTCTTGGGGCACACGAGGTGCACTGAGGGTGTGCAGAGACTTTCTCGGTGCTAACAAATTCGTATTTGCCTCCACAGCTCCAGCAGGCAGCACCGCCTGGCCATCCTCACCAGGTAACTCCTTCCCCCCAGAGCCAGCCCTGGCCCGGCAGCAGCCTCGCAGGCCGCTTGGCTGCCAGCTGGGCAGCGCAGGGGGCCAGGCTACAGGGGCCCTCACGCCGTGCCTGATGCCCTTCCCCAGGCAGCCGCCTGCGTCTCTCCGGCGGGAGGCACAGCTGCGAGGGACGCGTGGAGGTGAGCGACGGCCGCGGCTGGGGCACGGTGTGTGACGACTCCTGGGACCTGCGCGACGCCCAGGTGGTGTGCCAGCAGCTGGGCTGCGGCCGTGCCCTGGCCGCCCCCAGCAGCGCTCGCTTCGGACGCGGCTCCGAGCGCATCCTGCTGGACGATGTGGAGTGCCACGGCGAAGAATCCTCCCTGCTGCTGTGCCAGCACCGCGGCTGGGGTGTGCACAACTGTGGGCATCACGAGGATGCCAGCGTCGTCTGTGCAGGTGCGTGGGCAGCACAGGACAACAGCTCGATGGTAGATCCTACAGGGCACATTGTAGTGTCCTCCCTTGGGAGCAGCTGCACCTTACTCCTGTCAGAACAGCTGTACTTGGGGGTGTTTAGTGCCCGGTGCTGGAAGCAGGAGTCATGCAGGGGCCCTCTTCTGTCACACAGAGGGCACAGCAGGCTAACCGTACTCACAGGTGTAGGTGCTTGGTGCGCTGGCACCCAGCAGGACTGCAGGAGCATGTTCTGGAAAGGAAGGAGTAGCACTGTGGACGTGTTAGGCTGGTGTGAGGAGGCAGTGCCAAGACAGAGCCCCACGGTCTCTTCCCCTGGGGCGCTGCAGCCTTTCATTCCCATGTCTGTGTCCATCACCACAACGCATCTGTGTTTGCAGCCATTTCACTCTCCCTCTCTTCTTCCTTGCAGCTGCACATTCATCCACGGCTGCTCCATGGCCGTTCTCAGCAGGTAATTGCTGCTCTTTCTCAGCCTTGCAGCCAGCCCCAGCACGAGAGGAGAGCTGGGAGACATGCCAGGCTGAGCCTGCCCAGTTCATGGCTGCAGCTCCCCTCTGCCCAGGATAGCTGCCGAGTGTGTGAGTGATCCCCCTCAGGGGATGGGCAACAGGCAAGGTGTGCAGCATTTTTCCTGCAAGTGCTCCCATGCCTGGGCCACCTCTGCCCCCAGGCAGGTCCTATAGGCCCTGCCAGAAGATCCCTGGGCAGGGAGGTTCTCCCTGCTGCACATGCAGGTCACAGTACTCACTCTCTGCCCTGCCTTGCACTGCGTGAAGCAGAGAGCTCCTGATTGTCCTTTCATTAGAGTGAAAGGCATCCACATGACGTGAAGTGCCACAGAACACAGCCCCCTAAAGATCAGCTGCTGTGGGGGGCAAGACACACACTGATGCATGCAGAGCCTTTCTCATTGGCACCACATCTTGGTGGCTCCTGCCCAGGGAGCAGGGCGCTGTTTGAAACAAACAATCCCTGATGGTCACCTCAGAGGAGTGACAGGCTTTCTCTGGCATGAAGTGCCAGGGCACAGGGGCTGGCTGCACACAAGCTGAACTTGGGGCACACGAGGTGCACTGAGGGTGTGCAGAGACTTTCTCGGTGCTAACAAATTCGTATTTGCCTCCACAGCTCCAGCAGGCAGCACCGCCTGGCCATCCTCACCAGGTAACTCCTTCCCCCCAGAGCCAGCCCTGGCCCGGCAGCAGCCTCGCAGGCCGCTTGGCTGCCAGCTGGGCAGCGCAGGGGGCCAGGCTACAGGGGCCCTCACGCCGTGCCTGATGCCCTTCCCCAGGCAGCCGCCTGCGTCTCTCCGGCGGGAGGCACAGCTGCGAGGGACGCGTGGAGGTGAGCGACGGCCGCGGCTGGGGCACGGTGTGTGACGACTCCTGGGACCTGCGCGACGCCCAGGTGGTGTGCCAGCAGCTGGGCTGCGGCCGTGCCCTGGCCGCCCCCAGCAGCGCTCGCTTCGGCCCCGGCTCCGAGCGCATCCTGCTGGACGATGTGGAGTGCCACGGCGAAGAATCCTCCCTGCTGCTGTGCCAGCACCGCGGCTGGGGCGTGCACAACTGTGGGCACCACGAGGATGCCAGCGTCGTCTGTGCAGGTGCGTGGGCAGCACAGGACAACAGCTCGATGGGCAGGTGGCTCCAGCCCAGCCCCTTTTATCCCCACCTCCTCCTCACTGCAATGCTCATCATGGTGTCACATTCCTCCACATGGGGCCCGTCCTGCTCCCCAGCTCCTTCCAATTGAGCAACAAATCTCACTTGTACCCTTTCTTCCTCCACATTCACAGTTCCTGAGACCACTCCTACACCTCCATCAGGTAATGCTCATCTGTGGCTCTGCTCACCTTTCCCGTGTCTGGCTTCCTGCTTTGGTGCTTTGGCTAATTTCAGTGCAAACTTTCACAGGGTTTACAAGGTCAGGCTGTCAACTCCCCCTGCATTTCAGTCATAGCTCTTCGGCACTTCTGCTGGTTGGCTCTGCTTAAACCACTTTCTTGCTATGCTCTTCCACTGGGTCAAAACTTAGGACATGTCTTAATGTCTACCCTTCACCCTCGTACATCAGTATTGGCAGGGTGATTCTCAGTTGCACTGAGGACTTTGGGTGCTATTCTGCACACCGTAGTTGTTTTGATCTTCACCTGTTGTTTTTGCCTTAGGAAAGGGATTTCAGTTCCATAGACTGACAATTCACAGGAGAAAACAGTACCAAATGGAAGGCACCTGAAAGCCTGTCCTATCTAATCAGAAGAAGGTTCAATGTCTGAGTGCAGCTGATGCTCCCAAGCTTGGAATAACCTCAAATCCCCAAATCCCAGTGCTGAGAGGAGTGTACTGCACTGTGCAGGAATGTGAAATGGCAGTTTGCTGCCTTTATGTCTCACACCCCTTAAGTTCAGAGCCGGTGCTTGCCTTCCTATGAGGAAAGGTTTCAGGATCACCTGTGTGTTTCACATAACAATTATCTTCATGAACATGAAAGCTTTTTACAGCTATATTTATAGGACAAATGAGATATAAGTAAGACTTAGTCCACCAATCTGGAGTGTCTGCTTCAGTTTGAGACCATCAAATTACAGATTTTCCTAAGAAGGCAAAAGACCCAAGGGGAATAAAGAGAAGCAGCAGAGCTGTCTGTTCAGGAAGAGCATAGAATCACAGAATGGTAAAGTTGGAAGGGACCTCAAAGTTCATCTAGTTCCAAACCCCTGCCACTGGCAGGGACACCTCCCACTAGTACAGGTCACTCAAGGTCTCGTCCAACCTGGTCCTGAACACCTCCAGGGAGGAAGCAGCCACAACCTCCCTGGGCAACCTGTGCCAGGTCTCACCACTCTCACAGTAAAGAACTTCCTCCTAACTTGCAGTTTCAATCTCCCCTCTGTCAGTTGAAATCCATTGCCCAAAGCAGAAAGGTTGAAGGTGTTACCAGCTCAACCTGAAGAGGGTGGTCTGATACCATGGATGGGACAGGGAATCCCAAATCCAACATGAAAGTAAACCTAAAGTAAAAACAATTATTTCCTTTGATTGAGGTCGTACATAAGGTCATCTGCAGCCAGCAGGTGATCTGCTTTTCAGAAGCTGAGACACTTACAGCTCAGGTACAGTTTTGTAGAGATTACTGTGAGTAAATTCTCTTCCATGTCTCTCTGCAGCATCTTATTTTTGCGGTGGCTCAATCTCAAATTCCTCTGGGATGCTGCAGAGTCCCTTCTACCCTGGAAGCTACCCAGACAACGCTGACTGCGTGTGGGAGATACAAGTAGAGAACAATTTCCGAGTCATGCTCACCTTCAGAGACATCGAGTAAGCACAGCTTCAACTCTCTGGGCAAATAACAAAGTCAAAAACTAGTTGAGAAGTTTGGAAAGTTACTTGGGAACAGGCAACCTTCCCAGTTTTCAGCAGCATCCCATTGGAAGTCCAGAAGAAATCTGGATTGCTGTGGGATTTTCTGCTCACAATTTGCAGCTACAGCTGCACACAAAAGGAACAAAAGCTTCAAAAGTTTTAAGTGCCGAAAAATTTCGTCACATGCCAGGCAGGTCAGTCAAGGTTTCTGAAATGCATTTGACAAGGTGCTGACGTTTCCTTTCCAGGATGCAAGGTGACAGATGCCAGCATGACTATGTTGAGCTCTATGATGGGCCTCTCCACTCATCCCCACTCCTGGGGAGACTTTGCTCTGGCTCCTTTCCCACATACACATCCTCTTCAAACATGATGAGCATTCGCTTTCACAGTGATGCTAGGCACAGCTTCAGAGGCTTCCAGGCTCAGTATTCCTCCATCCCAGCAGATCACAACACGAGTAAGTTCCCAGTCAAGCCTGCTTATTGCTTTTGTTTCCAAAATAAATGTGCACTTAAAGGTGTTAGGGAACCGAATCATAGTATCACAGAATCACAAAATCATAGAATCATAGAGCCATAGAATCACAGAATCATAAAGCCATAGAATCATAGAATCAGTCAGGGCTGGAAGGGACCACAAGGAGCAACCAGTTCCAACCCCCCTACCATGCCCAGGGACACCTCACACTAGATCAGGCTGCCCACAGCCTCATCCAGCCTGGCCTTAAACACCTCCAGGGATGAGGCTTCCACCACCTCCCTAGGCAACCCCTGCCAGGCTCTTACCACCCTCATGCTCAACAACTTCTTCCTAACCTCCAGTCTGAATCTCCCCATTGCCAGTATGGTTCCATTCCCCCCAGTCCTACCACTCCCTGACAGCCTAAAAAGTCGCTCCCCAACTTTCTTGTAGCCCCCTTCAGACCCTGCAAGGCCACAAGAAGGTCACCTGGGAGCCTTCTCCTCTCCAGCCTGCACAGCCCCAACTGCCTCAGTCTCTTCCTCACAGCAGAGTGGCTCCAGCCCTCTGCTTATCCTCGTGGCCCTTCCCTGGACTACACCTTCCAGCACCTCCATAGCCCTCTTGTCTCAGGGGCTGCAGCACTGGATGCAGCACTCCAAATGATGTGTGTGAAGTAGGACGAGCTGATGTGTTAATGCTTACCTTCTGAAAGGAGAAAACACCAACACTTGGATCAGTTGCAACCTTTAATTGATGACAAATTCCTGAACTCATTGTATCTTCTCCTTCTGCCAGCCCTCCTGTGCTTACCAGACTACATGCATGCAGTGGTGAGCAGAGACTATCTGCAGTCTCAAGGCTACTCGGAGCAGATGGTGACCCTGGGGGACAGTGGCTGCAGACCGACAGTCACCTCGCGCGAGGTTATATTCAACATCCCCTACAGCGGCTGTGGGACCACGCGAGAGGTAGGGGCCACATTGGGTGCTGCAGGAAGAGACATCGAGGGGCCACTGTGGTGCCTACTGCTCAGCAGTGAACTAGCCAGAGGGGTTCAGTGCTTTACCTTACTGTGCCTTAGGGAATCTCCAGGCTTCATTAAAATGAGCTACTAGGGAGGAAAGCTTGAGAGGGAGTCATATGAACTTCCCGTGGATGTAGTCTTGCAAGTGTCGTGTAGTTTGGAGACTGCTCTGTGCTACACCACTGGTGGAGGAAAGCCTGGGAGGGACTTAGATGAACTTCCCACGATACTGAGTGGATGTGACTCTGTAAATGCCATGCAGCTCTGAGGCTGCTCTGCACTACGTCATTGGTGTTCTGTACAGATGTTCCATGAGTGTGCCTTGGATTTGGCAAGGAGCATTTATCCTCTGGTTTTGAGAGATTTTTTGCACATTGGGTAGTGATAAGACTGGGGGGAATGGATCCAATCTAGAGGAGAGCTTCAGTTTGGATGTTAGGAAGAAGTTCTTCACCATGAGGGTCGTGAGACACTGGCATAGGTTGCCCAGGAAGGTGGTGGAAGCCTCATCCCTGGGCGTTTTTAAGGCTAGACTGGATGTGGGTCTGGGCAACCTGACCTAGTGTGAGGTGTCTCTGCCCATGGCAGGGGGGTTGGAACTGGATAATCCTTGAGGTTCCTTCCAACCCTGACAATTCAGTGATTGCTTAATTATATACTTCAGCAAGTTTATTTGCAACATGTGAGCAGAAAAGAGTAACACCAAGCTTCTCAGTTTGAAGAGCTTAAAATGAATCCATGCTTTTTAAATTGCACATTACTCTGTCAAGGCTTAGAATGCGGAATCTGGCCAAAAAAGCAAGTTCCTCATTTTAAATCAAACAGGAGAGCAACGACACAATCAACTATTCCAACGTGATAAGAGTCACATCTTCTGGCCACATCATCAGAAGGAGAAAGAATATTAACTTACATGTCAGCTGCAAAATGCTCCAGAGCACATGGATGCAAGTAATGTACACGGCTGAGGATACTGTGGAGGTGGACGAGAGCCAGTTTGGGAGCTACGACATGAACATCACTTTTTACGACTCCTCCTCCTTCGTGCAGCAAGTGCATGACTCTCCCTACTACATCGACCTGAACCAGAATTTGTACCTCCAAGCTTATCTTCACAACTCTGACCCCAACCTGATTGTGTTCGTGGACACCTGTGTGGCATCTCCTGATCCTTACGATTTTAACGCTGTGACCTATGATATCGTCAGGGATGGGTAAGTGCATTCTCGAGTGGGTAGAAACACAGCTGCAATGCCCACAAGAGGTCTTTGGGGGTGATTTTTATTTCAGCAGTATGAGCCTGGGAATTAGAAATGCCAGTTCTGTTCGGTATATTCATCAATGACCTGGCTGAGGGCACAGAGGGCACTGGCAGCAAGTTTGCTGATGGCACCAAGCTGGGTGGAGTGGCTGCCACAGCAGAAGGCTGTGCTGGCATTCAGCCAGACTTGGGCAGGCTGGAGGGGTGGGCAGGGAGAAACTGAATTAAATTCAACAAGGGTGAGTGCAGAGTCCGGCACCTGGGAAAGAACAACCCCAGGGAGCAGGATAGATTGGGGACTGAGCTGTTGGAAGGCAGCAAAGGGGAAGAGGATCTGGGGGTGCTGGTGGGTGGGAGGCTGAGCATGAGCCAGCAATGTGCTCTGGTGGGCAGGAGGGGCAATGCCAGCATGGGGTGGCTTAGAAGGGCTGTGGGTAGTAGGTCGAGAATCTCTTGCCCCTCTGCTCTGCCCTGCTGAGGCCACAGCTGGAGTCCTGTGTCCAGTTCTGGGCCCCCAGTTCAAGAAGGACATAGATGTGCTGCTAGAGAGTCCAGGCCAGAGCCACAAAGGTGCTGAAGGGAATGGAAGAGCTCTGTTAGGAGGAGAGCCTGAGGGAGCTGGAGCTGTGCTGCTGGCAGAGGAGGAGCCTGAGAGGTGACCTCAGCAATGGTTCTAAAGATGTGCAGGGTGAGTGGCAGGAGGCTGGAGCCAGGCTCTGCTGGGTGATGCCCAGGGACAGCACAAGGGGCACTGGCTGCAAGCTGAGGCAGAGGAAGTTTCATTTAAACATGAGGAGGAATTTTTTTCCTTGTGAGGGTGACAGAACCCTGGAACAGGCTACCCCAGGGAGTTGTGGATTTTCCCTCTCTGGAGATAGTCCAAACCCTCCTGGATGTGTTCCTGTGTGAGCTGGTCTGGGTGATTCTGCTCTGGCAGGAGGGATGGACTGGCTGAGCTTTGGGGGTCCTTCCAGTCCCTGATATTCTGTGATTCTGATCTTACCAACACTTCATTTCATGTGCTTCATCCTTGCCCTATATACAGATTTCAGAGTAGTGAGATTGAGGTAGATGAGAAGAGATAATGAAAACTGCCAGCAGAAATCTATTGATGTTAAATATTTTATTAATACCAGGCCAAATATTAGACTGGGGTTTTTTTAAGCTGCCTTTAGCACAGATGTTAGTAAGAATCTGTTCTCCACTCACCACCACTTATTCTAGTCTCCTTTGGGGAAGAAGTAAAAAGAGCTGTCGATGTTCTAGCTGCTTCATAGGGCTTCACTAAGTTTATACTGGACAGGATAAGGAGCAATGGCTTTAAATGGAAACAGATTTAGGTTAAATGTAAGGAAGAAAGTCTTTCCTGTGAGGAAAGTGGTGAAATGCTGGCATAGTTTGCCCAGATGTTACAAATGATGCAAAATGAATCATAGAATGGTAAGGTTGGAAGGGACCTCAAGGATCAGCCAGTTCCCACCCCCTGCCATAGGCAGGGACACCTCCCACTAGCACAGGGCACTTAAGGCCTCATCCAACCTGACACTGAACACTTCCAGGGAGGGAGCAGCCACAACCTCCCTGGGCAACCTGTGCCAGTGTCTCACCACTCTCACTGCAAACAACTTCCTCCTAACATCCACTTTCAATCTCCCCTCTGATACTTCAAACCCATTCCCCTTGTCCTGTCATTCCAAGCCCTTGTCAATAGACCCTCCCCAGCCTTCCTGGAGCCCCCTTCAGAACCTGCAAGGCCACTCCAAGCTCTCCTGGAAGCCTTCTCCTCTCCAGGCTGCAGAGCCCCAACTCTCTCAGCCTGTCCTCACAGCACAGCTGCTGCAGCCCTCTCAGCATCTTGGTGGCCTCCTCTGGACTGGCTCAAACACTTCCATGGCCTTCCTGTGCTGGGGGCTCCAGAACTGCACANAGCTTTTCATCACCCCAGACCCCCAGGGCCTGTTCCTCAGGGCTGCTCTCAGCCATTATATAATTTTGATATCCAGACAGAGATTGTTAATAACTATGAAAATTGTTTATTAGCATTAAATCTTGCCAGAAAACTTAGTTACAAAGTTCCAAATGCAGGGTTTGGAAATTCATACACACAGGAAACAGGCAAAACTGGAACACTGTAAGAGGTACCCAGCAAAGGCAAACATATTCGCTGGAAGAGGTGGTTTTAGTGGTCAATATGTACCACTTGCAGTTCATTATCCTGCTTAGCCACTAGATGGACGCAGAAAACTCCCTTCTGCTCACGGCAGAAGGCAATCAGTGATTACAAGAGGCTTTAAGTATTTACTTGCAAAATATTATCAGGCAGTACCCAAAGCACATGGAGGGGTTGCTGTGGGTGGTCTCAAAGCCGTTAGAGGCTTTGAGAGGCTTCCCGGGCTCTTTTCTCAGGCAGTTGTGAGTCTGGCACAGGCTCCAACCTGGCTCCTCTTGACTCCCAATCCAGCAGAAGCCTGGCAGAGGGGCAGGCAGCATGCAATGCCATGTGCAAGCCTGGCACAATGTCACACTGGCTGTGCAGGCTGAGCACCTACAGGCATTTAGAGTCTCTGCCTGGTCGTGGAGTTCCACACAGCTCAGGACGCAATGAAGTGAGGTAGTAAGCAAGCATGGATACGATGGCAGAGCACCCCTTGTGCTACCTGCTCATCTCCTTTTATCCATACAGCCCAAGTCTAATGAGCCTTTGGACATAGATTAGCCAAGCAGGATGGCACTTTGCCAGGCTGACCGTACCAGCTGAAGCCAGGACTTTGGTCCTCTTTCCAATGGTTGCTTTCCCCAGCACAGGAGGAGGGGAAGCAGGGGAACATGTCTGGGCTAGACACAGTCCTTACACTCAGTGGCTCCAGGTTCTTTGTCCTCTTTCCCGCAGCTGCTGCCCCCAGCACAGGAGGAGGGGGAACAAGGGAACATGTTTGGGCAAGCCAGGACATGTATAAGCCTACTTTGACCTGCTTAGGCCTACCATGGCACCAGAGAGGTGGTGGATACCCAGCCCCTGGAAGTGTTCAAGGCCAGGGTGGAATGGGCTTTGAGCAAGCTGGTCTAGTGAAAGGTGTCCCTGCCCGTGGCAGGGGGCTGAGGCTAGTTGCTGTTCAGGACTCCTCCCAGTGCAAGCTGTTCTCTGATGGTTCTACACCATGCTAGAAAAGCAGCAGTTTTATCCCATGGTGTTCTCAGTACCTGGCCGTGGTGTAACTCAGGTTTATTCTGTCACATTTGTGCAGAGCTGCACATCCATATGCCTGGAGACTAATTCTCTTGTTTTTCTTCCTAGCTGCCCTAGAGATCCTTCCTACACCACCTTGTACTCCCCCTACAGCCACTGCGCGCGGTTCAAGTTCAGCGCCTTTGAGTTCCTCAGGCGCCACCCCGCAGTGTACCTGCGCTGCCAGCTGGCGGTCTGCAGGCGCTGGGACCCCTCCTCCCGCTGCCACCGCGGCTGTGTCAGCAGGGCCAAGAGAGACACAGGCTCTGCTGAGGAGAAAGTCAGTGTCGTTGTTGGACCACTTCGGCTTCGAGAAGGGGATGCTCAGAGAGGGAGTGCTGGTAAAGCCCAGTGAATTTCTCTGCTTGATGCTTGAAGAAAAGCCAAAGCCCTGCGCTTGGGACAGGTCCTCAAAATCTGCTGTCGCTAACTTCACCACAAAAAGGAAGGGATTGCTTGGATGACCCAAATGCCTACAGATTTCTTTCAATACCTTGCAGACTCCTTGTTTTCACCTGCATATGTAAAAAGCATAACTGCTTTGGCTGTTCCAGAGGAGAGGCAGCATGTGATTCCTTGGGGTCTGGAGAACAGGAGTGGCTGAGGGAGATGTGATTCTTTACTCTGGAGAAAGGAGGGATGAGGGGAGACTTTGTTCCTCTCTACAGCTACCTGAAAGGAGGTTGTAGAGAGATGGGTGCTGGTCTCTTCTTCCAAGTAACTAGCAAAAGGACAAGAGGAAAAGGCCTCAAAATGCTCCAAAGGAGGTTTAGATTGGGTACTAGGTAAAAATTCTTTACCAGGCACCAGAGCAGGCTGCCCAGAGAGTCACCATCCCTGGAGGTGTTCAAAACCTGTGCAGATGTGGCACTTCATGGCATGGTTTAGTGGGTGTGGTGGGTTGACAGCTGGACTCCATGATGTCTTTGGGTGCCTTCCAATTCCTGACATCCTGTGATCCTGTAATCTGTGATCCTGTGATTCCCAGGCTCCCTGAGAACCCTTTCATTCCCTGTCCACTGCTGGTGGAGTTTGCTCAGCTGAACTGTCAGCCCTGCCAACACAAGGCCTGCTCAAGCAGCTTTGGAGATTGGATCTGTTCTGTGTTAACTCATTTCTGCTCTGGGACCCATCCACATCTTTAACCTACTGAGATCTGACTCCCTCTGCCTCCTCTCGCAGGGCCGGACCCCCCCACCGGGCCAGACCCCGCTGTGCCTCCTCCCCACACACTGGCTGCTGCTGCTGACACCCCTCTGGCACTGCCCTGGCAGTTGTTGTTTTTGTTCTTACTGGGTTCCTTGCAAGACCTGCACTGAAGGAATTGCTTTCACGTGAGATAATGTGAGAGTAGAGGTCTCCTCATCCACCAAACAATCGTGGGGCAAAAGTCCTACATCAGGAGCCACTGAAAAGCTTCGGTGGCAGCCACACGTGTGTCAGTTCTAAGGAGCTGTGGTGTTGGTGTCCTTATCTGCAACGAATCCTAGCTTGTAACAATGCCTTAGAACGACTTTGTAATCCCAGCCCCTCTTAAGTGATAAAGAAACAACTTCAACATTCATGTCATGAGTTGTTTGATGCAATCTCTTCAGCTTTTTTCTCTTCTTTAATTTTCATCTCCCATCCTTCACTCGTTCAACCACTTGAAACTTTGTGAGCTGTAGAGAAAACACAGATGAGAGATCAATAAGTATGTGAAGGTTCATTCAAATGGAGGAATATTTCATTTGGAGAGAGGTAAGAGGCCATGTGTGGGAAGGAAATGTGAAAGCTGATCTTACCAAGGAGCTGTGGCTGCACACTGATCGACTTCTTTTGAGCGTTGCTTTGAGGCCAAATTTCTCCCTGGAACTGTGATGTCTCTGTGCTTGTTCCTCAAGTGCAGAGGTTTCCAAGTGAAGCAAGCTGGGTGTGAGCAGTGCAGTTGCAAATCAAGGGCAGGCATGTTTGCAAAGCAGTAATCCTGGTTTGTCTTTCAAATCTGCCCCTCCGTGATTAAAATAAAAATGTGATGAAGAAGGTTGTCTCTTGGAGTGGTGTTTCACCAAGCGATGGACTGAGCCCCTGCTTCTCAAATGCTGCAGATGGAACTTCTAAAGACCTTAATGCAGACTTCAAAGGAAGGAGCTAATTCTTTTCTTTTCTGTACATGTGAATTTACAGCAAGCATCAGGCCCTGGGAACCCAGACTGCTGACTCTTAATTCAGAAATGCCTTTTCTTTTGGCCTTCTTTTCTTTCTCCTTCACAGCACCCAGGAAGCAACACGATCCACATTACTGTCCTAGAGAACAGGTCTTGTGAGGAGTGGCTGAGGGAACTGGGATTGCTGAGTCTGGAGAAGAGAAAGCTGAGGGAGACCACCTCTCTCTTCACAACACCCTGAGAGGAGGTTGCAGTGAGCTGAGGCTCAGCATCTTCTCCTTAGGAGCAAGTGATGAGAGGAAATGGCCTCAAGTTGCACTGGAGGAGGTTTGGATTGGATGTTAGAAGAAACTTCTTCACTGGAAGGGTTCCTGAACACTGGCACAGGCTGCCCAGGGAGGTGTTGAATCCCCATCCCTGGAGGTGTTTGAAAGACAGACAGACAGATTTGAGAGAGAAAGACTTGAGGGACAGATTTGGCAGAGAATGGTTGCGCTCCAGGACCTTGAAGGTCTCTTTCAAGGGAATGACCCTAGGAATGCAGCCAGTTCCCCACAGAGCTGCTCGACCCTTGCTGCTGCTCCCATCCTCCATCCCAGCCACCTCTGTGGCCACAGGCACTGCCACTCACCCAGGGCACCTAAAGCACATCAGCTGAAGCTTCCTTCTGCACCCTTAGTGCCACCAGCTCAGCCCAGCATCTTCCCATCACTTTCCCTGCCCCACCTGGGTCGTCTCTTCTGACAGTTAGCAAGACAGTGCTGAAATCAGCATCACTGCTGAGAAGGTTTTCCAGAGGGTTCATCCTTCACTGCTACTGCCCCTGCCCGAGCCCACTAGCCCTGTGCCTCCTGGCCACAGGAGATGCTTTTCTCCTCTTTCCCTTTAGTTGAACATTAATGTTTATTCCATTAAGTTTTCACTTCTCTAGGTCAAACAAATGCCATTCCAAAAGGTACTGAGCTGCTGAAGCTGTTTGGTTTGCAATATTTAAGGCTGAACCACATGATTTGACCCAAAGGTTTGGCAGATCCATTGGAAACCTTCCCGTTGGCATCCCTGACGCAGATGTGGCATCCTAAACCCAGCAAAACTACAAACCTCACCCCAGAGATCCCATCCCAGGCAGCACTTTTCAGGGCCCAGCAAAATGTCATTTAAATGTCAAAGGATTTTTCCTGCCTTCTTTCCCAAAGGAAGAGTTTGGTTTCATTTTGGTTGCCGATCACCATAAAATTATTTAATCTCTCTTTTTTTCCTCCTTTTCTATTTTTTCTCCCCCATGGTTGTGTACTTTGTGCCTGAAGGGGGTTTGGTTTCTCAGGAATTTCAGAGCATGTTGTGCATGTTCATAAATCAGGTTGAAATATGCTGGAAATGCAAACAGCCAAATCCCACATAAATATTTACCACTGGTTCATGAAAACATGAAAAGGGAGAGCAGGGACTTTTGCCTTTCATGTTCTAGTTGAAAATACAAAGAATCAATGCCAAAATGTAAACAAAAAATGTTTACTTGGATTTTTGCCTCTTTTTTTGTTTTTTTTTTTTCTCTTTTTTTTTTTTTTTTTTTTGTTTTTTTTTTTTTTTTTGGTGGTGTTTTTTTTTGGGGGGCGGGGGCGGGGTTGGGGTTTTTGTATGTGTTTGTGTCTATTGCTTTTGTGTGACATTGGTGTTGTACCAACCACCTGGTGAAGCCTGGGGCTTGCACATCCAAGGATGTGAGGAACCAGAAGCAAGTGGGGGCCACAGCCTCTGCACATTGCAAATGAGCTTGCTGGAGACTGCAGTTAGACCTTTTGTCCCCTGCTCCACCCTCAGAGCAGACACAGTAACCACCACTGGGCAGATTGCTGCTCCGAATACATAACCTGGGTATCAGATTATTTAATTTCTCCCTAGTGTGCCTGTCACTGCTCAGCAGTGCTTTGCTCAGCCAGCAGCCTGAGTGCCAACCACACACACTGTCTGCACCAGCATGCTGAAACCCCTGGCAAGTGTCACCCTGTGCAGCCTGAGCTGTGCTGGGAGAGGACAGTGTGTGAGTTACACCATGGGTATCCAAACCACAGAGCTGTGAGGATCACTAAGGTTGGCAAAGAGCACTAAGGTGATCAAGCTCAACTGCCAACCCGACACCACCGTGCCCACTAAACCACATTCTGCTATGTCTGCACATCATCTGAACACCTCCAGGGATGGTGCCTCCAGCACCCTCCTGGGCAGCCTGATCCAACTCTCCCAGGAAATGAAGAGTTCCTCATACCCAATCTGAACCTCCCCAGGTGCCACTTGAGGCCTTTTCCTCTTATCCTAGTGCCAGTTACTTGAGAGAAGACACTGACCTCCATCTCTCTGCAATCTCCTTTCAGGCAGTGTAGAGTGACAAAGTCTTGCCTTAGGCTCCTTCTCTCCAGGCTAAGCAATCCCTGCTCCCTCAGCCACTCCTGCTGGAGAGAGTTCAGCACAGAGCCACAGAGATGCTGAAGGGAATGGAAGAGTTCTATTAGGAGGAGAACCTGAGGGAGCTGGGGCTGTGCTGCTGGCAGAGGAGGAGCCTGAGAGGTGACCTCAGCAATGGTTCTAAAGATGTGCAGGGTGAGTGGCAGGAGGCTGGAGCCAGGCTCTGCTGGGTAGAACACAGGGGCACTGGGTAGAAGCTGAGGCATAGAAGTTTCATTTAAACATGAGGAGTAATTCTTTCCCTGTGAGGGTGACAGAACCCTGGAGCAGGCTGCCCAGGGGGGTGGTGGAGTCTCACTCTCTGGAGATATTCAGGACCTGCCTGGATGTGTTCCTGTGTGATCTACTCTGGGTGCTCCTGCTCTGCCAGGGGGGTTGGACCGGCTGAGCTTTGGAGGTCCCTTCCAGCCCCTGACACTGTGATTCTGTGATTCCTCATAAGGCCTTTCACCAGCCTTGTCCTGCTCTGGACATGCTTCAGGAACTCAATGTCTGCCTTGTAGCGAGATGAAACCACACACCCCTGAACAAGTTCCCTGAAGTGGCTCTTGAGAAGGTTTTTTTTTTATGGAAACAGCACAGATCCGTGCAAGTTGTTGTCAATCCATGCACCCTTTCTGGTTAACAATTGCATGGACTCTGAGCAGCTGCTGGTGTGCTGGTCCCAGCGCTGTCATATGACCTGTTTGGCCAGAACTGGAGCTAAAGCAAAGCTCAGCAAGCAGAGTGGTGTTTGTCTGGCTGCATGCTGGATTTCCTGTGCTTTGCTGTCCTGTTTATCTTTCTGTTCTCATTCTGGAACCCAAAGCAGATCATTCAGCTCTGTTGTGCTCCTTCCCGAGGGCATACTGGGAAAACATTCACAGCTGGGCACAAGTAAGCAGTTTTGGTTCTCTCTCTCTCAGCTGGCAGTTGTTAACGACACGTGCCTGTGTAGACAGAAAAAAAAAAAAAAAAAGTAATTTGGGTTTGCAGGGTACAGGTAAAGGACCCAATTTGTCCTGTGCTCAGTACTTGCTCCCCATCTTTGCCATAGAAGCTCACTGAGCAGCTAAGTGTACCCTGCTGCTCACGCTTCTGGCTTGGCTGTGCTGCAATGCCCAGGACTGAATTATTACACCAAATTCACTTAAATAACTCAGGGAACACAGCCTGGAGCCTGCTTGCACTTCACAACTCTGATTACTTTCCAACAAGTCCATCAGAATCACCAATCACGTCACAGGCTTGCACTGGAATCTACCCTGCAGAGGCGTTCCAGCAGCCGGGCACTGCCCCGGATCCCTGGCTGTCCCCTCCCAGGGGGCAGCAGAAGCAGCTGCTGAGGCCAACCCTCCTCTGCCTGCCTTGCTGACAACTCCAAGGCAAAGGAAAAAAAAAAAAGAGCAGCCCTTTGCTGTCCAGCTCCCCTGAGTACCACCTTCTGAGCAGCTTCTGTGAAGTTCTCTGTGCTACAAGGAGAAGAAATTGTCCTTATTTATTTGTTGGTCTCTGTTTTTGTAGTTTTCTTTTCATGGATTTCCTGATTTGCAGGCTGCCATGGAGGGTTGTGGAGTCTCCCTCTCTGGAGGTATTCAAGACCTGCCTGGATGCATTCCTGTGTGATCTGTTCTAGGTGATGCTGCTCTGGCAGAAGGTTTGGACTGGATGACATTTGGAGGTCCCTTCCAGCCCTTGACACTCCGTGATTCAGTGATTGATTTGGACTTGTTTGGCAGTTTCTATCTAGCTGGGGAAAACTGAGGAGCCATTAAAGTTCTTACAGTAGCTTCTGCATTTCAGATTTCTCTCTCAGGCTCAAGAACCGTGACACAAAAAGAAAGCACATTTTGGTGAAATCACCAGGAGTGAGGGAAGTCACCAGGCAGGCAGCTGGCCCACAGGGACCAAGGTTTGCTCTCATTTCCTAGAGTAACATTTGGGTCACCTCTTGTGACTTGAATCACCTGCATCCATCCAAACAGATTTTTCCTTCCCTTTGAAATAAGCGAATTAGTCACAGACTGTAGGAATTAATCACCCTGCTGGCGCTGGAAAGAACTTGCCAAGTTCAAATGGCTGTCATCAGCTCTTTCTGTTTCCTTAGCTGCAGCAGTTGGTCTGGCGTTGGGGTTGGGGTTGGGGTTGGGGATGGTTTGCTTTTTTTAGTTTTTAGAAAGTGTGGTGTCAGAGAAATTACTTCTCTCTTTCAGCCTCTTTCTGTGTGCAGGTTCCCTTTCTTTTCCCCTCTCTTCCCCTCTCTCTCATCCCCTCTCTTTTGCCTTCTCTCTTCCCCTTTCTCTTCCCATCTCTCTTCCCCTTTCTCTTCCCCTCTCTCCTCTCTCTTCCCCTCTCTCTATTCCCCTCTCTTTACTTTCTCTCTTCCCCTCTCTCTTCCCCTTCCCCTCATCCCTTCCTTTTGTTGCCCTTTAATTTAGGCACTGAGTGAAAGTGAGCACTCCATACGGTCTGAATTTTCTCCTGTGTCTGACCAGCTGCTCACTCTAAAGGACCCTGACTTGAGGCCTGAAGTTTCCTGATTGCAAAGGTTTATCCACAGGTGATGTAAAGGTGCTTCTGAAGCCCTTGGTATCAGTTACCACCACCTCCCCCCAGTTACCACCACCTGCCCCCAGTTACCACCATCTCCCCCCAGTTACCACCATCT
>VWZE01025805.1:18454-43479 GCA_013396675.1 Eubucco bourcierii | reverse complement strand
ACAAGGTGAGTTTGGAGGATCGGCCAGGGAGGTTAGACAAAAAGTGGTTAGTGAAGATTTAATTGGTAGACAGAAGAAAGCCAGAAGCTGTTAGACCACCCAAGACACTGTGCCCCTACAGACAGACTGACTTATCTATGTTTTGGTTTCTTCTCTTAAACATCTCAGCAAGCCTATGAGTGAAGTAGACATCACCACTGTTTTCCTTTCACAGTCTACAGTGTAATTTTTCTCTATTAAAATATTCCAATTAGCTCAAACCAGCACAGGTTTGTTTTCCAAGTTGGCCCATACCAACAGTTCTTCCCTCCAGTAAGCATATTTTTAGAAAATGCTTTTTAGCCTTTCACGAGTTCAAGGCAGAAACAAGGAAAAACTGGAAAACTGAAATACTTCAAAATCCTGCAGAACGTAGACATAGAGTTATAACCCCATACATCCACTACCCATTCTTCATTAACCATGGGGAGGTGAAGGAAGGAGATAAAATCCTTCCCAGAGCAACACAACAGGAACCCATGTAAGTTAATATGTACTACAGCATTTACAGAGGACAGAAAACTGCCACCACGCAAGCTGTGAATGCAGTGCAAATTTTCTTTGTCATTCAAAGCAAATGGAAATTTTCCCTGGTTTTGGCACAGCCCTAGATATAGGAGCTTTGGATGTGTTTGAATTTGTTTTTTTTTTTTTTTTTTTTTCTTATGCAAACCTTCCTGACTCATTTTAAACTCTATGCAAACTAAGGGAAACACATTTTTTGGTCGTTGTTGTTGTTTCTAAAATAGCCATACCTGGGAACGCCGTCTCCAGACTCTTCTTGAAATGATAGTCTTGGCTGCAGAAATCTATGGTATAGAGTACGGACTGAAAACAGAAACTAGTCAGGATAGACAGAGTCAGAGAAGTGAAAGACAACAAAACAAATTGGGTTTGAAAGAAAAGTAGAAGCCTCAATTTGTCATTTGCCTAAGCAATAAAGAGCAGCAGACTCATAATAAGTAAGGCCTGAAAGGCAGCTAAGTACTGACTGGGAGCGGTGCTGCAGAGCTGGGGAGCTATCAATCCCAGGTGAGTTCATAGAATGGTAAGGTTGGAAGGGAGCTCAAGGATCATCTAGTTCCAACCCACTGCCATAGGCAGGGACACCTCCCACTAGTACAGTTCACTCAAGGCCTCCTCCAACCTGCCCTTAAACACCTCCAGCAAGGGAGCAGCCACAACCTCCCTGGGCAACCTGTGCCAGTGTCTCACCACCCTCACTGCAAACAACTTCCTCTTGACACCCAGTCTAAATCTCCCCTCTGCCAGTTCAAACCCATTGCCCCTCATCCTGTCATTGTAAGACCTTGTCAATAATCCCTCCCCAGCCTTCCTGTAGGCCCCCTTCACATACTGGAAGGCTACTATCAGGTCTCCTTGAAGCCTTCTCTTCTTCAGGCTGCAGAGCCCAAACTCTCTCAGCCTGTCCTCATAGCAGAGCTGCTGCAGCCCTCTGAGCATCTTTGTGGCCTTCTCTGGACTTGCTCCAACACTTCCATGTCCTTCCTGTGCTGGGGGCTCCAGAACTGCACACAGTACTCCAGGTGGGGTCTGACAAAAGCAGAGTAAAGGAGCTGGGGAGTTTGCAAGTGTAACAGCACAATTTTCTTAACCTTGGTGATTTAGGATATATTCTCATTACTGTCTCAACTTACCTGTCTACAAATGTTCATGTCAGCCTTTATCTCCTTTCACACATAAAATCCCGAAGTGTACATTTATTTGTCCTCTGCACCCAAACTCTTTCAGAGGTGGGAATACATTTGGAAACCTGAGCTGTACTACAGGTTTATCTTTCCTTGATATTAAAAAAATAGAGAAGAGATAGAGAGAGATATATAGATATATCTATCAAATTGGTAAGTACTCCACAAAACTACAAAATCATGAATTACAGGTTGCCTATCCATTCATGGAAAGGCTCTGAGACACTAAGCAGAGTAACTGGTACAGTAGTTCTGCATTTCTCTGTGAACTTTCAACTCCAGCACATTAGATCCAGAAGTGTTACACTTCAGCTAACTGCTAAGCACAAGCAGCAAGCACTTAGACTGACACAGTTTAAGAACTACTGCTCAGCTATAAACCTCCCACAGAAGTTTTTGGTCCTCACTCTGAGCATAGCAATTCTCAACAGACATATTACACCTCAGCATCCCATGATTATAAATGGAAAGGGACTGAAATCAAAGTAACTTCTGTGGTTTCTCACAGCCTTTCAGCATTACATCCTTTCTTTCTCATCATTCCTGGTTGTGTTCTGTCTAAATTCAAGTCTGACTCCATGAATGTTCACTGAAAGAGGGCTCTGTTGAATGAAGCTGTCCTGGATGGTAACACTTCTGGAATCAATGCTTTTTAGTCTTAATTTTCACCCTGTGTAGAACAGAAGGAATTCCAGACAGTAAGTACAGAAAGGTCTGTTCTGAAGCAAAGACCATAATAGAGAAATTTTCCACTAACACACTCTGGGATTCCACAATGATTCATCCTGTTGTCTTGGCCTACAAAGCAATACTGCTCTTGGCAGAAAGGGGCTGATGGTCCAGCTGTAACTGAACACAGTTCAACTATTCCAATGCAATGCAAAGTCAAAAGGTGAGCATTGGCAGTAACAGCACTGCAAACTGCTGAGCATCCAAGTCTGGAAAGCCCTGCAGAATGCACTTCAGAGCAAATGTGTGACAGCAACTTCATAGCCACCCAAATTCTAAACAGGTGTTTATCAGCTTTGGTGGTATTACAGCAACTTATGCCAGTTGGGAATCTGCTCCACTGAAGCTAAATGTTTTGTAATTGCCAAGTGAGAATCTGTGATACATTAAGGTTGCTTTGCAGAACTTCTACCATACTGCTCTCTTCATGATGTATGATTTTCATTATCGGTGCCTATGATTTCAACACTTGTTTATGGGAACAGCCTGCTATTCATTACACTCAAAGCAGTGTCTCATGCTGCACATCACTGTGACAGGTAATTAGTTCCCACTAAGGAATCAATTATTAATACAAGTATTTATTTAAGAACTATTCCTAGCTAAATTTATAGTTACTTTTACTCTAAAAATATAAATAACACAATTGATTACTGCCTTTTTTAAAGAAAAAAAAATGTGTGTATATACATGCAGACACTCTTAAAAAAATGGTATTGTATCATTAAAGTAGCGTTTATTTAGTAAAGCCACATAGCTACCAATTTCTTTTTCAGGTAGTAAAGCCAGGGTGTTTCTAAGCCTCCTTTGGGAATGAAAGAAAACAAAGACCGTGGAAGAGAAAGAGCTGTGCAGGTAACTCAATACAGAAGAGTGAAAACTAAGAAACTTCTGCAGTTTCAAAATTATACTGAACGCCTCAGTTGCACACCAAACACTCAAGTTCATGAACAAAGATGAACTATCAAGTGAGTGACTGATGCTGTCAGGTATATTGCAGAGCCACAGTAGGAAGATAGACAGGGGCAAACCGAGCAGTCTTCCATAGAGCCAGGGGTGAAGCCACCTGGGTAGGCACAATCCCAAGCACAAATCCAGGCTGGATGGTGAATGGCTGAGAGTAGCCCTGGGGAAAAGGACCTGGGGGTCTGGGGTGATGAAAAGCTCAACATGAGCCTGCAGTGTGAGTGCAGCCCAGACAGCAACGAAGTGCTGGGCTGCAGCAAGAGCAGTGTGGGCAGTAGGGTAAGGGAAGGGATTCTGCCCCTTTACTCTGCTCTCCTCAGACCCCTCCTGGAATCCTGTGTGCAGTTCTGAAACCCTCAGCACAGGAAGGATGTGGAACTGTTGCAGCAGGTCCAGAGTAGGCTATGAAGATGCTCAGAGGGCTGGAGCAGCTCTGCTCTGAGGACAGACTGAGAGAGTTGGGGCTCTGCAGCTTGGAGAAGAGAAGGCTTTGAGGAGACCTTAGAGCAGCCTTCCAGGATAGTAGACACAAACGTAATATCTGTACGCCCATAACATGCAAAACCCTCTCCACTGCTTTGTTGTGATTTTCTTTTTCTGGCACACAAGCAAATACATTACTTTGGAAATTTCCTACAAAACAACTGTCATTTTTAACATCTTTGGTTAGAGGGCAATTTGTAGAGTTACAACCTTTCAAATGAGCAGATGTTCTGTTTTCCAGGGGGAAATCATATGGGTATTAGAGTGGCTACACAGGGATAAACTGTTTGTACATAGGCCTGGCTTCTCTTCAGTATCTCTGTGCCAGTCCACTCTTTCAAGGGCTATAGCAAAGATGCCAGATATACTTCCTCTTTATTGATAATAAATGCCACAAAATAGGATTGTGTGACAGGAACAACTTAATTATTTTTCCCTTTTCAAATATCACAGTATCACCAAGGTTGGAAGAGACCTCAAAGATCATCAAGTCCAACCCATTACCACACACCTCAAGACTAGACCATGGCACCAAGTGCCACGTCCAAACCCACCTTGAACACCTCCAGGGACGCTGACTCCACCACCTCCCTGGGCAGCCCATTCCAGCAGTCAATGACTCTCTCAGGCAACAACTTTCTCCTCACCTCCAGCCTAAACTTCCCCTGGCACAGCTTGAGACTGTGTCCTCTTGTTCTGGTGCTGCTTGCCTGAGAGAAGAAAGCAACCTCCTCCTGGCCACAACCACCCTTCAGGGAGTTGTAGCCAGCAAGAAGGTCTCCCCTGAGCCTCCTCTTCCCCAGGCTAACCAATCCCAGCTCCCTCAGCCTCTCTTCATAGGGCTGTGCTCGAGGCCTATCCCCAGCCTCACTGCCCTTCTCTGGACACACCCAAGCACCTCAATGTCCTTCTTAAATTGAGGGGCCCAGAACTGGACACATTTGAATTGCCAACAACACTGACAGTGGTTGAGCTCAAATTTGGAAAAAATACAGGATCACTTTATTAATGGAAGGAGCTACAGTATATCCATGAAGTAGTGGAAGCTACTCCTTCTGAACATCTTCACCTTTTACATGTAAAACCAAAATAAAATAAGATTAAATGAAGTCAAATTCCTCCCTGCAGATACTGTATTCTACATATTGCTTCACTTCCCAGTGATAAATATTCTTTACAACCACTATCAAAGTGACAGCATTTCTGCAGAAGAGCAATCCCCACTTTTACACTACAGGAACAGTGCTTTAAACATCTTGAGAGCAAGTATTTGCACCTCCACCACAGATGTTGCATGGTTGAAACTTCACCTAGCACTGCTTAAACACTTGTGAATAGGTGCAAAAATGTTTTGAGACTTTCTAAGTATGACTACACAAGATATCTAGCAAGACACTTGGAATGATGATCAGGATATGCCCCGAATTTCAAGAGGTCAGTCTTAACTATATTTCAAGGTTATTCCTTTAAATGAATTTTCTAAATAGAAAGAGAAAGAGGTTGTCACTAATTAAAAGTATGGTTCTTAAGAGAAATCCTTTAAGAGGCATATATTCTTTTACTGTAACATGAACAAAGTAATGCTGTATCACTTCTCAGGAGACAATTTTTTCCCCTCCATTCAGAAAAGGTTTGATTCATCTTAGTCAATCTACTTTCTAATAGACTCATAAAATCATAGAATGGTAAGGTTGGAAGGGACCTCAAGGATCATCGAGTTCCAACCCCCTGCCATAGGCAGGGACACCTCCCACTAGCACAGCTCACTCAAGGCCTCATCCAACCTGGCCTTAAACACCTCCAGAGAGGGAGCAGCCACAACGTTTGTGGGCAACCTGTGCCAGTGCCTCACCACCCTCACTGCCAACAACTTCCTCCTAACATCCAGTCTAAATCTCCCCTCTGCCAGTTTAAACCCATTGCCCCTCATCCTGTCATTGCAAGACCTTGTCAATAGTCCTTCCCCAGCCCTTCCAGTAGGCACCTTCAGATCCTGGAAGGCTACTCTAAGGTCTCCTGGAAGTCTTCTCTTCTCCAGGCTGCAGAGCCCCAACTCTCTCAGCCTGTCCTCATAAGAGAGCTGCTCCAGCCCTCTGAGCATCCTCTGGACCTGCTGCAACAGTTCCATGTCCTTCCTGTGCTGGGGGCTCCAGAACTGCACACAGTACTCCAGAAGAGACCTGACGAGTTTCTCCATATGGACACATGAATCAGCACCCCATTGCACCATCCTGCCCTTACTGAGGGGCATAGAGGAAACAAAACTGAAAATATTGTCCAAAATGTGGGTGTTTGCTAAGCTATTACATCACAAGCTACCTAGAACATCCTTCCTTCAATCACGTATCATCAAATGTTGTATTATCCTTCCTCTCTGGTAACAAAACTCAGCAGGCAAAATCCAGTGGACTTTAAGACAAGCATTATGAAATAATGCCATAATCAAATATACTCTTTTATTTAATATTATTTAAAATTCAATATTTAGTAACCTTGAACTTATTTTCTTCTTTCCACCATGAGGATTAAAGTTACAGTAATATCTCCAGCTGTTTCAAAAAGTAAACTATAAGACAAGCATCAAAGTATGCCCTGTGCTGTCTCCAGCAGCATTTGCCAATGCTCACCACTTGGATTAGGAAACTTTACCTTAAAAAAGCTGCAGGTTTCAAATTACCTAGGAAACCTGACTCATCTTTCAGCAACTTTAGCTATCAATTATCTTTGAAAAATCACAGTTACCAACTGTGATTAAGGTACTACTTAAATAAAAATTAAACCAATAGGGGCCAAGTGCTACTCAAAACTCACATTCACTTATTATTGAAAGCTCCTTTAATGTTTCTTTAGTTCCTATTCCTTCTGCTGCTGCCATGTCACGGAAATAGTGTTAGCATTGTTGAAAGGTCAAGTTCATTTCAGAAAACCCAAGATGAAAGCAGCTACAGGCTCACCTGCTGCTGTGCAGGCCTTTCTTCCATTCTCCTTCAAAAAGTCATTCTATAAAAGTAATATAAAATTTACAGTGACCCTACAATTACTAGCTTCACATGACAGCAAAGTGTGCGTATTCTGTACCTATGGTGTGCCACAGAAGAAAAAAGGAAAGTGATTTACTTCAGCTCTGATAAGTTTCTGCTGTCTAGAGTGTCTTTAATTCCAGAAGAATCAATAAAGCACAATTTTTACTATTTTTTTTTCCAAGACCCTTTTCACTACAGGGGAAAACAGGTATTATGCCATATTTATTTATTATTCAACTTCCATCACGGTGCTGATTGACAGCCACCTAAACATGAGCCAGCAGTGTGACCAGGTGGCCAAGAAGGCCAATGGCATCCTGGCCTGCATCAGCAATAGTGTGGCCAGCAGGAGCAGGGAAGTCATTCTCCCCCTGCACTCTGCACTGCTTAGGCCACACCTTGAGTCCTGTGTCCAGTTGTGGGCCCCTCAATTTAAGAAGGACATTGAGGTGCTTGAACATGTCCAGAGAAGGGCAACGAGGCTGGGGAGAGGCCTGGAGCACAGCCCTATGGAGAGAGGCTGAGGGAGCTGGGATTGGTTAGCCTGGAGAAGAGGAGGCTCAGGGGAGACCTTCTTGCTGGCTACAGCTACCTGAAGGGTGCTTGTAGCCAGCAGGAGGTTGCTTTCTTCTCTCAGGCAAGCAGCACCAGAACAAGAGGACACAGTCTCAAGCTGTGCCAGGGGAAGTTTAGGCTGGAGGTGAGGAGAAAGTTCTTGCCTGAGAGAGTCATTGACTGCTGGAATGGGCTGCTCGGGGAGGTGGTGGAGTCAGCGTCCCTGGAGGTGTTCAAGGTGGGTTTGGACGTGGCACTTGGTGCCATGGTCTAGTCTTGAGGTGTGTGGTGATGGGTTGGACTTGATGATCTTTGAGGTCTCTTCCAACCTTGGTGATACTGTGATATTTCTTCCCTTGTCTACAGTAAACCAAGGCATTTCAGAACAATGTTACAGGCATTTCAAAGAGCACCACTGTCCAAATGGTTTGGTTTTTTGTTTTGTTTTGTTTTTTGAGCAGCTCCATTTTCATATTCACCTTGGACAAATAATGCCAAGCCAAATGCTTTTAGTACTTTGAGTAAATTAAAAATGAATTATTTAGGAGAGCTCAGGAGAAAGGAAACAGTAATTCATTAATTAATTTTGACGTAACTGATTTGTGAGTGGCTAAATCAAATGACAGCAGCTTGGAGCCACAGGCTACCAGCTGAGCTAGATAAAACAGGAGGAAGCTGAATCAAAAACGTTGAAGCAGCAAAATAAAATGCAGCCAGTGGCACTGCAGGGCAGAATCCCTGTACATGACAAACCCTGTTTGTGACCAAAGGTTGTAAATTTTCAAACGAGCACTAAGCAGTAGAAGACTTAAATGTCTATTTGAAGTCTGCATACCAAAAAATTCAATTGGGCACCAGCTAGGAGTCCTCTGATTGTGTACAGTTTAAGTGTTTGTGACTCCAGCAAGTTCAGCGAACAGGAGAAAGTTCTAAATGCATACATCCAAATGGGATATTTGCATTCTACAATTAGAACCTGATAATCTGCCATGTAAGTGAACAAACACTACTATTTCAAACTGAGTAGTTTTGCAACTTCAGAGTATAACATAGTCCTTAAGATGAACTCAAGAGAAAACAAATGAGAGACATAAAAGTTTTAATTTTAGAATCATAGAATGGTAAGGTTGGAAGGGACCTCAAGGATCATCTAGTTCCAACTCCCTGCCATAGGCAGGGACCCCTCCCACTAGTACGGGGCACTCAAGGCCTCATCCAGCCTGGCCTTGAACACCTCCAGGGAGGGAGCAGCCACAACCTCCCTGGGCAACCTGTTCCAGTGCCTCACCACCCTCACTGCAAACAACTTCCTCCTAACATCCAGACTAAATCTCCCCTCTGCCAGTTCAAACCCATTGCCCCTTGTCCTGTCATTGCAAGACCTTGTCAATAGTCCCTCCCCAGCCTTCCTGTAGGCCCCCTTCAGATACTGGAAGGCTACTCTAAGGTCTCCTGGGAGCCTTCTCTTCTCCAGGCTGCAGAGCCCAAATTCTCTCAGCCTGTCCTCACAGGAGAGCTGCTGCAGCCCTCTGAGCATCTTTATGGCCTCCTCTGGACCCACTCCAACACTTCCATGTCCTTCTTGTGCTGGGGGCTCCAGAACTGCACACAGTACTCCAGATGGGGTCTGATGAGAGCAGAGTAAAGGGGCAGAATCCCCTCCCTTGCCCTGCTGGCCATGCTGCCCTTGCTGCAGCCCAGCACTCGGTTGCTGTCTGGGCTGCACTCACGCTGCAGTGTGGTGTGCATTTTATGCACTTTGCTGAGCCGTTAAAGTTTAGGAATTCAGGAGGCTGTGAGCACTTGGTACCTTCCATCTCCAGAGTTGAGACAGTTGGGCACTCACCTGCTCCAATCACACTCCCATTTTCTTAATACTTTGGGAAGATGCCAAAAGATAACCCCAGCCCCCTCAAAGAAGAGTGAGATTCACCTGTCCAGATCAATGGCCACAGCAGAAAAGTGCTAGTGTAGTAATGACCAAAGTCAGTAATCTTGTGACCCTATAAAATATTGATGATCCTGCAGTGAGGCTCATCAGAGCTCTATGGGATCTCAGTGGGCTGAGTCTCAGTGTCTCCCCTTGAGCTGGGGCACCTCTCAGGCTCAACTGACTATTCAAAGGTAAAACTGATAAAGGGAAAGACCATTCACTTGTGACAAGATGTTTTGGTTTGAATATTGGTTATCAGTCAAACATCAGGTCACTATTACTCATTATTTAAGGTTGCTAACTGGTGAGCTTCTTATTAATAATGGGAAATAGAACAAACAGTTAGGAACTTTCCTGGAAGCTTTGATCCCTGCATTAATGCTTTGGGGAAAAATAAGATAAACATGATAAAGTAAGGTAGGTGGTAGAGGGAAGAATGAAGTCTATCATTTAAACATGTTTATAAGATGCAGGTGATGTATTTAGGAAATCTTAAACTTTCAGCTCTGAGAATTAGCTATGCTTTAATTGCATTCAGGGAAACAAAGAGTCAATGTAGAGGCTGTCTGTTGAGTCACTAAACGTTGATTCAGTCTGAATGAATTCACAGCAATGTACCAAGCTACCAGTTGGGAATGAGTGGGAATTCATTAACATACAGAGAAAGAAACAAGCATGCTGGTACATTGTATCATCTGTTTCACAGCTTAATATTTTACCTATAGGAATTGTGGTAAATGAACCAGTTTTAGGGGACCTTAGCAACAATCAGTAGTCACAGTCTGCCTACAAAGAAAACAGCAAATTGGTTTAAAATCACTTCTTAGCATATGCAGTAGAAACCATTACATGCTGTCAACATGTTCAAGTCATTGTGCTAATGAGATGAGANGTGAAATCTAGAAGTATACACAATAATTTTGACCTTTGATGAGGAAAAAAAAAAAAAAAAAAAAAAAAGCATGTTTCTCAGTGGTGAAAAGTAATGAGTCCATTGACCAGTACAAAGAATGTGAATCCTTGGCTGTCCTCAAATTAGGGACTCCACCACTTGGCAAGGGCCTCATCTCTGCATTTAGGCTGTTAAATTTTAGATCTGTAGGCCTTTCTTAATCTATGTTTGGCTGAAACTGAAGGGCATATTCCAACATTTGGGGTAGAGATCACATGCACTCATCCACACCAATGAGCTAGAGAGATCTAGCTAGGCTTTATAGGTCAGTCATCTTACACTAACGAGCGTCAATGATAATCTCATGTCTGTTTGATCAGCCATCTTAGCTATACTTTCTGCTACCAAACAGCTAGCTTTGATTTTAAAAAAAAAAAAAATTAAAATAAAGCAGTCAACCCCAAATTTTGCAGGCAGAAAAAAAAAAAAATGTCCTTGAAGACTGTGACCTTTTCATGCTGTGATTAATTAAGCAATTAGAAGTATGATTGGTCTTTTAAAAGATGTCATAAGATACAGCAATTTCCCGTTACCCAGAATAAATTAAGAAAATGTGTTCAGGACTAAAACTGCAGGACAAAGTGTTACCTGCCATCGAAATTGGAGTTTTCTGTTTTCAAATATCACAAAAAAGCAAAGCAGGATGAGTCAGATGGGCATGCCAAAGCTCTGCTCGTAAATATTTTGGCTGTTCCTATATTGCATCATCAACTCATTTTGCTAGATCAATGAACTTCAGCACTAACGATTTTAGCCCTTCAGCGCTGAGTTGTATTCCCACAAACATCAGTGTCCTCTTGTCAACAAAATCTACATGGAAGTCACCTTGTGTAAGCATGTAACCCCAAATCTGATTAAATATTGAACTGAAATAGGCAAGGCAAGCTAAGAAACTGGTACAAAACTAAAAGAAAAGGCACTTGAACACAACAAAGTTTCTTTTAACTGTCCAGCTGAATGCATAGTTATATTTCACAGATATTCTCTCAGCTTTTGAAAAGATAACCCAAATCTCCTGTCACTTAGCTATTAAACAAAGAGTCAGCAAACTTGACCTGACTTGAGAGGTTTTAGGCTTACATCAGGAAAATCAAACCTTAGTTCTTTGCCCTGGCTGCTCTTGAATTGTTTCAAAACTGTGAGTTATCCCTCAGGCCAAGCAGAAATACAATTCTGTCAAGCTATCTTTGGCCACTGACAGGCTGAAGTATTTCAGGCTTCCTAAGTTGCTCTTTTCTCACCACTGTCTGTCGCAGCGACAGGATCTCTCCAGCATACCTTTGAAGGAAGAGAACTACAATGAAAACAAGACAATTGGAGCGATGTGGTCAACAGTTAAACAAAATTACATGTCAGTCCCACTCCTGTTCCTCACTGTTTTCCCATGTTTACTGCAGCTGTAAGAAGTAAATCACTTAGTCATCAGGAAGATACTAGTAGCCTTCCAGCATCTGAAGGGGGCCTACAGGAAGGCTGGGGAGGGACTATTGACAAGGTCTTGCAATGACAGGACAAGGGGCAATGGGTTTGAACTGGCAAAGGGGAGATTTAGACTGGATGTTAGGAGGAAGTTCTTTCCAGTGAGGGTGGTGAGACACTGGCACAGGTTGCCCAGGGAGGTTGTGGCTGCTCCCTCCCTGGAGGTGTTCAAGGCCAGGTTGGAGGAGGCCTTGAGTAACCTGTACTAGTGGGAGGTGTCCCTGCCTATGGCATGGGGATGGAACTAGATGATCCTTGAGGTCCCTTCCAACCTTACCATTCTATGATTCTATGATTCTAAGTTCATCTTTATTATTTCACCAGCTGATTTAGTTATGTTCCATTAGACCTGTGGAAATGCTGAATGAATGAATTTACTGTGGAGGGGGAAAAAAACACAACACAAACAATGTGCTTCTGGCTTCCTACATAGTTTGGCAGTAAATAACATTTCAGGTAAGGTGCAACTACTTGAAACAGTATGATGAGGAAGGACAGGCTACAAAAAGTCTTCACTATTGCTTTTTATAATTTTATTTCTGCAATAACTGTTAAATAGCAAATGCTTTAGACACCAAGAATCAATTATGAAGAAGCCAAAACACAACATGGCAGGTCATTTACAAAAGAAAAAGTAATCAATGACACACTTAGAATGAACACAATTAATCCATATGACCCACTTAATCCAAAAACGTCATACAACAAATTGACTGACCATTTTAGAGATAGGTGATAGCATATTAACAATATGGATGTGCCAAGTTTACTGGAAACAATTCACTTACCTCACACAAGTGCTACTCTAGCCAGACTATCACTTAGCATGTCAAACATCTATAACTATCTGATGCACTTAAATGGCTTCAGAAAATATACAGAGTGGAATAATCAATTTTCAGTGGCGGAGAAGCACTCAGTGTGAACACTATTTTGGAGCCCTTACTGAAATGCATTTTTTTTTCCTATAGTTATTATATGAAAGACTATTTAGAATCTGTTTGAATGTACATAACAGGATTATCACTTAAAAGTCTGCAGGAACTCATACCATAATATGGAGAAAGCCTCACAAATACCAGACTAACAGTTTTAACAAACTGTATCCTTCATGCAACACATCACAAGGTTTCACCAGCAACACTGTTCCTTCAGCTTCACCTAGGCCATTACAAGTCCTTAGATTTTTTTATTTTGCCAGAGTAGCAATAGCATCTATTTCCTGATCCTTACACCCCTTAATAGCAAACACTCATCTTGCCTCTTAAAAACATAACACGTTTCATCTCTCCATCCTGTAATACTTTATCACCACAAGAGACAGTTATCTGAAATTGCTGCAAAATAAATGACAGCCCTCTTAGCTTTTTTTGTTGCTAAGTCAGTGCAAAAGACAGGCAGTCCTGTGAGTATGGCTGAAGAACACGTAGTTCTGCATACAGAGTTGGGATTCAGCATGCAATTAAATCAGTCTAAGGTTTGCTGGATGGTTTTGCTACTGAAAGACTAAAATACAAATAGAAAATAGAAAATGTTCTGTTTGACATTTTAATACGAGTCACAATCCAAATGAGCAGCTCTGCTATGAGGACAGTTGGGGCTCTGCAGCCTGGAGAAGAGAAGGCTTCCAGGAGACCTTAGAGTAGCCTTCCAGGATCTGAAGGGGGCTTAAAGGAAGGCTGGGGAGGGACTATTGACAAGGTCTTATAATGACAGGGCAAGGGGCAATGGGTTTGAACTGGCAAAGGGGAGATTTAGACTGGATGTCAGGAGGAAGTTCTTTCCAGTGAGGGTGGTGAGGCACTGGCACAGGTTGCCCAAGGAGGTTGTGGCTGCTGCCTCCCTGGAGGTGTTCAAGGCCAGGTTGGACGAGGCCTTGAGTGAGCTGTACTAGTGGGAGGTGTCCCTGCCTATGGCAGGGGGTTGGAACTAGATGACCCTTGAGGTCCCTTCCAACCTTATGATTCTATGATTCTAAATGCAAGCTGTGAATCTTAGCTTTGATGTGTAATTCACTAGAGAAAAGGATATAAAGAAAAGATGAGCTAAACAACTAGATTTTCTACTTCCTCTCCTTGGAGCTCTCTTAGAAGAGATCCCACCATTCCTTTGGAAATTCTTTTCTTCCTCACACCTACCTGATGGATCTGTTCCTCATTACAGGTAAAAAGGACGAGTTTTCATTAGGGTGCAATTAGCCATGCAACTCCATTATTATTAACAATGGCATGAAGACTAAAAAGGCAGAAATGAGAGCATTAACATTTTTTCAGTGTAACAGATCATTCTTAATGGAAACTGTGTGCCTAAATTCCCCATATATGGTAGCAATAGCATAGCTCATTTTGCCATTTCATGAAGAGAAAAAGGACAACCCTAAAAAAAAAAAGATACCCTCCATCTCACCCTGACCACAGCTAACCAAAACAAAACCAAAGTGTCTGTCTTAGGAAAATCAGTGGGAATTTTTACTTCACTTGGGGGAAATTTTGTATCATGGTTTCTTATTTAGTGGTTTGAACAAATCCATACTATCCAGAAACATGCCAGAAATGTGAAAGTAAGCTTGGTCATAGCTAAAATAAGACTTGATCCAATATCAAATGAAGAGCATGAACATTTTTCTATTGACTTCAGGAGGTTTTGGATGGAGTCCATTTGGAGACTGCACACTGAGAAGGACTTCTCTGCTAACTACAGTGTTTTCTTTGCCAGAGGAAGTAAAGATGTATGTAAAATTTGTATGGCTGCCCAATTCTTTTCTTACATCTTCTTACAAGTAGCCAATCCCTTATCTTGAAGCACATGGCTTCAATAATTTGAAGCTACCTGTGCAAGGCACAGGGTCCTTGTACTCCCACTGCAACAAATACTTTCAAATCTGTGCCAAAACCAGGATTACACAGCTAAAGAAAGTGCATGCAGCACTACTTATTAACAATGCCTTGGGGTTTATTGTTTATTTTGCTTTTATCTAGTTAGCTTTGGCAAAGTTTTTGCTGCTTTTCCCTTCATTCACATGCAGAAAATGCTGAACATATTCTGAAAGGTCTTTATGCCTTTTCTTTTTTATGTCAAGGTATCAACTGTTTTATTAAAAGCACGAATCTCAGGAAATACTGTGCAAAATTAGTATGTGCCAACATCAATATGATTTATTTTCTCCTTATGCCTTTTTTTTTTTTTTTTTTTTTTTTTTATGCTGCCATGATGCTGAAGAATGTGAAATTCTCCTCTAGGATTGTTTTGAAAACTGGAATTGGGCATCTTATTACTTGCAGCTTTCCCCTTAAGCTGCAGAGCTCTAAAATGTGAAAGATGTATTCTCTGTTTTTCCATCACCATTGGAGACACCACTGAACATTTCAACCATACAGCTGTGGATCCCTTGAAAATCCTTATGGCACAAAAACTGCAACATTTCAGTGGGTTGTTTTTTTTCCATAGGAAATATTCCTGCTATGTTTTCTGTGCATCAGTGCCAGTCCTCCTTCTTTTTTGTTCTTTTTAATAGAAGTTAAAAAGTAAAAGGTGAAGTCATTCATGCCCCATGTGCCTTTAAAACAAAAAAGAACAACTCCTCCCTTGCTTCACTTTAGTTGTAGGAGCGCTGCACGTAGAACTTGTGCAATATTGAGGTGAGAAAACTACTGCTGTACTGTATAAAGTCTGGTTAAGTAAATTCAGTCTAAATTCACTTCTTTTAAAGAAGAATAGCTTCCTGAACTGCTGTTACTGTTACCACTTCACAGGTCTATTTAATGCAAGGGTAATATTTGGTTACCTGTATCGATAGTTAGCTCAGAAGCAATGCCCCAAATAACTTCCCATATTTTCCTCACTTTTTTTTTTTTTTCCTGCCAAAGTATCAGGTGGTTCAAGTCACAGTAAATCATTGAGGAAATGGAAACCTGATTCATTCACAAAGACTCAAGTCCTGCTTGGACAGGCATCTCAATTTCTCTTGGCCTACAGCCGAACAAAGGCTGGCAGGCTATTCTACCTGGGGGTCTGGCCAAGGCCTTTATTGTAGCTGGAAGAACCACAGAGGCTATAACTGCAAATCTCAGGTCTCCCCTTTCTCCAGATGGGCAGCAAATTGACCAGCATGAAAAAGAAAAGGCAGTTTGAATCTTTAGGACAAAATAGTAAAACAAACCCCCCAAAAGCCAGGCTTTTATACTCTCATAAATCTACTTTACCACGTCTTACATCCAGTCCCAAATCAGACCTCAGACCCTGTAGAGATGCTCCTCTGCCTTCAATGGATGCCCCTGGCATGGTTGAGAATCAAAAGGAATACTCCTCTTGAGGTCCCAAGAGGACAACTGGTATTTGGTAAAAAGGAGCTGGTACAGAGGGTAATTTGTTTTGTTTTGAAGTGTGTGTGTGTGTGCACAGATATCTCTGTGCATGTATATCCTTCAAAATCAAAAGATTCAGTTTTACAGACTTCTTACTTTAAGTCATAGCTTCTGGTAAAATCAGAAGTTCACAAACTTCAGGATTCCTCCTGGTACATTGTTTAAAGACTGATTTCTTTTCCCTCACCCTTTTGGCTTGTCAGGATGAGCACTTTGGAACGAGAGCTTTGGAAACCTACTCAATCACTTCCAATTCTTTGGTTCAGGACAATTTCATTCCAGTGGCTTGTCACAATATATTAATTCTTTCTAACCAGACTAAAAACCACTTTTTGCCAACTCTGCTGGCAACACACACTTTTTCAGAGCTTCTCACAGCTGTAGTTTAAATCATAAAGTGCCAGGTATGTCACAGGCAACCACAGTCCACAAACACAGGAAAATACAGCGTGAGGAAGTATACAAAAAACTAAAGACTATTGATGAGGTTTGGACACTGTACTTTCACTGTGGGTGGCCTTCTCTATGGCCTTTGGCAACACAAAGAAATACTACACAACATATGTGTGTGTCTAAGCTCATTCCTGTATGACATATCCTTCTAAATTATTTAGTGCTTGGTTGGAAAACAATCTGGTTCTAAATTCTTTGCAGTAAGGAGTCTGCTTGCCAGAGGGGAAAAAAAAACCCAAACAAAAACATGTGCTAAAGCAAGCTGAAGAAAACACTAAGCTATGCAATACTCTTGATGTGCCACAAAAAGTGAAAATGAGTTTTCTTAAAGACACAAGTAAATCTCTTTAATTCCTCAGCAGCAGTCTCAGGCAAAGCACCACCAGCAAACACAGATCTTCTCTGTACGAAAAGCTGAATTGTCTCAGAAACTGACCATAAAGTTGTCCCTACATTGCACACTGAGCCCTAGATCCAAGGTCTGGATGCACTCCAGATTATCATTACAGAGCATAAACATAGTATCATATTAATTTTGTGAAATGTATTCATTTGTCCTTTTTATACACAGACTTCTAGTTCTATTTGCCAAGCAATTACAGCTCTAAATCTCCACAATGCCTCCTAACATTCACTTACCCTTGGTAGAATCATTAAGTGCATAAAATGCTTCAGACAGTCTCATTCTCCACACTTCTTATTCTCTCCTTGGGAAAACATGCAGCTTCCATTCTAAACTTGTTTTACAGCTTGAAGTGTGCTTTATAACAAGCCTATGATAAGCTTGGTGAAATTTTCTGGTTCTCTCACGATTCACAGTTAATTTTTAGAAAGGAAAGATGCTTCAAAACCTGTTGCCCAATTAAGGGGAAATGAATGATCATCAAAGTACAGTCAGATGCAACACTGTGAGAAAGGAAGGATGAGAATAGTGGATTGGACAGTAAGCTGTAGCTATTTCACATGACCCACCTAGGTCTTGCCCCTTACTTCAGATGAAGTCAATGACAGAGATACTTGCACTGAGCCACGGGAACAGGGAAGGGCAGTGGAAGGGTGAGAAACTATTGCTGCTGCTGTGTGGCACTGATCACCCATCAAGCCAACACAGAGAGACAGCAGCTCAGCAGCTGCAACTGGCAGGTAGGGTTGAAGAGCTGAAATTACAAAATTAAGCTAGGGATGGCTGATTGGCAGCACTACATCAAGGGAGTAGAAGGACAGGGATAATGGGGAATGAAAGAATAGTCCCTTCTCGTAATTTCTTTACTGTATCAAACACTCAGAAAACTTGACATGCTAACACCTAATAAATCTCATCTTTCCCTAGTTTAATATTCAAAAAGGCCCCTGATTATAATTTGTTAAGATGAGGTAACCCTATGGTCACCAAAGGCTGTATTGCACCGGGCTCGAAACTCATACCACAAAAATTATCATTATTCCAAACGTACTCTCTGATGAGAGAGTCTGGAGGGTTGGTTGAGGTTTTGTTATTTTTTTTTATTTTTTTTTTTGGGGGGGGGTTGGGTTGGTTTTTTCTTTTTTCATTTTCTTCAGAATGAAACATCATTTCTTTTTCAAAAATCTAGTTGGAATCTTCAAGCATCTGCAGCAAAGCTCCCTACTAACACAGATTCTGACTTACATTCTCCAATGACAGCTGTCATGAGTTTTCCAGAAGATTAAACCTGTGCCCCTTTACATGTAGAGTAGAATGCACTTGGTTTTAAGTACTGAGTGCAAATATGGTAATTTTAATGTAAAAAGCAATTAAAATGTTGCCATCATGACTTAAGAGAACCATTCTACTTTGTCTTTTTGATAATTTTAGTGAGGTTCTGTGATGGTTTGGGAGTTCCCTCCCCACCACACTTTGTAAAATGAGCCAGACTAGAACTCAGCCAACTAGAAGTTAGGGACTGAAGCTCTATTTACAGTTCAGCACAATGTACAAGCAGAGATATACACTATAGACAGGAATAGTTACAGACATAGACAAGTTAAAGGGAATACAGAAACACAACTCCTCTCCCAGAAATCAGAGACCCCAGAAGGGGCTCCCAACCACCCTTCCACCTTCTCCCCACCCCTATACCTCACCCCAAGGTTTGCATTATGCGCAAGATGAGTTTGGAGGATCAGCCAGGGGGGTTAGAAAAGCGGTTAGTGAAGATTAATCTGCAAAGAGGAGCCAGAAGCTAGACCACCTGAGACACTGTGCCCCCAGAGAGAGACAGACAGAGACTGACTTATCTATGTTTTGGGTTTTTTTCCCCAAACATCTCAGCAAGCCTATGAGTGAAGTAGCCATCACCATTGTTTTCCTTTCACAGCCTATAGTGTAATTTTCTCTATTAAAATATTCCAATTAGCCTCAAAGCAGCACAGGTTCTTATCAAACCAATGTTTATGCAGAGCTGAAATAATTGGAACTAGTGGGCAGTTTAACCCTGGAGGTTACTCCCGTAACAAGAGGGTATTTAGAGACCCGGATGACAGCTATGGATACAGAATGCATTAAGGATACTTCCAGCACAATCCCCCTGGAAGAGACAATCCACATTTCTAGTGGGAACAACTGATCAGTTATTTAAAATTTAATACTTTGGGTCTCCTATACAAGAGTGTGAAGAATTCAATTTTCATTTAGATCATAGAATCATAGAATGGTAGGGTTGGAAGGGACCTCAAGGATCATCTAGTTCCAGGCCCCTGCCATAGGCAAGGACACCTCCCACTAGTACAGCTCACTCAAGGCCTCATCCAACCTGGTCTTCAACACCTCCAGGAAGGGAGCAGCCACAACCTCCCTGGGCAACCTGTGCCAGCGTCTCACCACCCTCACTGCAAACAACTTCCTCCTAACATCCAGTCTAAATCTCCCCTCTGCCAGTTCAAACCCATTGCCCCTTGTCCTGGCATTCCAAGACCTTGTCAATAGTCCCTCCCCAGCCTTCTTGTAGCCCCCTTCAGATCCTGGAAGGCTACTATCAGGTCTCCTGGAAGCCTTCTCTTCTCCAGGCTGCAGACCCCCAACTCTCTCAGTCTGTCCTCATAGCAGAGCTGCTGCAGCCCTCTGGACCCACTCCAACACTTCCATGTCCTTCCTGTGCTGAGGGCTCCAGAACTGTGCACAGTACTCCAGGTGGAGTCTGAGGAGAGCAGAGTAAAGGGGCAGAATCCCCTCCCTTACCCTACTGGCCACGCTTCTCTTGATGCAGCCCAGGACTCCTCAGATGTCTCCTCAGAGTATAAGATCAAGAAGACTTTATGCATTATGGGCCCTGAATTGTTTTACAAGGCACAGGCAAGTATGAACATCTTTGACAGAAATTTTTGAAGCAGAAACTTTAGGTAACATGTGCCTTGGATAAAATGATAGCAGAGACAGGAAACAATCTCCTGCCTCTAGCACCTGCTTCTCTATGGGTGCCTATCCTGGTCAGATAAAATCCTATCACCTCTTTGTACTTAGATATGACAAACTGGGACCAATAGAAAGCTTCCAGAATATCTGGTATGCTTTTCTCCATAGCAAGTGCCCCATTCCTGCGGGGCAACCTGTGTAATTACTGCTTAAAAGCTGATTTTTGCTGAGGGCTGACATTTGCAAGAGGAAAAGTTATAGCTGCCAAAGGAAGAGTAACGATGCAGCCCTGTGGTAAACAGCATGAACAAAATTACCAGGGGAGAAGAGAGTGAGACCAGTTGCTTAAGAGCACCACTGGAAAAGCTGGTCATTACTTCCAGATCTGCAGTTTCCTGGGGTTCAGACAGATCACTCATTACAAATATTTACCTGGCAAGTGTGGGCATTTTTCTTTGAGATCTATACCACTTGTGAATATTACTGACACAGAATGCACGTTTTTCAATGTAAAATATTGATTTTCAAGCAAACTTGCCAGTGTGAAGGCTAAAACGGAAACAGTGAGTTACAGACAAATCTTCTCAGGTCCTTCATTTTTTCTGATATAAAATATAACACACTGAACCATTTTTTTTTAGGTCAGGCTATTCTTTCAGTTTTCTCTGGCTAGAAATTAGATTAATTTTCTCAGTCAACCAAAAAAAAAATTAAAAAAAGGAAGAGTATTTCTAATTTTACAAGAAAAAGAAAAAGCATTTCTCTGGTTCAGGTTTGTCAAGTCTTACAAACCCATATGCAATCTTCCTGAAGGGTTTGGCCTACTATAATCAGATTCTTCTCTGAAATACAAATTTGTGCTCTTCCATTTTCTAGAGTTTACATGTAAAGTTATATTTTACTTTTTGAAATAAGAGCAGGGATTTTGTTTCAGGAAGGTTGGACATTTGGCTAGGTGTTTGAGCTCGGGAAGTAATCTCATTGAACAGTTCTACTGAGTAAAGATTTTCCTTTCTGTCTGCATGTGGGATGGAATCCATTCCATTATACTGAGAACAGCTGAAGATAATCCACCTATTCACATGCAAATTCCACATTTATAGACAAATGTCCACATATATATATACACTTTGTACATAATGAGTAGTTAATTTGCTTTCAGTGGATCTTCCCGCATCATGACCTTGTCTCCCTGACTAAACAAAGAGTGATAGATCTGTACTCAAAGCACAGGCTACTCAAAGTGGATAATTTGGTGATTTGCACATAATAACACAAATTATCATTCTAGATAGATTGGCAAACAGCTCCATGTGTTGTTGGAGCACATCTCTGGGACACTGTCCCAGGCAGATCAATCCTCAATTTCTCAGTTGAACAGGAACCAGTACACTTTACCAAGCAACACTCAAAAATATTTAAGATACAACATACTCAATTAGTTGCTGACATTGTGCAGTTTCTCCAAAGCCAGAGCCAAGATGATAGACATTTTTTTATTTTTTTTTTTTTTGAGCCAAATCAGGAAATATTTTCAAAGAACACAACAAGGGCATGCAGGGAAAGAAAAAAACCTACAAAAGTGTTTTCAAACTCCCTTTTCTACTCTTGACTATACCAATGTTCAGACTCCATAGAATACAAATACGTAGCTGGAGTTATTCAGAGAAGACAGTGGCCATGCTGCCAAGGCACTTGACAGTGAGAAGTTAGACCTAGGGCTGGAGTATGTTTGAAAATAGACAGATAACAGAGAAGAACAGCAGTGAGTTGCAATAAGCCTTACAAGTAGCCTTGTTAGACTCATGCTGTTCCCTTTCATTCTAGTATATTGCTAAAATTCCCCTTCAGGAAGAATATAAACATGAAATTACTTTAAGCTGTTGCATCCTTATCACAGACAGCTAGTGAGAGCTCCCAAAGCTCAGAAGCTGTGCATGATAAGAGGGGTGGAGGAAAAGTTTCTGTTCATTTATTGTTTCTATTTCAAACAGAATGGAGCTCTTCTGCCAGTGTGATCACTTGTGAAAACTTAATCTCTCTTGATTTGATTAGTCCTTTGATTTCACAATGGGTGGGACTCTCCTGTCAGTAAAGTCAACAGGAATTTCCACAGTGACAATAATGTGCTTTATCCTGTTTGAAACCATTCTTTCAAGTCAGGAGGTGTTTCACTTTATACTGAGCAAAATTAATACTGCCTTTTCCTTTTCCTTTTTTTTTTTTTCTTTTTTAATAAATGTCCCAAGAAATAGCTTTAGTCTCATTGATTCCAACTGCTTAGCACTGGCATGTTTGCAAATGTAGTGTGTAGCTGACAGATAGGAAAATGATTTCATTTTCTTTGAATCAAAACAGAAAGATATTATAATCTCTTCACTAAAACAATTGAGATAATTTCCCTTTATAGGTTGAGTGAGGGTTTTTTGTTCCTTATTTTTTTTCCTGCAGAAGCACATCTATTTATTCTAGCATCTTGAAATGCATACCTGACAAACCTCTTTGGTCCCCCTTCCATAACATAACTCAGTATTTGTACTACAGTCTTGTCTCTCTTGTCTTCTCATCAGAGCCATCAGCATGCATGACTTGCACTACACTGGCTAAGAAGTTATGCCACCAACTGCACTCTGCAGAAATAAAAGCATTTGGGTAGCTTTAGAGCTGTGATAAAAGTATTCACTCTGGAAACACTTTTCCAAGCTATCTAATAGCATTGCTATTTTAGAGACTAAAAGATTTACAGTTCCATGATGAAATCCAAGGTGAAAAAACAGCAGGGGGAAAAAAAAACAACCCTACTCAGCCTGTTAGATTCAGTGTTTCAACAGCTGTCATGCCATAGCTGCTTATACTTAAAGCCTCCAGTACCTTCCAGTCCCTACTGCTTAAATAATGGTATGGTAAGACCAAAATAAAACCAAAAAACCTCAAAAGTAAAACACAAAGAAAAACCAAAACAAAAGAAACCCCCCACAAACCATATGGCAGATCTAGTTCTGTCTGATCTTTGTTTCAGAGAAGTTTGTATTTCCTGAGATATGTTGTACATCAGCCTATCAAAGGATATTTTTATTAGCTTTTGAATTTCATCTGCTCTGTGTCATTATTGCTTACATTAAATCTAGCATGCACTTTTACTCAAATCATCAGCCTTCATCTATATTCCATTTATGTTTTGACAAGAGTAGGGATATTACTTTCTCTTACTTTTGTACTTTATTATTAGACTTACATGATTTACACCGGTATGTATCACCAGAGTTGCAGAAGCCACTCTGCCTTTTTTGTTAGGCAGCTGCATTACTTTTGTAAGCACTGGCTTACAGGTAATAGAATTACATTAAGACTCCACCACTATGTTTATTGTATTTGATCAAATTTGTTTGTAAATGGAAATCTTACATTCAAGCTACATTAAAATAAATCATCTCCAGAGATCTGCAGATAGTATATTACTCATGGTGAAGGTTTCTGTACATATTACTCAGCTCTTCCAGGTACTCATTTGGTTTAATACTTTCAAGACAATACATGTAATAGCTCCCATTCAAAGATATGAATGAATTAACTGTACAGTGACCTTTTCCAAGGTTGCATTTCTGGAAAAGGCAAATACACTGCTAGTAACAGGCTCTGGTTCAGTTTAAATTAAGGCATAGCTTTGTTATAAAATAGCAATCGATACTTATAAAAGCAACAGAGTGCGAATTAAAACACAGCTGCATAAAACACTGCCTGCATATAGCATCACCACATACTTATTTATGCTTCAGAAACCACTCATTATTTCTCTCACAAACCACAACATTTAAGAGCCCATGAAATAAATATGGAAAACACAGAAGTAGTAAGAAGAGCAATATCATATGAAAATGGTAAATATGCAATTACTTGAGACAAACACTTTGTGATCAATGCCTTGTGAAGCTAACACTGTTTTGAGTCCAGATCAGAGTCATAGAATCATAGAATCATTGAATGGTAAGGTTGGAAGGGACCTCAAGGATCATCCAGTTCCAACCCCCTGCCATAGGCAGGGACACCTCCCACTAGCACAGCTCACTCAAGGCCTCCTCCAACCTGACCTTCAACCCCTCCAGGGAGGGAGCAGGCACAACCTCCCTGGGCAACCTGTTCCAGTGTCTCACCACCCTCACTGCAAACAACTTCCTCCTAACATCCAGTCTAAATCTCCCTTCTACCAGTTCAAACCTATTGCTTCTTGTCCTGTCAGTGCAAGACCTTGTCAATAGTCCCTCCCCAGCCTTCCTGTAGGTCCCCTTCAGATACTGGAAGGCTACTATCAGGTCTCCTCAAAGCCTTCTCTTCTCCAGGCTACAGCAACCCAACTCTTGTAGCCTGTTCTCATAGGAGAGCTGCTGCANCCACACTGCTCTTGATGCAGCCAGGGACTCAGTTGCTGTCTGGGCTGCATGTGCACACTGCAGGCTCATGTTGAGCTTTTCATCAACCCAGACTCCAAGGTCCTTTTCTTTAGGGCTGCTCTCAGCCATTCACCACCCAGCCTGGATTTGTGTTTGGGATTATGCCTACCCAGGTGCAGGACCTGGGTCACCAGTCACATAGATATCCAGGATCATCTAACATCAAAACATTCACCTTTATATCTGTATGGCTAGAAGATTGGGAGGATGAGGTAGAATGATGTAGACTGTATTTGGAAGACTTAGACCAGTGCTTACTGCCTAAGGCCTTACCTTCCTGCTTATGCAATCCTATTTTTCTCAGAGACAGTCTACTAGGTGGAAAGTATTTTTGTATTGAAGCCACTTGCAACAATCATCTACAATCAACAGCAATATCTCTTGAGTATCAGACCATTAGCTACGAGTACATATCTAGAATATCACGTTTAAGGTTATATTCTCCTTCATCTTCTGCACCTGAATGAAATTTAGCTTACATCTCATTCTTATTATTGACTGATACTGACACACACCTCCCCC
>VWZE01025805.1:0-17055 GCA_013396675.1 Eubucco bourcierii | reverse complement strand
TTTTTTTTTTTTTTTTTTGGCCTGAGGACTATGCAGTGGGAAAATATTTCTGCAGGTTCAGAGGAACAGTATTGCTGGGTAGCAGCCAGGAATCCTGCAAGCTGCCAGCACTGTGGGCAAGAGAAGAATAGAAGAGATTTACAGGGGAGGTTTAAAAACCTCTTAATTTTCCCAACAAAATCCAAGCCCAGTTTTGAAGTACAGCTTCAGTGTTCTGTTACTGACATCAGCACCGTGTGCTGTTTGCACACCTAGCACTTCACAGCTTCTTTTTCAGACTCCTATTTTAAGTAATACCTTTCAATATCATGACTTATCTGACCAGGAATCTATTTTGGGTTTGACAAGTCCAGCTTCCTCCCTACTTCACTCTAAGAGCAATGCTGTTACTAGTTCTGAGAACATTGAATGTTTTCTTTTTAGTAGTCTGTTACATTTCCATATTTCTCATATTTTTCAGACTTGATGGCAACAGCAGGTATTGTAACTGCATAATCTCCCCAAGAAGCAAACCCACAAAGGGCTCGTCTGTCAGTTACCCATCACTCAAATGCCTTTGCTATGGAGCCAAAGCCAATACCAGTTTTCAGGGTGATCATTGCCTCCATGACCACTTAAGTTTCCTGTGCCAGTCTTCTGACTAAACTGAAAGGTAGTTTGATTACAAGACACTAGAGAATAATTTTCACTCCTGTAAAGAGGCTTGCAAATACTATCAGCTTAGCATCTAAAAAGTGTCATTTGATTTACAATGGAAAACGCATCCCTGTATGGATACTTTGAATGCATTGTGGCCAGCAGGGCAAGGGAGGGGATTCTGCCCCTTCACTCTGCTCTTGTCAGACCCCACCTGGAGTACTGTGTGCAGTTCTGGAGCCCTCAGCACAGGAAGGACATGGAAGTGTTGGAGTGGGTCCAGAGGAGGGCCACAAAGATGCTCAGAGGGCTGGAGCAGCTCTCCTATGAGGACAGGCTACAAGAGTTGGGGCTCTGTAGCCTGGAGAAGAGAAGGCTTCAAGGAGACCTGATAGTAGTCTTCCAGTATCTGAAGGGGGCCTACAGGAAGGCTGGGGAGGGACTATTGACAAAGTCTTGCAATGACAGGACAAGGGGCAATGGGTTTGAACTGGCAGAGGGGAGATTTAGACTGGGTGTTAGGAGGAAGTTCTTTCCAATGAGTGTGGTGAGGCACTGGCACAGGTTGCCCAGGGAGGTTGTGGCTGCTCTCTCCCTGGAGGTGTTGAAGGCCAGGTTGGATGAGGCCTTGAGTGAGCTGTACTAGTGGGAGGTGTCCCTGCCTATGTCAGGGGGTTGGAACTAGATGATCCTTGAGGTCCCTTCCAACCTTACCATTCTATGATTCTATGATTCTAAAATTTGCTTTAAAATGGATTCTGTGATCCCTGGGTGTAGAATACCAAAGTGATCATTATGACGCAGTCTCAACAGAAATACTTTTATGTTCTAAGCACAAATAATTTGATTCAAAATGTCTGCCACATAGAGCACCAGCTATCTATATGCCAAACATGGAATCCACTCAGAATTACTCTGCTTCTTATGTCATAACTTCATAGTATTTCCTTTTGTACCATGGCCTGAGTTTAAACTTGAAGTTCTCGTTGTACAACAGGGTGCAGCAGCAGATATATTCAATTTTACTAATTAATATTAATTAATGAATATCTGCTATGTCCTGTGGCATACTATTTAACTTTTCAGTGTCAGCATGAATAACTAACTGTTGGAATATGTAAAAATCTTAACAACTTCATCACTGAAATGCTTTCAATATTCACATACAGTTCACTTAAATTTGATAATGCAACAGATTTTAACACAGAGGCATTAGCATCTCTCTAAAAGGCAAGCAAAATGAGTCTCATTTAGTCCCCTTAAGGCTTCAGTAGAACTTAAACAATTCCACTCAGAGCAAAATGATCTGTTGTGAATTTTGAGTACTCCATTCTCTATGCTTCATGTCTGTGCAACTCAGGACTTTTAGATGAGATTTAAACAATCCCAGGAGATTACTTCTTTTTTACTCCCAGGCACTATGAATCCTTGAATGCCTCACTACCTCTATCAGACTGGATTTACCTTTATAGTCTTCAGGGACCGATAGATCCTACAAATCTTAAGCTCTCCATCTTTAGAGAAGCTGCCTAAACCATCTCCAGTTGTAACAAGGGGCAAAAAAAAAAAAGTTAAAGCCTCCAAGATTAGTCAGCTTGACTTGACAATTCCTGTATGAGCCATTTTCCACTGAGATCCCATATTTTAAGAGCTGCCTTTCTTAATATGTCTCCTGGTATTTGACCTCCCTCTTCAGAAATAAATGATGTGTTGTACATGAAGGAAGCCAGGCATTCTTCTACTCAGTCTTGTTCTTTGTAAAGTTTTAAAAGCACTCAGGTCTGGAAAACATTCCAAAGTGTTTAAAGAGCTGACATCACTGACTTGAAAATTTTGTGAAGGGTGTACACAAGAAAAAGATCACAAAAGAGTAAATGTAACATTTATCTGCAAAACTGGCATCTACAAAGTGAGGAAGAAATAGAGTTCTAGTCTTGAAGAGAGACTGTGCAGTCTCCAGTTTGGAGGTCTTCAGGATTAGGGTTTTGACCTCTACTGATATATATATTTATAAAATATATATATACTTTCCCAAAAATTTAGGGCTACATGATAACTTTCTTAACATTTAAGTTTTCTGATCTCTAATATACAATCTCACAATCTCCCATTGCTGTCTTCCTCCCAAAGACAATGTCTAGACCTTCTGACAAATGGGCTTTCACACTCAATTAAAATACAGAAGTCATCCTCTTTTAGTTGACTAATTTTGTATGACATGTGGTTATTTAATATCTTTAAGAGCACCCCAGAGCTTAAGCTTACCAGAAGTCTGCCAAGAGGTCAAAGAGTTATTAGAATACAGACAGTCATTTTCACACTAAGGAGAACCACATGCACTTCATTTCATTGTGAAAAGAAGCTAAAACTTGAAAGTTTCTCATGTTAGGGAAAGAAATTAAGACCTGAGTACATACTCAGCTGCTTCTGATTCACCCTTGCAGCCTGAAGCAATAGCCACAGATATTGTTTCACAGCCATGATATATCCAAAATGTACATCAACTCCTTACTAAAGCCAACTACATCTCTCTGGTTAATGAAACTTGTATACCTCCTTACAACATACTGAAGGACATGGAAGTGTTAGAATGGGTCCAGAGGAGGACCACAAAGATGCTCAGAGGGTTGCAGCAGCTCTGCTATGAGGGCAGGCTGAGAGAGTTGGGGCTCTGCAGCCTGGAGAAGAGAAGGCTTCCAGGAGACCTGATAGTAGCCTTCCAGGATCTGAAGGGGGCTACAAGAAGGCTGGGGAGGGACTAGTGACAAGGTCTTGGAATGACAGGACAAGGGGCAATGGGTTTGAACTGGCAGAGGGGAGATTTAGACTGGATGTTAGGAGGAAGTTCTTTCTAATGAGGGTGGTGAGACACTGGCACAGGTTTCCCAGGGAGGTTGTGGTTGCTCCCTCCCTGGAGGTGTTTAAAATCAGGCTGGACAAGGCCTTGAGTGACCTGTACTAGTGAGAGGTGTCCCTGTCTATGGCATGGGGTTGGAACTAGATGATCCTTGAGGTCCCTTCCAATCTTACCATTCTATGATTGTATTTAAAAGGTTGAATTGTTTCTGTTCTAAATAAGGAAAATTTTCAATAAAGATTAAAGACCAAAAAAAAAATAAGTGGAATCAGGGTCAGTTAAAACTCCTATTATGTTTCTCTTCCAAAGACATGGTATATTGATGTGTGCTGCAATCAAAGGCATTCTTGGGTAATGAAGTCAAGATCTAGATAAAAAATAATTCCACAGTATGTGCTACAGCAGGAGTAAATAATAAAACTAAAGGCATTCTATGTCAATGCCTCATTTGTTTTCACCTCAAAGAATATGGTTTCCAATAAATTACACAGACTTCTGAACAACCTGTTGGAAATTATGCATGAGTCACATATGCCTTGACCCTCTTTTGAGCAGTGAGAAGCAGAGAAGTCCTTGACAGCCAAGCAGTCCATGCACTGACAAGGCTAAATCACTGCCAGTCCAAGATTGATCTCTGGAGTAGACACCAAATGTGCTGGAGCACGTTACCCAAACCCCTGTGGTGCTACAAGGCATAGAAACTTACAGAGCTACTGAGACAGTCTGTCCTAAGTCAGAGAGGCCTCCTCAGTCATATTCTCAACCTCATTTGACTATTTGTCACAGGCTTGGAGTGACCTGTACATGCATACAGCACATGGAAGCACGTTGGAGCAGGTCCAGAGGAGGGCAACAAAGATGCTCAGAGGGTTGGAGCAGCTCTCCTATGAGGACAGGCTACAAGAGTTGGGGCTCTGCAGCCTGGAGAAGAGAAGGCTTCAAGGGGAGCTGATAGTAACCTTCCAGTATCTGAAGGGGGCCTACAGGAAGGCTGGGGAGGGACTATTGACAAGGTCTTGCAATGCCAGGACAAGGGGCAATGGGTTTAATATGGCAGAGAGGACATTTAGACTAGATGTTAGGAGGAAGTTGTTTGCAGTGAGGGTGGTGAGGCACTGGCACAGGTTGCCCAGGGAGGTTGTGATTGCTCCCTGCCTGGAGGTGTTGAAGGCCAGGTTGGACAAGGCCTTGAGTGACCTGTACTAGTGGGAGGTGTCCTTGCCTGTGGCAGGGGGTTGGAACTAGGTGATCCTTGAGGTCCCTTCCAACCTTACCATTCTTTGATTCTATGATTCTATGATTTGTCTGCCATCAATACTAAATGACTTTTAGAGCAATGGTGATGGACAGTGGTCCCTGCTTCCTTTCTGCATCTTTTTCAGAAAGACAAGGCAATAGCAAAAAAAGGAAAGCTACAGCATGCAGAATCCAGTTCACAGGTTTAGTTGATGGACATGGCTATAGCAAGAAGGATGACTTTTTCCCCCTTAAAAAAATCAAATTGGAAAATTCAGTGTAACAGTCACAGCAATGAATACAATTGTGTCTGTGCTTCTGGAGTACATTTCATACAGCTTGTCACAAAATGTTACTTGAAAACATAAAACCAGGATGACTTGTCTTGAATGCACTACAGATAAGGGAAGCAAACAGTGAGCAATAACAGCAGTACAGCAAGCTGGTGAGGATACTGAAGGAGAAACAATGCTGCATGGGATACTAATGAAATCTATTTGGCCACTTCATATATTCATTAAGCAGGTGTTCCACAAGGTAATTGGCACTTTGCATTCGTTTTGGCTGCAGGAAAAATGGTGTGTCTTCAGAAACATCTAAAGCAAAATGTTGATCAGGAAAGAAACAAAATTTGCTTCAGCTTGAAAAAAAAAAAAAAGGTAAAATATAATAGAGGAAGAATTCATCCACCTGACATGGTTCAGTTCCTCAGATGATTCCAGAAGAGCCAAGAGCGTCACTTTTTTTCCTTTTTTTTTTTTTTTTTTTTTTTTTACTTGCTTTGGTTTTGCTTTTCAATTTAACTTGCCATTGTTCCTTCCTAATAAATGGTTAAATAATATTTTACAAGAAGGAAGTCAGCCCCAAAATACTTCATTTACTTAAATACATGCAGAACAAAAAGTAAGGACTAAATTCAGTTTTCTGGAGTCTCTGTGTAGCATGCCAAACACTAAAATCTTACATTGTTATGGTCACATATGTCTCTTTCTATGGATCATCTATCTAGCCTGTGACTGTAATAATATAAACAAGGAATCTAAGAACACAGGTGTGAGGAGTGAGAATCAGTGTTGTAGTACTGATCCTTTCTCTTCTGAGCTGTCTGAATACCAAATACACAATTTAATTTTAAGAATATAGTTTCAAATTACAGAGTATGAGAGACCTCTCTTCCCTAGATGCTGAATAAAATGATCCAAGAATTTCTGATTAGAATGATTTCCATAGAAATGCCTTCTCCACAATGTAGATATTTACAGGAACATCCCAGTGTTACCCAAAATATTTCATTCTCTTTTGAGAAATTCTTAATGGCATCTGATCCTTTTGTTCTGCAAGCAAAAAAAAACAAAAACCAAAAAGAAACCCCACACCCCCAAAAGATTAAAAAAGTATTTTCTAGACAGGTAGTTCACAAAATGAGGAAGGTGTTTTCTGTCTTTGTTTTGTTTTGTGTGCTTAGTTTTTGGTTGTTGGTTTGTTGGGGTTTTTTTCCACTTCCTGGAAATTCTCTCCCATAAAATCAAATTGAACCTTTATTTTCACCATCTCAAATTTGAGACAAACTTTTACCTATCATTCCTCTCATTCTTTAATTTTTTTTCTATTTCAAGATCACTGGTTAACATTACTGAAAACAGAACTCAGTATTTGTCTACAGGTATGAGAAGGCTGCAAAAAATAAGAGCTGCTGGCAAAACAGAATCAAGATCATGTATCATAGAATCATAGAATCATAGAATGGTAAGGTTGGAAGGGACCTCAAGGATCATCTAGTTCCAAACCCTTGCCATAGCCAGGGACACTTCCCACTAGCACAGGTTACTCAAGGCCTCCTCCAACCTGGCCTTGAACACCTCCAGGGAGGCAACAGCCGCAACCTCCCTGGGCAACCTGTGCCAGTGTCTCACCACCCTCACTGCAAACAACTTCCTCCTAACATCCAATGCGTTAGGCAAATAAAAAAATCCATCTTCCAATGGCAAGTTATATTTAACAGAAGCACAGTACAGCTATTGACTTCAAGTACTGAAAATTTAATTGAACAATCATTGAGAGAACAATTTTATGTTGGTAGAAATTTTATTTAAGACGTATATAACAAGGTAGTGTCATTGTAATTTTTTTCTCTTTCTATAGCTGATGAAAGTGGTGTGATTGTGTGGCTGAGTACATGCTAGTAACGTTTTTAAAGTTCTGCCTTAAAGCTGGACAGAAAGATACTGTCTTGGAAAATATTAAGTTCCAAACAATGTCAAAACAGAGGTGCTGAGGAGAAAAAAAAAGAAGACTGAAATTCTTACCTCCATAAGGGAAAGTCTGAAGTACGATCTCAGGTACAATATTAAGCCCTAGGAAATAGAAGTGAAAGACACAATATGAATGAAAGAAAAACTTCAACACTGTCAAAGTATTAGACATGAGATTATCTAACCAGGAGATACAAAACTACAGGAAACCAGGCTCTGTTCTACTGCTCACAAGACTAGTTATCACATAGGAGAAGTCATCCAACTGTGCGTGCCACACAAGTCACACTTCAAAAGCACCTACTGAAGTTTCTGAGAAGAGGAAACACAAAGACCAGGATACGTCAACATTTTAAACATTTGCACAGGAGCTTGAAATACTTATTTGAACATATTTTGAGGCTGCAATTACCCTGCTCTTGCTGTACTTTTGTTTCAGTAAATGTCCTATCTTTTCTTTGCATTAGTGTTCCTCGCTGCCCAGTATCTGGTGTGAAGAAAAAGGGAAGTCAACTGTTTGCCATAATCAATAATGCATACCAATGCTGCATGGTTTCAATCACTAAAATAGGGTCCATTTCCATTACATTCCAATATTATTTCCATAAGGAAAGAAAAACAAAACCAAACAAATGAAAAAACCCACATCAAAAGAAGAGATTACTTGCTTTCTAAAGCCTCCTCCTGTTGCATTCACCGAGGAAGCCATATGCTTAAATTCCCTTACACAAAAGGCAGCAAACACCTGGGGGAACATTCTGTTACTCTTTAGACAAAAATACCCAATGGAAATTATAGTAAATCTTTTTGAGTATGTAACTAACTTTTTTACAGCAAGTCTAATTGCTGGTCATGGGTGACAAACATCCACCACTCTGCAGTTTGCCTGGTTAAATAGGTGACTGTGCCTGAAACAGTAAGTGTGGGATGCCATCACAGGAGGAGAGGCAAATTAAATGCCTAGTCAGCTTTCTTATTTCCTTATGTAGCTTTGCCAATGTTTATTTAAAAAGCACTGATGAAAGTTACATGAATAATTTGAAATTTTCATGTCAAAGCTAGCCAGTAAAACAGAAATAAGTTCATGCATGGATATAAATTTGCACCCTTATGTATCCGGGTGAGAGAGATCTATTGACACGTCCAATATCGACTAACTAGAGGGCAGGGATCCATCCAGTGGGACCTGGACAGGCTGCAGAGCTGTGCCCAGGTCAACCTCATGACATTCAACAAGGCCAAGTGCAAGGTCCTGCACCTGGGTAGGAACAATCCCAAGCACAAATAGAGACTGGGTGGTGGATGGTTGAGTGCAGCCCTGAGGAAAAGGACCTGGGGGTCTGGGGTGATGAAAAGCTCAACATGAGCCTGCAGTGTGCACATGCAGCCCAGACAGCAATNCCATGAAAGTGCTCAGAGGGCTGGAGCAGCTCTCCTATGAGGACAGGCTACAAGAGTTGGGGGTATTCTTTCTGGAGCAGAGAAGGTTTCCAGGAGACCTTAGAGTAGCCTTCCAGGATCTGAAGGGAACCTACAGGAAGGCTGGGGAGGGATTATGATAGGATAATGACAGGACAAGGGGCAATGGGTTTAAACTGGCAGAGGGGACATTTAGACTGGATGTTAGGAGGAAGTTCTTTCCAGTGAGGGTGATGAGACACTGGCACAGGTTGTCCAGGGAGGTCATGGATGCTCCCTCCCTGGAGGTGTTCAAGGCCAGGTTGGACAAGGCCTTGAGTGAGCTGTACTAGAGGGAGGTGTCCCTGCCTATGGCAGGGGTTTGGAACTAGATGATCCTTGAGGTCCCTTCCAACCTTACCATTCTATGATTCTATTATATGAACACAAATAGTTCCTCACCAACAATTCACAGGAATATTAATTGTGATGTAATAAAATATTCCTTGGAAAGACCAGCCACTTAACGCTGGGATGCAGCGTTAGCAGAGAAAACCCTGCAGCCTGCACTTTGAAAAGACTGGGGAGTTGTTCATTTTCAAAATCCATGACAACTGGGTTCCCAGACCTGTAGTCCTTTCAAACTATTTGTAAGTTGCAAGTGTACCAGTGAATGCTTTTATCTTCACTTCAATAATTCACAAAGGTGATAAGCGACATATCGTAGCTGTTGCACTGAAGACAAAATTATTTGTCTTATTTGAACCTCTTTCTGAGGCTTTCCAGAGGCAACAGATTCATAAATGTGCTCTTCACGGTATCAAAACTCTCTAACAAGCCTTCATTCTGTTTCAGGCATTTTGAGCTTTGTGGTGATGATGTTAAACCATAAAGTAAAAGTTTACTTCACTGTAAGCTAGGTAGAACCTACACGAGACTGTGCAAACAGTGACCTATTTTAGGTATCTCCATCCAATTCTACAAGAAACTAGACCACAGGTATTACCACCATTTATCAGGCATGGAAGGCACTATTTAAAATGTATGAGAAATAATTGTTAAATAATCATGAAGTTCATAAATCTCAGTTGTTTTTTTTTTCTTCAAAATGATGGTTGCAAGCAAAATCAGCCTTTTTTCATGCAGACCAAAGCAGCAACTTATCATCTGCATGGTCAAACAAGAGCAGACTGATCAAAAGGAGTAAGATACCTTAACTGGCTACTACAATACTGATCTCTTTCAGCACATTAACTAATTTGAATTCTTGCCCCATCATTTGGCTTTTGGCTTTAATTTTTGATGAAAATCTATTTGTAGACATCTTGTTTCTGATGCATACATCACCACACAACACCAAAAAAAAATTGAACTTCTCATTGCCTTTTCTTCCCAAGACACAATGGTGTGAATGTTTGTGTTGTACCTTGCTGTCTCCCTTCCCCCTGCAGCAAAAAGTGGCTTTAATTAAACCCTACTGAAACCCAAATCATTGCTTAATTAATTAATATGAAAATAACATAAACAACCATGTCTTGATGATCTTTGAGGTCTCTTCCAACCTTGGTGGTACTGTGATACTGTGACATCTTTCTATGCCAGAAATATAGCTAACATCCTTTATTCATATTGATCCTAAAACAATGTGCTTAAAAGTGTTTTAAAATTCACCTAATCTTACTTACTATCAGATATTTATAGAGCTATACAAATATCCAAGGTGGATTTTTTTTTCCTCAACATGGGAATGATGTGTTTCTGAAAAAAAAAAAGTTTAAATACACACACACACAGACACAGATTATATATATATATATATATATATATATTTATTTATTTATTTATAAAAACTGTCTTTAGCAGGTACCTCCTGAATCTCTCTGTGAGTTGTGAATTAAAGATCTAAAACATCAGGGTGAAGCAAAAATCCACTTATTTTGTTCCTGGACATGACACTGTAGCAACTCTCAAGACAGAATAGAATAGAAAAAGAATATTCAATGAGATAAAGGAAACTAAAACTCCTGTAAAAAAGTGTGTGTCTCTGAAATCATCCTAGGAGATTTTTAGGTGATTATAGCAGCTGAAACAATTCATGGCCTGCATCTCAGTGGCTAAAGTGAATGGTTGTACTGAAAAAGTACTGGAAGTTGATTAAGCAGCCTTCAATACAGAAATGCTGTGGACAGACTTCTCACTCTGAACACAGGAAAATTTCAGAACTGTGTTTTTCTCTTCATGTGAAGGAATGAAGCTCTGCTTGTTTTGTAAAATGAACCAGCCCAGACCCATCTCCAAAGTGTGTTTCAGATAAATCTTTCTAATATAACCATGCAGCTTCATTAGCAAAAAAGGATACCTACCAGTGACAATCCTGGCTGCATATGCCCTGTGAGGCTGGGGAGAAACTGCTGCAAGGACGCTTAAACAAAATTGTAACCTAAGCCAGGTTTTTAGAGAGGGGCCTGAAAGAGGCTTGTCTGGTTCTGAGTGTGGAATGAGCATGCTTTAAGAAGCGGGAGATAGGGCACTTAAAATATGTCTTATTGGAGATCTGAAGACAGGAAACAACTATCTCCCTCCAGGCTGTGCTGCCCTCATAAAGCTGCTGGTGCTGACTCAGACTGCTCAGTAGGGGTTGGGCTGGCAGCACCTTTCCCAGCATGGCCACGAATCTGCTTATTTTGCCTGAAATTGCACATGAAGCAGCAAGCAGCCGAGCAAAGTGCCCTGACCTCTGTGAGTCAGGGTGAGGGAGGAAGACAAGCAAGCTAAGCAATCTCTTCAGCTTGCACAGCTTCTAAAAGATGCAGTAGTGGCTTCAATAAATCAGTGATAGCAAATGTGTGCTTTATATATTCTGAAACAATTATGCATGCAAATAGCACTAACACTTTCAGTTATTCATCCATCACTGGTACACAGAGCAATAAAGCAATTCCATTAGGCACTAGATTGAGTACATAATAGGCTACACTAGCAAAAGGCAAGGAAGTAGTGTGCCTGGTATTATTTCAGGTGCAAATACCCTGGCAAACACATTCCAATCATGGAAGTTCACACACATGCTACAACTATGACCAGCTCATTCCTCTGTTGTAACTGTAACAAAGGACATGCCTAATCATTCTTAGTGTATTTCCATTTAAAATGACAAACAAATGACAAAGCTTTTTTTCCATCAGGAAGATAATGTCTCAGAAAAAGCAGACAGATACTATTTTATTCTTCTGAGATAGTGGCAAGTTTGTATTACATGAAATGGGATTTATCTATTACTTCTACATCTTGTTAAGGATGTATTACAGTGCAAGACATTTCCACTAGCATACTTGATTACAAATGTTAAGAATTCCAATGCAGACAGGAATTTTAGCAGCTATATCGAGAACTCAGCATCTGCTTTGCCTGAAAGAAATGATGTCTTCTTGGGAAAGTTATTGAAAAATCATAGGATCATAGAATGGTAAGGTTGGAAGGTACCTCAAGGATCATCTAGTTCCAAACCCCCTGACATAGGCAGGGACACCTCCCACTAGTACAGCTCACTCAAGGCCTCATCCAACCTGGCCTTGAACACCTCCAGGGAGGGAGCAGCCACAACCTCCCTGGGCAACCTGTGCCAGTGTCTCACCACCCTCACTGGAAAGAACTTCCTCCTAACATCCAGTCTAAATCTTCCCTCTGCCACTTTAAACCCATTGCCCCTTGTCCTGTCATTACAAGACCTTGTCAATAGTCCCTCCCCAGCCTTCCTGTAGGCCCCCTTCAGATCCTGGAAGGCTACTCTAAGGTCTCCTGGAAGCCTTCTCTTCTCCAGGCTGCAGAGCCCCAACTCTCTCAGCCTGTCCTCATAGGAGAGCTGCTCCAGCCCTCTGATCATATTCATAAACAAAGCATATATGGCTTGACTAAAAATGTGCTAGGAAGATTCATTTTCAGCAAACTTCCTTCAGGGAGGATGAGAACAGTAGCAAAGTAACACAACCACAGCCCTGAATAAGAACTTGAGAAATTTTAAAATATCTGTGGCTAAAAGACTACCAGATTCATGTGGGTTTTTTTGGTTGGTTGCTTGGGTTTTTTTAAGGTAATGAAGACGGTTTTCTCAATTAGTAAATTAATTAAATGAACTTATGAACCCCCTAATATTCACTACCCTTAACTGTCTGGTAAAACAAGACTCTACCTTAACAGTACGATGTTTTGTCACTGCTCCTATTAAAAGTAGTGTTTAATGGCCAATAGCTACATTTAATGAATTTCAAGTGTTTTCTAGAGGGAAAACATTACTTGTGTGAATGCTGGGCACAGACACACCCAGACAAATCTGCACCAGCCTGAGCAGCACAAACACCAGCTCGTGCACTGCAGAGATGCCTGAACGTGTTAGCTCAGAAGCAGCACAGAAGTATGGCTTTTCCATTTTTGGCACCACAGAGCCTTCTGCAGTGCTTTGGGACTGCACCAAGTTGGGTTGGTATGAGTTTCAGCCTATGAGATACAGCAACTGTCCACTCCTAGACTGGAGATTATATGCACTGTTACTTTTGATGAAACCTTAGGTTCAGATTCCATGTCCATCGTTAGGTACATAAAGTATGAGGAATGCTTGCAGCATGCCGTGCCTTGGAATGAAGAGAAGGAAAGCAGCAGTGCAGGCAGACATACTGTGCTCTCATAACTAGTCTGAAGGAAAACTGCAGGCAACATTATTCTAGCCAGAGCTTTCCCTCAACTGCATTTGCTGCTTACCATAAGAAAACAAAATCATAACCATCAGTTCCAAAATAATAACTGGCACTTCTCCCTACCATAGCTCTTGTTCGATGGCATTGGTCAAAAGGTAACATTTAGAAATATTAAAATGTTTACCTTAAAATAGCAATTCACTCCTGGAATTGGAACTTATGGAAGGTAAATGTGCCAAAACACTTGTGTCTGAAGCCTATGCTGATTATGCAGACAACACATAAAGGAGGACATACAGGGGATAAAAGCTGGAAGAACATCAAGCATCTCCTTAGACAACAGAATGTGCTGTCAATTGCAACAATTTTGATACAGTTTATTCTGCAGAAAGTGGAGATGTGGTTTTTTTTTTTTTAACTGATCAATATATAATGACAGATAAAGACCATCTAAATTGAAAGTCAGGTATAGATAGACAAGCAACATCTGCTCCACACAAATTAACACAGAGCTGGACAGAGGAAAATGAAACAAAGCCAGACTAAAATGTCTTCCACCCATGCAAAATCATTACAGACCTGACAGTAAATCCCTCAAGCTACCCAGGCAATTGGGTAGCAGCAATGAGGAGAGGATACCAGTGGTTTGCAACTACCAGTCCTTCAGAACATAACCAGTAGTGCAGTATTTGCTGGAAATAGCAACACATTCAAATGCTTCCCATTCCTTCCTTCAGCAGGCAGGTCCTACAGACATTTGGCACTGGACAGAGAGGCATAGGGTACTCAGCAGGTTTTGTCCCTCTGTGCAGCTGAGTGACAGATTTCAACTGTGTGACTCTTGTAGTTTATCCCAGAATTCACCCAAAGTTAATTTTTCCCTCCTCTTAATGTGCATATTCATGAACACACACAATTTTCATCTTTTGGTGTTCCTTCCAAATGCTCATATTCTCTTTGGAAGGAAAATAAATCATAACACTCTACTCAAAATAACCAAAGCTCCTGCAAACACTCTTCAGATAAACGGGGGAAAAAGACAGTACCAAAATTAATAATTTCACTAATTTCACAATTAGAAAACATTTTTTATTCCAGAACAAGTCTTCCATTTACTAAAGTATTGCTATATCCGGTTTATGACACCAGCACACAGATCATTATATACTACCTCCAAATAATTGTCTGAGAGTAGACTTACAGAATCATAGAACGGTAAGGTTGGAAGGGACCTCAAGGATCATCTAGTTCCAAACCCCTGACATAGGAAGGGACACCTCCCACTAGTACAGCTCACTCAAGGCCTCATCCAACCTGGCCTTCAACACCACCAGGGAGGGAGCAGCCACAACCTCCCTGGACAATCTGTTCCAGTGCCTCACGATCTTCACTAGCAAGAACTTCCTCNCTCCATGTCTTTCCTGTGCTGGGGGCTCCAGAACTGCACAAAGTACTCCAGGTGGGGTCTTACAAGAGCAGAGTAAAGGGGCAGAATCCCTTCCCTTGCCCTGCTGCCCATACTTGTCTTGCTTCAGCCCAGCACACAGTTGCTGTCTGGGCTGCACTCACACTGCAGGCTCATGTTGAGCTTTTCATCACCCCAGACCCCAAGGTCCTTTTCCTCAGGGTTGCTCTCCAGCCATTCACCACCCAGTCTGTATTTGTGCTTGGGATTGTGCCTGCCCAGGTGCAGGACTTGCAAAAGGCTGGAGAAAAATTTTCCAGTGCCAAGTGCAGTTTCTGATTCCTGGTGAAGATTGGTTATGGCCTGCAGATGCAATCCCAGCCTTGCCAGAGAGACAGCAAAGTACAAGTGCAGCGCTTTAAGGTAAATTAGCACTTTGAAATATCAGTCTGTAAGAACAGTTCTTTCAAAAGCACCTTCACACTTTATGCAGTCAAGGTGAGGGCAAACTGGAAGGGCCCATAACCTCACAAGCTTCCCCCAAAGAACAGATTTTTACTGTGGCTCAGAGCTAGAGAGCACAGTGGGCTAACGCTGCGCATCCAGGCGATCAGTACTTGCAGCGGGACAGACGGGGGGGTAGGTAGGCAGACACGCAATGAGGCTGCTCCCTACAGTAGCCTCAAGGATGCTGTAACCTATGCCAGAAGCAGCTTTCACCGAGTCATTTACAACACACTCCTCACTAGCTGCTCCAGCAGAATAAAAACCTTCACAGTTAGTGCCCACCTGGGAGGTCAGTGCAGAGAAGCCAGTGTACTGTAAATTCACATCCTAACCAATGGTGCAATAACTTTCACATGTACATACTCCCAAGTGCCTCAGACTGACCTGATGGTTAGAGTCCTGTACTAGGAAAAGTTACTGCTGCTCCTCAGTTTGGAGGGTATTTTTCTTTCCCTTCAGTCTGTTCAAACCTTTTGATTGTAAATTCCTTGGGGCAGAGAGAGCATCTTACATTTAAACAGTGAGAGTCTGCCTTTGGGAGGATTTTGTAGCTGATACTGCAAGAACAGTAAGCATGAAAAGCAGAACTGGCAACAGAAAAGCTGAAGAAAAAAACACAATCATCACAATTTCCAATTCCAAACTATCTAAATAGGATAAGGCAGCTATTTCAAGGATTTTAGTCAAAACAGCTATTCAAAGCCTAGAAAAATGTCTCCATTTTATAAGTGCACTGAACACTTCTTTTTATTCACAGTTTGAACACCCTTCTCCAGAAAAAGGCAAGGAGCCAGGGGGACCTCCTGAATCCCAATAAGAAATTTATGAGCTTCCTAGACTACATATGAAGAAAAGCATCATATAACTAAAATATCCAAGGTCAAAAAATAAAGATGAAAAACATCTGAATCCAAACATACCTACACACTTGATGGACTTGGGTATCATTTCTCTAAATTATTGTTTTTTAAAAGTTAAAAAACAAAAAAAAAAAGTCAGACTTCTATCTGGCAAAATGAAGAGCTAATCTAATCATTCTGGGATGGTTTGACAAAAAGACACTGATTACTCCTTCTGGAAGTAAGAGGTGGGGGGGAAAAAGGGTATTTCTAAATTTATGAAATGAAACCATATGTATTTTGGTGATTTCCAGGCTGCCTGAAAGAACACAACAGAAACATTACATAGGATCATGTCTGTTTTGATGGTAAAGTGTCAAAACACACGTTGACAGTTCCATTTTAACTAGTTTAAGTCACTTCCCTCTGAAATGTTATTTACACTTTATCTCAATTTGGTATAATGTCAAAAAAAAAGCACTGTTGTATAAAAAAAAAATCAGAGTTTTTTCTAGCATCTTCTTGTTGTGAAGAATTCAGTTTCACAGCCTGATTAAATTTCAAATCAGTTTTCCAAGTTTCAAAATTTTCACCTCTCTTGCATTTTCATTTGAAAATTATTGAAATGAAAGCTTCAGTTCCACCTGTTTGTTCACATGGGGTAGAAGTCCTGGATGAGCACCGCAGGATCAGGACTTTTAAAAGTTTCCTGTGTTCATGGGGTTGGATAACCTAAAAAGACTGAAATGAAGTGAAATAGCCACCAACAATGTTCACAGAATCAAAGAATTGTCAGGGACCTCAAAGATCATCCAGTTCCAATCTGTGGGCAGGGGCACCTCACACTAGATCAGGTTGCTCAGGTTGTTCTTTTAAATCAGCATGGGAAAATCATAAGAATGAATTACCCACATTCCTATTTTATTCTTTATTCAGAGCACTTAGATTATACCTTAGTTTAAGATATATTAAGCATCTTCTCCTGGAAAACTGTTAACAAAATATGTCTGCTGCATAAAGGGGGAGAAATTAATAGAAAGAAAAAAAAAAAAACTTGCATGGTGATAGTTATTATTTAAGGAATCTAAAATAAAATTACAATTACTTTTAGAAAGGAAGTTAAGTTTCTGATACACTTCAAAGGAGAGATCAGGCAGGTGAAGTACTTTTGACAATATTTTTCCCATGCTTTGAGCACATACTCATAGAATCATAGAATCATAGAATGGTAAGG
>VWZE01025804.1:333977-363138 GCA_013396675.1 Eubucco bourcierii | reverse complement strand
CCAACCCTGGTGATACTGTGATACTGTGATAAAATGGAAACTACTTTAGTCAGTGGAAAATACATTGAGATTAACTGAAGAGCAGCTTAATTCAAGCACATATTTGTGGAGAATCATAGCTAATAAGTTAGCCATAAAATAACCGCATGACCAAAGCGATAAAAGGAAGAGTGATTTAAAACCACAAGGTCCAAGAGAAACAGGTGAAAGGCAGATAGGGCTGACATATTTTTGTGAAGAGTAACAGCACATCATCAAATACTGTGGAAATCACATCATAATATAAACAGAGGTTATAAACTGATTTATCTGCAAACAAAGCAAGCCAAGCACAGCTCTGAAAGGCAAATGTTGAACAATTTGGGATGAACGAGATTTGCAAACATCACAAATCGGGCTTAGTGGAGAAACTAAGCTTTCAATTTTATTAGTTATAAAGTTAATTCTAAATTCCACTGGCACACAGAATGCTTTTCCAGTTTTCAGCTGTAAGCAGCAGCTCAAATATCTTACAGGTCTAAAGTTTGAAAAGTATTTGTCTGCTAGAGGGGCTAAACCAGGGAGAGGAAAGTATCTGGTGATTGGAATACTCTAATTTGACACTGCAGAGGAGATCAGTGTGTGTTGCTTGATCAGAACTGTAATGTGTTTACTCAGAATGCTGGCCTTTGGAATATGTGACAAATGTACTCCAGGCAGAGATGTGTTCAAAATCATAGAATGGTAAGGTTGGAAGGGACCTCAAGGATCATCCAGTTCCAACCCCCTGCCATAGGCAGGGACACCTCCCACTAGTACAGGTCACTCAAGGCCTCATCCAACCTGGCCTTGAACACCTCCAGGGAAGGAGCAGCCACAACCTCCCATGACAACCTGTACCAGTGCCTCACCACCCTCACTGCAAACAACTTCCTCCTAACATCCAGTCTAAATCTCCCCTCTGCCAGTTTAAACCCATTGCCCCTTGCCCTGGCATTACAAGACCTTGTCAATAGTCTCTCCCCAGCCTTCATGTAGGACCCCTTCAGATCCTGAAAGGCTACTCTCAGGTCTCCTGGAAGCCTTCTCTTCTGCAGGCTGCAGAGCCCCAACTCTCAGCCTGTCCTCATAGGAGAGCTGCTGCAGCCCTCTGAGCATCCTCATGGCCCTAAAATGGTCAATGGAAAGACAATAAATTAGCATCTTGTGTAGAATCATTAAGGTTGGGAAAGGCTTTTACAGTCATCAAGTGGAACTGCAACCCAACCCAGCTACCAGGACCTGTGTCCTGAAGCACCACATCTGCATGTTTCTTGATCATCTCCAGGCATGGTGATTCCACCACCTCTCTGGGCAGCCTGTTCCAATCCCTGACCACTCTGGCATGAAAGAGTTTTCCTAGTCTCCAACCTAAACCTCCCCTGGCGCAGTTTCAGGCTGTTTCCTCTAGTTCTATTGCCTGATACTAGAGAGAAGAGACCACTCCCCATCTCACTCCACCCTCCTTTCAGGCAGTCGTAGAGAGCAGTGGAGTGTCTCCTCAGCCTTCTCTTCTCCAGACTAAACAACCCCATCTCCCTCAGCTGCTCCTCATATTCCATGCCCTTCAAACCTCTCACCAACCTTGTGTCGTGAGTTAAAAGAGCCAACAGAGGAAAACTCTCTAATGAACTGGAGAAAAAAACAGAATTATATTTGGAGAGAGTTACAGACAGAAATTACAAAGCAGATACAGAATCCATAAGCGAACCCCCTGAATTTTCCCTAAATCCAAAACTAAATCTACCCAGTGCTCCAGTCCTCCCCCCTCCATGCCTCTGCCATCCAAGAGGCCTAAGCACAGCCTCTGGAGGCCCCAAACCAGGCCTATCCTTACATATTTGTCCTGATAACGCAGCTCCTGCCTGGCAAAAGGCTGGAGGGGGAGAAAGGAGAACAAGCAGGGCCTTACTGTGAGCTTATGAAGAGATAGCAGAATGATGGGATTGAATAACAATCTTAGAGTCCCCAGAGGACTCTTTTTAACCTTATAGTTCCCAACCTGCGACACCTCATTGCTCCTCTCAGTGACCTCAACATCTTTCTTATATTGTGGTGCCCAGAACTGAACCCAGTACTCAGGCTGTGGCCTCACCGGGACTGTGTACAGGGGCACCACCACTTCCCTACTCTTGATGGACATTATTTTTCATGCAGGCCAGGATGCCATTGGCCTTTTTGGCCACTTGAGCACACTCATGGCTCACATTCACCAGCGCACTCAGATCTTTCTCCACTGGGCTGCTTTCCAGTCACTTTGCCTCAAGCCCATAGTGTTGCTTGGGGTTGTTGTGACCCAAGTGCAGGACCCACCCCTTGGTCTTGTTAAACCTCATCCCACTGACCTCAACCCATTAATTTCAGCTGCCTAGATCTGTCTGCAGAGTCTTCCTACCCTCCATCAACATTCTTGCTCAGTGTAGTGTTATCTGCATACTTTGCTGAGGGTGCACTCAGTACCTCATCCACATCATTCATAAAGACACTTAAACAGAACTGGCCCCAGTACCAAGCCCTTTTAGGGTTCAGTTGGTAGGAAGCCTATTTCAAACTTCCATGCTGTCATTTTTATTATTTCTATCATCAACTCCCACTTTCTGAAACCACATCCAAAATTAAAGCCTGATCTGTATGGGAGAGTGAAGATTCTTCATAAGTGCTTTTGAAGTTGGATGACTGCCATGGAAAATGCAATCCAAAATAAAGAACACAGGAGGAAACCTGCTTTAAGCAAGGAGTAGGACTGAGGAGGGTGCAAGGAAGGGTCCAAGCAAAAGTTTTTATTGCAATGAGGAATGCTTGTATGTTTCTCATGAAATGTGGCTGGGTATGTAGCAAAACTTTACACAGAACAGAGCCCAAGGCTACCACTTTTTTAGGTGAATTACAGCAGCATTTACAATCTGGACAAAGAAAAGCTTTGTTTTAGAAATTGAAAAGGTGTTTTATCAGCTCATGTACAACATTTACTCAGCAGAACAAAATACTTTTGTGTGAGTTTGTTAGCAACTTCTTTTCTGTGTGGTCATCATCTGGAGTCCTGTGTACAGTTCTGGAGCCCCCAGCACAGGAAGGACATGGAAGTGTTGGGGCGGGTCCAGAGGAGGCCACAAAGATGATCAGAGGGCTGCAGCAACTCTTCTCTGAGGACAGGCTACAAGAGTTGGGCTCTGCAGCGTGGAGACGAGAAGGCTTCCGGGAGACCTTAGAGTAGCCTTTCAGGATCTGAAGGGAGCTACAGGAAGGCTGGGGAGGGACTATTGACAAGATCTTGCAATGCCAGGACAAGGGGCAATGGGTTTGAACTGGCAGAGGGAAGATTTAGACTGGATGTTAGGAGGAAACTGTTTGCAGTGAGGGTGGTGAGACACTGGCACAGGTTGCCCAGGGAGGTTGTGGCTGCTCCCTCCTTGGAGGTGTTCAAGGCCAGGTTGGATGAGGCCTTGAGTGCCCTGTACTAGTGGGAGGTGTCCCTGCCTATAGCAGGGGGTTGGAACTGGATGATCCTTGAGGTCCCTTCTAACCTTACCATTCTGTGATTCTATGATTCTATCAGGAAACCACTCTTGGCATTTCCCAGTTACTGTAAAGTCATTTTTTGGATGGTGAAGGGAGGAGATGGCAGCAGGATGGGGTGAGGGTGTGCTACAGTTCAAGACCAGGAGCTGCCCAGCACTGGAGGACAGAAATGTTATTTACTCATTTTGGGGAGTAGTGAAAATGCTTCGCACTGATTAAAGTGTTAAAGGGAGACTTTATTTACATAGGTACATTAGGCAGTCGGGTAGCAGGAATACATTTACAAACTAGGCCAAGAATCCTCCACCTCACCCACCCTCAGCCGACCTGAGAGCAGGCCAAAGCTTCCCTGCCCAGCTCAGCCCAGCTAGGCCCCTGTGGGCTGAGAGCTGCCTGCCCCACAGGGCCCAGGGGAGCAGCAAGGACACCTCTGTGCCTGGGGAGAGAAGTGAGGGGAGGAGAGAGCAACACCAACCAGGCACTGCCCTGTAAGCTGTGATACCAGAAGTGGAATAGAGTAACCATGCTACAGCAGCCTGGGATGGCCCTGTCCTGCCCTCAGACTCTCTACCTAATTTTTTGAGGGCTGTGTCTCTGTGGTCTTGAAATGGGTCAAGGAACTTCCCTCTCCCTCCCGATTTAAAATTTACCAGACCAGCTCAGATGGCTTGGAAGTAAGAGGAAGCTATATTTAGGGCAAAGCTAGATTTACAAGCATATATACACAATGTATTTACAGGTATTTGCAACTGCATACAATTTAGAAATAATATGGGAATACAAATTCCCCTCCCGGAAAAAGGAAAGAGACCCAGAAGGGCCCAAAAGCCACCTTCTCTCTCCCAGACAGAAAACAACCAGCAAAACTTAACTGTTGTCTGTTAGCCAAAATTATTGGAAGAAGATAGAGATAGAATTGAAGAGATCCAGCTCTCAGAAGCAAAAGAGAACAAATTGTTTGCACTTTGGCTTTTTATCCCTTTTAGCAAACCAGTGAATGATACTGACTTTATCGATATTTTCTTTTTTACAACCAATGATCTAATTGCTCTTATTAGAATGTTCCAATTAGCCTCAAACCAGCATANCTCCCCAGCCTTCCTGTAGCCCCCTTCAGATACTGGAAGCCTTCTCTTCTCTATGCTGCAGAACCCCAACTCTCTCAGCCTGTCCTCACAGCAGAGTTGCTGCAGCCCTCTCAGCATCTTGGTGGCCTCCTCTGCACCCACTCCAACAGTTCCACGTCCTTCCTGTGCTGGGTGCTGCAGAACTGCACACAGGACTGCATGTGGGGTCTGAGGAGAGCAGAGTCCTCCTCAGGAGGGCAGAATCCCCTCCCTTGTCCTGCTGTCCTCACTGCTCTTGCTGCAGCCCAGGACTTGGTTGAGTGCCTGGGCTACACTCACAGTGCAGCCTCATCTTGAGCTTTTCATCACCCCAGACCCCCAGGTCCTTTTCCTCAGGACTGCTCTCAAGCCATTCACCACCCAGCCTGGAGTTGTGCTTGGGATTGTGCATACCCAGGTGTAGGAATCTGGGCCCCCAAACCCCCCCACCCCCGGGTGACAGTGCCGAAAGAGACCTGTCTTTCGTTTTACCTGGAGGTTGGCTATGTAACTTGTCCCATACTGTCCACCAGCTCTTCATGGAAAGCAACATGACTGAAGTAGAAAGGACTGACTGAAGCAGAAAGGGCTGATCAGAGCTCAAGCCCAGCTCCTTGCCTTGCTCCTTTTTACAGGCTGTTTCCCAGTTCAAATGCCCAAGGTAAAGTCGCTGCAGCACTCCAGATCTCCCCCCCCCACCCCCCCCACGCCGTNCCCCCCCCCCACCCAGTTTACCCTGTCCATCAGCACACTGGACAGCTGATGAAACTCTCGTTACCTTTGCTCTCTTAAGAACTCCTATTGCCCATAACACAAGTTTCAGAGGGCACTTCCACACAGCCATCTGAGGTCACACCATCACCAAGCTGAAAGGAATCTCCTTCCAAATGCTTTCAATTTGCCAGCCTAAAATACCTGATTTTTCAGTTCAAAGAGTGGTTTAAACTTTCCTTTCTCTTTTTTATTTTTTTTTAATATTTTTTTTCCAATGTTGGATTGAACAAGAAGCAATTCAGTTCAGAATTTCTGCCCAATGAATCTGCAGTGATTTCATTCACTTTGCTGTGATCCAGACCATGTTTCACCAGCAAATAAATTAGAACAGCTTCAAAAGGAGAGGCTCAGATGCTCATCCCATGGTGTTCCATAGCTTCATGGCACCAGCGTTCTTCTGAGGGGTCAGGGACTTGAATTCAAACCTCTTTATTGAATTACACACAGAGAGGACTTAAATACAGGTTTCATGCACGCTGGAAAAGCTTCTTGCAGAACATTGTTCCTGGTGATCTCAAAGTTTAATTGAAAAGGCTGTACTTTAATACTGCTGGGAATTACTGACTGTGGGCTTAGTCTACCCACTTTTGGAATTACTGCTGGAAGACAGAACAGGGTGAGCTAACTGTCTGGGGTGCCTCTTCCAATTTGTAAAACTGTTTTTGCTTTCTTTTTCTTTTTCTTTTTATTCATTTTTTCTTTTTTTAATCCTAGCAAAACTATTTTCCAAATTTGACCTGAATTCAGAAATTTCCTGCATGCTAATACCACACTGTGATGGGAGCAAAACATTTGCTGAGAAATATGTCCTAGTTACAATCCCTTGATGGCTTTTTCTTTTATGAACTGTGCTGTGTACTTCTTTCCCAAATAAATCATAGAATGGTTTGGGTTGGAAGGGACCTCAGAGATCATCTACTCCAACCTCCCTGCCATAGGCAGAGATGCCTCTCAACTAGATTCAGTTGCTCAAGGCCTCATCCAACCTGGCCTTGAATGCCTTCAGGGAGGAGGCATCCACAATCAGTCTGGGCAACCTATCCCAGAGTTTCACCACCCTTGTGCTGAAGAACTTCTTCCCAAGATCCAGTCTAACCCTCCTCTCGCTCAGCTTGAAACAATTCCTTGTAAAAAGTCCCTCCCCAGCTTTCCTGTAGATCGCCTTCGTGTACTTGAAGGCAGCTCTGAGGTTCTGCTGGAGCCTTCTTTTCTCCAAGCTGAAGAACACCAATTCCCTTAGCCTATCCTCACGGCAGAGGTGCTTCAGCCCAAACCAGCAGACTCAACTAAGGCTTTTCCTTTACAGAATGTAAGTGAAATGCTCACCTTCATTTCAGAGCAAGGTGGCCAAAATTCAGTGTGTGAGCCTTAGCAAGAAGGTGGCTGAGGCTGTGCATAACAGAATCTGCACAGTGGCAAGTGAAGTCTTCCTCATAGCTGCAAATTAAATGTCCTAGAAAACCATGTTTCTTGTCAGATGTATTCCAGAACCAGAATCGTTTCCCAGAGCTACTGAGATGATTACAGGGACAGCTCTCCTGTGCAGTAAGGGGAGATTGAGGTCCTTCATTTCATCCGTCATGGCTCATCACAAGAGTGAGCCAAGTGAGGAAGGGACTATAGGGAACAGAGTGAAAGAGGAATGCTGACTTAAATTGAAGGACAAATGGGGCATGAGAGGAGATGGATATAAATTATCTATAAATACACTCAGTCTGGAATTAAAGCGTCTCTAATGAAAAAGAACTGTCAGATCCCAGAGTTCATTTTGGAATGAGTTTCCTTCTTCTAGTAGGATTAATTGGGGTTAAATGTCTGAGAAGTTCCTAAGATGGAGGTTTGATAAGTTTATGAGCATAGTTGTTATCATATTAAGATTATTATTAATTATATTATGACATGACTGTCTGCAGTGGCAAGGAAGCAGACTTGATGACTCAAGATGTCTGTTTCTTGCATTGACCTAATTTTCACTGGCAGTAATTTAATATAGATTCCAGACTAACTTGAAATGAGCTTGGAAAGAAATGGAGACATGAAAGCAGAGCTGGATTTTTCCAGATAAAAAGGCTTCTCCAAAAAAAATCAGTTGGCTACCTGTAGCCTCAATATCACCTGTGGTTTAAGAGTGGTTAATACCTTTGCTCTACAAGCAAGGGTGAGTAGTGTTAACTGGAACTAAGATGGGCAACTCTTCCCCCACCCACTTTTCTAGGTTATGCAGTTGTAAATTGTGAACTATGAATTCTTTATATCTCTTAAACAACCTCCTATGGACTTTCATATTAATACTTTCATTATCTACTTATTTATTTGGCTTTTCAATACTTTCTACCTCGTTATTTCTGGAGAATATTTATACCACCCAACTTTAGCTTTTGAAGGTTAAATAACTAATCCAAACTTTTTAAACTGTCATGTTGACCCTCCACATTATCTCTCTGTCCACCAACACTGGTTGTTAATTATGTTAGTAGTAGTGTCTCCTTGGACAGTCCAGCCTAGGAAGATAATTTTGCTGCTTGCTTTCATGGTGCCACTGGCTCATTGTCAGATATTATTTCTTTCTTTCATAGTTCTATGATAGAATTTACCTGAGGCTCTAGACTGGTAATATGGCAGAAAATGGTAAAATCTCTTCACCACCAACATGGAAGTTATAGACAGTTTGCAGCCATCTAATGCCAAAATCCAAAACTCACTTTGCTGTTTCATCTTGAGTATCCATAAATCTCAAGTACTTATACATAAAAATATTTTGTTGCTGGGTGCTCAGAGTTACTTCTATCTCATCTGAGTCTGTCCAGTTCTGGGTGCCCTAGTTCAGGAAGGACAAAGAACTTCTGGAGAGAGCCCAGTGCAGGGCCACTGAGATGCTGAGGGGACTGGTACATCTCTCATATGAGGAAAAGTTGGAGGAGCTAGAGCTGTTTAGCCTGGAGAATTACAGAGCCTTAGAGGTTGGAAGTGACCTCCAGAGATTATGGAGTACAACTCCCCTGCCGAGGCAGGATCCCCTAGGGTAGTTTACGCAGAAATGCATCTAGGTGGGTCTGGAAAGTCTCCACATAAGGAGATCTCACAATCTCCCAAGGCAGCCTGTTCCAGGGCTTTGTCACCCCCACTGCAAAGAAGTCTCTCCTCATGTTGAGGTGAAACTCTCTATGCTCCAGTTTGGAGCTGTTGCTCCTTGTCTTATCACTGCTGACCACTGAAAAGAGCTTTGCTCCAACGACTTGACACTCACCCCTCAGATATTTGTACACATTGATCAGATCTCCTCTCAGTCCTCTCCTCTCCAGACTAGACAACCCCAGGTTTCTCAGAGAGAAGAGGAGGCTGAAAGGGAATCTTATTAATGCTTACAAATATCAAAGGGATGGGTGTCAGGAAGATGGGCCCAGACTCTTCTCAGTGGTCCCCAGTGACGGGACAAGAGGTAATGGACATAAACTTGAACATAGTAGGTTTCATCTAAACATTGTCTTTTTTTACTGTGAGGGTGGCAGAGCAGTGGAACAGGCTGCCCAGAGAGGTGGTGGGAGTCTTTGTCTCTGGAAATTTCCAGGCCCACCTGGATGTGTTCCTGTGTGATCTGCTTTAGGTGATCCTGCTCTGGCAGGGGGATTTGAGTCAATGGTCATCAGAGGCCCCTTCCAACCCCTTCCATTCTGCGGTTCTGTGCGATTCTGTGAATCCACCTTAGAGCTTCAGTAGGGGAGAGCCTGGCTGGGCTTTTCATACAGATGCATGTGTGCCCTTGGGTTATGTCCTCTCAATCCAGCTTCCTACTAAAAACTGTAATTGGCAATTGGTTTATCTTAACTGACCTTTAATAAATAACCAAAAAGAAGGTGATGCCTTCCCAACTGTAACACTGATTAGATTAATTCATTCCAGTCACTGATTTAAAGTGTGTATCAGAAAACCCCACAAGTTCCTTGCTCTTAGTTTCTGTAATTTTTAGCACATGGATAAAATGAGTGCAGATGAAGGTTCAACAAACTGTTTTCCTCCTCCACCTTGTTGTTTCTTTGCAGAGAGCAGGTAACTACAACTTTGTGTTGCTAAGCAATAGAGCATTAAAGTATGCTTAGCAATTTACTTTGTTTTCTCTTTTATGGTAATGATTGTTCCTTTTCTTTTAAGAAATCTTCTGGGAGTTTTGGCAGCCTTATGGAAATCTAAGAAAAAGGTTGACAGGCTGAAAGAGTTGAGGTTGTTCAGCCTGGAGAAGAGAAGGCTCTGGGGAGATCTTAGAGCAGCCTTGCAGTATTTGAAAGGGGTTGCAGGAGAGCGGGACAGGGACTTGTACAAAGGCATGGAGTGACAGGATGAGGACTGATGGCTTCAAACTGGAAGAAACTGGGTTTAGATTAAATACCAGGAAGAAATTAATCCCTGTTAGAGTGGTGAGACGCTGGAACAGGTTATCCAGAGAAATTGTGGAGGTTCAAAACCAGGTTGAATGGGACCTTGAGCAACCTTGCCTAGTGGGAGGTGTCTCTGCCCATGACAGGGGGACTGGAACTAGGTGATCTTTAAGGTCCCTTCCAACCCAAACTATTCTATAGTCCTGGGCAACATGCTGCAGCTGACCCTGCTTTAGCAGAGGGGTTGAAATAGATGATCTCCAAAAGTGCTTTTCAACCCCCAGCATGCTGAGGTTCTGTGATTCTGTGGTTTAAAAAATGCTGAATCTTTTAAAAAGCAGCTTACATCCAGAGCTGTCTTTCAGCAAAGGGTAACAGTGAAAGGAAAGCTCAGTCAGCAGCTCATCTTAACAATCAGCAGCAATGGAATTCCAGATATCTTAGCCATGGGATTGTATCCTGTAGCTGGGCTGCCTTATTTGAAATACTGTTAAGAAGTCTGTGCCGCAGAATATAAAGCATTTTGGCCAGGCCCAAGGTGGTCTGAAGGTAGCAAAGCTGCATAACAGCAGGGCAGCCCTGTGCAGCTACACTAGTTCAGAACTTGAGCCATCAGCATGACACAGTCCAACTTGATTTGAACTGGCTTTGAGTGAGACTCATCAGCTGGTACATGGCAGCCTGGTTGCTTCTGACACGAGAGTATGGGTTTAGAGGTTTCTGAGCTAGGCTGTTTTCCATTGCCCTTTCAAGTCCTTTAAAACACATGAGTGTTTTTCTTCTGGATTGGGTTATATTAACACCTCTGGATTTCCATTCCCTAACATGTATTTTTTTTTTCCCTCCCATTTCTTGAATTTTGAAGAAGGGTGTTGCATTTTCACTTCATTATTTCTCAGCTGACACTGCTGAGAATCAAGTCATGTAATCACTCATTTCCTACAAGGAGGAAGGTAGTTAACAAGTGGTGCATGTTTTTCCTCTTGCTTAGAATAACATTCTGCTGGCTCATAACAAGTTTTAAGACTGTGGCTTACTCAGAAGCATTCTAATAACTCTTTTGAATCAGTCACTTCTTCTGAGTGCCTCAGCATTCTATAGTAAGTTTATTTTTGCATTCTAGTCGTTGCATCCCTGATGTTCTCCCCACAACTAGGAGTCAGATGCCTTGCACTTCTGATATCACACAGAATGGTAAGGGTTGGAAGGGACCTCTGAGCATCATTGACTCCAACCCCACTGCCAGAGCAGAGAGACAGCTATAGGGATAACCAGGCAGCTGGAGAAGGTGAACATGTAAAGTGAGTAGAGGAGACTGGGCAGGAAAAGTAGAGCAGTGATGGGGCATGAGGTTCAACAAGAACACATACCAGGTCCTGCATGTGAGTCACAAGAACCCCATGAACTCTCCAGGCTTGGGGCAGGGTGACTGGAAAGCTGCCTCACTCCTGGGGATGCTGGCTGGCAGCTGGCTGAATGTGAACCAGTGCCTGTCTAGCTCCGAGAAGGCAAACAGCATCCTGGCCTGGATCAGGCAGAGCATGACCAGCAGGGCCAGGGAAGTGATTGTCCTCTTGTAGTGTTGAGGCTGCACCTCAAGTACTGGGTTCAGTTTTGGGTCTGTCACTCCAAGAAGGATATGGAGGTGCTGGAGGGTACCCAAAGAAGGACAACAAAGCTGGTGAAGGGTCTGGAGATCAGATGAGGAAACTGGGATTGTTTAGTGTGGAGGAGGCTGAGGAAAGATCTCATTGCTCTCTACAACTCCTTGAAAAATAGGTTGAAGTGGGAGTTGATCTCTTCTCCCAGGTAACAAATGATAGGAGGAGCAGAAATGACCTCAAGTTGCACCAGGGGAGGCTTAGGTTGGGCATTATGAAAAATTTCTTCACTGAAAGAGTTGCCAGGCCCTGGAACAGGCTGCCCAGGGCAGTGGTGGAGTCCCTGGAGAGATTTAAAAGCTTTGTAAATGTGGTGTTTAGTGACAGTGGTGGATTTGGCAGAGCTGGGTTAACAGTAGGACTTTGTGAACTTCAAGGTAATTTCTTACCTAAACTGTTAAATGATTGGGGGGGAAAAAACAAAACAAAACAAAACAATAAAGTCTCTAACATGAGTGATGGCTTTTCAAAGTTGAGAGTAGACTAAGTATCTGAGCAAGAATGCAAGGACTGAGGAGCAGAAGTAAAGGAGAAGGGTGTATTTTGAAGGTAGATTTGTGGATAGATGCAGCTGGGGTGATACCATTGCTCTTTCTTGTCCTCCCTAGCAGTGCAGGTGGGCTCTAATTTCTATACCAGCCAATGCAGGGTTTATTATACTGTGCTGCTTGCACTCAGCAGTTTGTCTTCAAGCAATCATAGAACGATTTGGGATGAAAGGGACCTTGAAGACCTTTTAGTTCAAACCACCTGCCATGGGCAAGGCCTCATTCAGCCTGGCCTTGAACAACTCCAGCGAAAGGCCATCCTCAGCTTCCCTGGGCAACCTGTTCCAGTGCCTCACTACCCTCACTGTAAAGCAAGGAAAAGATGATTGTACAATACAGCAACATATTTGTGAGTGATCTCAACAACAAAGAAACCTCCTTTCACTTTCTTCCAACCTTCTTTGTTCATTTGTTTGGTTGATTGGGTTTTTTTTTTGGGGGGGGGGGGGAGCTTGGCACTTTTTTGTTGTTGTTGTTGTTTTGTTTTTGTTTTTTTATGTGTGTGTGTGTGTATAATTTTGGTAGTTTCATTTCTTTTCCAGCTGTTACAGGTGAGTAGAGGACAACAGCTCGTTGTATTTTTTGTTCCTTACCAGAGTGTTGAGCCAACTGCTGCACATGTTTAAGAATCTCTGTTTCTCCTGAGTAATTCGATATCCACTAAACCATTTATGGTTTGGTTTTGTTTTTTTTTCCTCTAACAGCAGTTGGCTTTAGTGACTTTTTGTACTTTGTGGAAAATAAATAATGCAAAACTTATCATTGACTCTTTTTTTTTTGATCTAATTCCAGGGGAAACAATGCGGATTGCCTCCTCAGAGTTTGCCGACGACCCCTGCTCCTCAGTGAAGCGAGGCACCATGGTGCGGGCGGCTCGCGCCTTGCTGTCCGCTGTCACTCGCCTGCTCATCCTGGCTGACATGGCTGATGTCATGAGGCTCCTGTCACACCTGAAGATTGTATGTATTTCTAGTTTATTCCTTTTTTCTTTTTTTCTTTCCCCCAATGTTTTGTGTGTGTGTGAACAAATAGGGAGGAGATAGAGTGGATGTCTCTGTTCACGTGTTTTACTCGATTCTCGATTTTGGCTGGGCAGTGCCTGGCTGGAGAGCAGCACTGGAGAGAAGGACTTGGGGGTACTGGTGGACGAGAAGCTCAACTTGAGCCAGCAGTGTGCACTTCCAGACCAGAAAGCCAACCAGAGCCTGGGCTGCATCAAGAGACTTGTGGCCAGCAGGTTGAGGGAGGTGATTCTCCCCCTTTACTCCACTCTGATGAGACCCCACCTGGAGCACTGCATCCAATTCTTGAGCCCCTGCTAAAAGAAAGATATGGATTTGCTGGAACGAGTGCAGAGAAAGGTCACAGGGATGATCACAGGGCTGGAGCTCCTCTCCTGAGATGATAGACTGAGGGAGCTGGGGGCGTCGTCTGGAGAAGAGAAGGCTCCAAGGAGATCTTATTGCAACCTTCCAGTACCTGAAGCGAGGTACAGGAAAGCTGGGGAGGGACTTTTCAGGATGTCAGGTAGTGATAGGACTGGGGGGAATGGAGCAAAACTAAAAGTGAGGAGATTCAGATCAGATGTTAAGAAGAAGTAAGAAGTAGTGAGACTGCAACAAGTGGCCTAGGGAGGTGAGGGAAGCCTCATCTCTGGGGGTCTTTAAAGCCAGGCTGGATGTGGCTCTGAGCACCCTGATCTAGTGTGAGGTGTGCCTGCCCATGGCAGGGGGTTTGGAACTAAATGATCCTCGAAGTCCCTTCCAAGCCTGACAATTCTATGATTCTATGATTTCCCTGATTGCTCTTAAAGTGCTGCTAAAGAGAAAAGAGATGAGACATTGCTGCACGAGGCTTGTTCATTTTCTAATTTTGCAGAACCTCATTTGGGGAGAAAATTGTCAGATCTTTTTCATGACAGGACTGATACTGCTGTTAGACAGCTCTCTGAACCCAGCAGCTGCATTTATTTAACCTCGCCAGGCATCTTCTCCCTGTGGTTTCCTCTCTCAGTGCTTGTAGAGGATTGCTATCTTGTGGCAGACTTTAGGTACTACACTTGTTCTACTTTTGATTGCTTTTATTTTATGCACACATTCTGGATGTATCAAAAGACTGAATCTTTAATTTGGAAGCAGATAATAATACAAGTGCCTAATCAACTATCAAAAGGGAAACATAAAATAAAGATGATTTAGAATCATAGAATCATAGAATGGTAAGATTGGAAGGGACCTCAAGGATCATTTGAAGATTTAAAGATTGTCAGATGGTTTAGAATGGATTTGTATTCACTTTTGGCTCCCACCATTCCTAGGTTTATACAGGAGTATTAAAAAAAAACCAACACTTTACAATTGAAACTAGGAAATGTTTGTTTTGTTGGGTTATTTTACTGATTATTGGACTGTTTCACTTTTAATGCATAAACAACCCAAAATGTTGAAGAAAATCACTACAGAATATTTAAATCCTGCAGAGAACATCTGTGAGTTTAGGAGAGGAGATGGAGAGTCACTGCTTTTCAATAATTGTAGAATCATAGAATGGTCTAGGCTGGATGAGACTCAGAGATCATTTAATTTGACCTTCCTGCCGTGGGCAGAGACACTTTCTCAACTAGACCAAGTTACTCAAGGCCCCATCCAACCTGGCCTTGAACATCTCCTGGGAGGGGGGTATCTACAACCTCTCTGGACAATCCATCCCAGAGTCTTGCCACCCTTGTAGTGAAGAATTTCTTCCTAAGATCCAATCTAAACCTATTCTCCTGCAATTGAGATTCATTTTAGCTTGTTCTGTTGGTAGACACTCTTGTAAAAAATCCCTCTCCAACCTTCCTGTAGTTCCCTTCTGGTATTGGAAGGCAGCTATGATCCCCCTGGAGTCTCCTCTTCTGCAGACTGAACAACCTCAGCTCTCTTAGCCTATCCTCATAGCAGCGGTGTTCAGTCCCTGAATCATCTTTTTGACCCTCCTCTGGACTTGTTCCAACAGGTCTGTTTCCCTCTTACCATGGGGACACCAGAACTGGGTGCAGTATTCAAGCTGGGGTCTCACAAGAGCAGAGTAAAGGGGGAGAATCACCTCTCTTAACCTGCTGACCACAGTGCTCCTGATGCAGCCTAGGATGCAGTTGACCTTCTGGGCTGTGGTAGTGCACTGCCAGCTTCCCCAGAAGTTTTGTTTTGCTTTGTGTTTCAATTTGTCTGTTTAAAAGAACAACTGTACAACAACATTCTGTTCTGGCAAAGCAACGAGTACGCTGTATATAAGATAAATAGCTTGAAAACAGTTTTCACCATGAAAAGCAGATTTTTCTGTACAGATTCTAGTGAACTCCAGTGAACAGAATGCTGCTCTTGTAGCTGTCAGCACGTGGCTCTGATTCTGTGCAGAGTAAGCGCTGCCTCACTCCAGTATGCTTTTAATTCTCCCCCTCTGTGATACTTCACACAAATGTAATTGAAAGAGTCTTTTGCTAGTGAGGCTAAGACTTTAGTATTATAAACAGCATTTGTGTTCTAAGCATTAGGATCAAAATTCAGCCTCATAGATTCAACCTGAGAAATACTGGTCTCAGATCTAGGATTTCTCCCTCTGTCACAGCAGTCATCTCTGTTAGTGAAACACACATAGCCAAAAAGACCTTTGAGGGTCCCTTTCAACCCAATTCATTCTGTGATTCTGTGACTGTATTCAAGGGCTTGTAGCAGCATGGGACAAAGGGCAGTGGTTTGGAGCTAGAGCAGGATAGATTGAGACTGGACATGAGGAGCAAGTTCTTTACAGTAAGGGTGATAAGACACTGTAATGGGTTGCCCAGGGAGATGGTGGTGGCCTCATCCCTGGAGACATTCAAGGTTAGGCTTGACAAGGCTCTGAGCAACTTTCTTTAGTTGGGGTGTCCCTGCTCACTACAGAGGGGTTGGACTACATGCCCTTTAAAGGTTCATTCCAACTCAGTGCCCTCTCTGACTCTCTAATACTGGTGGTATGTGGGTGTTGTACACATCTTGCAGCCTGGTTTCCAAGAGCAGTGTGTGGCAATGAGATTTGTGATCACTGCATTTACTTATTTATTTCTTCTGTTATTGGCACAGAATCACAGAATTGTTTTGGTTGGAAAAGCCTTTTAAAATCATCCAGGCCAACCATTCTTTAATTCTGCCAAGGCTGATGCTAGACCATGGTCCCCAGCTCCTCATTTCTGCCTCTTTTCTGCACCTCCAGGGATGGGGATTCATCTATCTCCCTGGGCAGCCTGTTCCAGTGTTTGAGAACCCTTTCAGTCAAAAAGTGTCTTTTAATGTCCAACCTAAACCTCATCTGGTGCAACTTGATGCCATTTGCTTTTGTCCTATCACCTGTTAATTGGCAGAGGATACTAACCCTTGCTTCACTCCAACCTCCTTTCAGGGAGTTGTAGAGAGCAAATTTCCTTTCCAAGAAGGCAGGCATCTCTGCTGATTTTCAGCAACAACTAATTACATCAAATTTGATTTTTTTTTTTTTAATATATTTTTATTTCTCTTCTTTCCTCATCCCCTCTCAGGTTATAATGATAATTAATCTCTGAGGACTGGCACTGTAAATACTTTTTATAATTGAAACAATTTTAGGCAAAAAAATTAAAGTATTTGGGAGAAAAAGCTTTTATGTCTTACAAGGTTGACAAAGGAACAGCTTTTGTGTTGACTCAAAGGCAACAATCAGAGACAGGTGTAAGATAGCCATAGAATTAATAAACAAGAATGATTCTACATGTCAAAGGTATGAAGCCTGATTTATAGTGCAGTGTGCTGTAATCAGCTCTCACTGAAGGCATGACAAAGACTGGTGGAAACCAGCGCATTTTAATGTATCTTTGAGAGGAAATAGACACAGGCACTTTCTGGAAGGACATTTGGTTGTTTCTTGCACTTTATCTTTTGCATTACTAAAATTAGTACTAATGCTTCTGGTGGAGCAGCTCATGCAACACTCCAGATAGCACATCCTAATGCAGTGTGTGATCATGCACACACAGAATTCTGAGTCTGTTGTAATTAATACAGAATCAGAGAATTGATTGGGTTGGAAAAGACCTTCAAGATTATCAAGTCCAAACATCAACACAGCACCACCATTACCATTAAAGCATGTCCCCAGGTGCCATGTCCACACATTTCTTGAACACCTCTGGGGTGGTGACTCCACCACTTCCCTGGGCAGCCTATTCCAATCCCTGACCACTCTTGCAGCAAAGAATTTTTTCCAACTCTCTAACCTAAACCTCTCCTGGCACCATTTTAGGCCATTTCCTCTCATTCTATTGCTTGAGAATAAGGAGAACAGACCAACCCCCATCTCACTGCAAACTCCTGTCATGGAGTTGTAGAGAGCAGCAGATCTGTACAGTTGAGTGAAGTCATGGGTTTTGAAGATATAGAATTTGCTCCAATATGAATTCATGAAAGAATTTGTAATTGAAAAATAGATTGGTGCTTCTCTCTTTTCTAATCCTTTTCTTAATCCTTTTCCTCACTCTGGAATTTCAAGGGCTTCATCCCAGGCTGTCACTGACTGATGATCAACATCTTCTGTAATCTGATTATCAGAGCAGGATCTATAACAACTACTCTGGCAGTTTTGTTTAGTAGGGAGCTGGCAGGACTTACACCAGTGTGTGTCTGTTCATTGTGCCTGTGCTCATTGTTACAAACACGTTAAAGATGAAAGCTTCAGATAATTTAATATAAATGCTTCTTGATATGAAAGGAAGATGTTCATATTTTGAAAGGATCCCTGCAAGAACAAAGCAGTTAATTCAGTGATGCTCTTGCAATTTGTGTTAAGGCAGGCAAACTGCATGGTGTGGCTGACATGCTGGAGGGCAGGGATGCCATCCAAAGGAACCTTGACAGGCTGGGTAGGTGTGCCCAAGCCAGCCTCATAAAGTTCAACAAACCAAGTGCAAGGTCCTGCAACTGGGTCCAGGCAATCCCAAGCACCAATATAGTCTGGACAGTGACCAGCTTGAGAGCAACCCTGAGGACGTGGGGGTGCTAGTGGACAAGAAGCTCAATATGAACTGTCAGTGTGCTCTTGCAGCCCAGAAAGCCAACCAGAGCCTGGGCTGCATCAAGAGAAGTGTGGCCAACAGTGTGAGGGAGGTGATTCTCCCCCTCTGCTCCACACTGGTGAGACTTCACCTGGAGTACTGGGTTGAGTTCCCTATTACAAGAGGGATCTGGAGGTGCTGGAAGGTGTCCAGAGAAGGGCCATGAGGATGATCAGAGGGCTGGAGCTGCTCTGCTATGAGGAGGGACTGAGGGAGTTGAGGCTGTTCATTCTGGAGAGGAGAAGACCCTGAGGAGACCTTATTGTGAAATTTCAATATCTTAAAGACGCCTACAAGAAAGCTGTGGAGGGACTTTTTAGGCTGTCAGGTAGTGATATGACTGGAGGGAATGGAACAAAGGTAGAAATGGGTAGATTTAGACTGGATATTATGAAGAAGTTCTTCAGCATGAGAGTGGTGAGAGCCTAGAATGGGTTGCCCAGGGAGGTGGTTGAAGCCCCATCCCTGGAGGTGTTTAATGCCTATCTGGATGAGGCTCTGGACAACCTGATCTAGTATGAGGTGACCCTGCTCATGGTAGGGGGCCAGAACTAGGTGATCCTTATGATCCCTGCCAACCCTGACTGATTCTATGAATCTATGATTCAAAATAGTTCAGCTTTAAAATCTGCTACCCCTTTTAGTAGTAAAAGAGGAGGAAATCAGATTCTGAATAAGGTGTAGTTTCAGCTTTCTTTCTTTGGTATTCAATTTCCAACACAACAACTCTGGATTTCTGTACTTGAATGAGACATTTTTCTACAGAAATGTCTGGACTTGCTCCACCACTGCATTGTCATTTGTAAACCCACAGTAAGTAGTGGAGAGCTCAGAGTAAAAATAACTGCTGTAGCTGATAAATAAACACAGCTAGAGCCACACCAGTAATAAAAAAGCAGGCTCTGCACATAATTGTGCCTTTCTGCATTCCTTAAACTACTCCTGAATTTCTGGATTCCCAGTGGCCTTTGGAGAGTAAGGTGCAAACTTCTGCTCCTGCATGTCCCCATCAGAGTTAGTTGTTTCTCTTTGAGAGGACAATGTGGCTGTTGTTGAAAGCTTCTGCACCAGAGCAGTGAGGTTTAGAATAAGGAATAAACAGAATCCTTTGAGTTCTTAATCTTCTTGCTTGAAATTGCAGCTTTATCTTGTGAGGGACAAAGATAAAACTTGGGATTTTCATCTAGTCACAGGAAAATTTCCTTTACCAATTGTGTGAGGAAAGCATTTTATTTCTGCAGGTATTTTTTCTGTGCTGCAACTAAAGGAAAGTTTCACAAGAGATTCGGTAGATTGACTTGTTGGTTTAGCTGGGAAGTTGGACCTTTGCTGTGAGCTGCAGCAGGATGGAGTAACTGCTGAAATGTTTTCTTAGGTAGATTCTTTTCTCAGTTTGAAATAAATCACAGTATCACCAGGGTTGGAAGAAACCTCAAAGATCATCAAGTCCAACCCATCACCACAGACCTCAAGACCAGACCATGGCACCAAGTGCCACGTCCAAACCCGCCTTGAACACCTCCAGGGACGCTGACTCCACCACCTCCCTGGGCAGCCCATTCCAGCAGTCAATGACTCTCTCAGGCAAGAACTTTCTCCTCACCTCCAACCTAAACTTCCCCTGGCACAGCTTGAGACTGTGTCCTCTTGTTCTGGTGCTGCTTGCCTGAGAGAAGAAAGCAACCTCCTCCTGGCTACAAGCACCCTTCAGGTAGCTGTAGACAGCAAGAAGGTCTCCCCTGAGCCTCCTCTTCTCCAGGCTAACCAATCCCAGCTCCCTCAGCCTCTCTCCATAGGGCTGTGCTCCAGGCCTCTCCCCAGCCTCGTTGCCCTTCTCTGGACACACTCAAGCACCTCAATGTCCTTCTTCAATTGAGGGGCCCAGAACTGGACACAGGACTCAAGGTGTGGCCTAAGCAGTGCAGAGTCCAGGGGGAGAATGAGCTCCCTGCTCCTGCTGGCCACACTCTTGCTGATGCAGGCCAGGATGCCATTGGCCTTCTTGGCCACCTGGGCACACTGCTGGCTCATGTTCAGGTGGGTGTCAATCAGCACCCCCAGATCCCTTTCTGTTTGGCTGCTCTCCAGCCACTCCCACCCCAGCCTGTAGCTCTGCATGGGGTTGTTGTGGCCAAAGTGCAGCACCTGGCACTTGGATTTGTTGAGCTCCATCCCCCTGGACTCTGCCCATCTGTGCAGGCAGTCGAGGTCCCGCTGCAGAACCCTTCTGCCCTCCAACCCAGCAACATCAGCCCCCAGCTTGGTGTCAGCTGCAAATTTGCTGGTGCCTGACTCGATGCCCTCTTCCAGATCATCACTGAAGATGTTAAAGAGGATGGGGCCCAGCACTGATCCCTGGGGCACACTGCTAGTGCCCGGCCTCCAGCTGCATGTGGCACCATTCACCACCACTCTGTGGGCTCGGCCCTCCAGCCAGTTCCTAACCCAGCACAGAGTGTTGGCATCTAAGCCATGAGCTGACAGCTTAGTCAGCAGTTTGCTGTGGGACACAGTGTCAAAGGCCCTCCTGAAGTCCAGGTAGACCACATCCACAGGCCTCCCCACATCCACCAGGCAAATGATGAAGGAGAGCTAAGGGAAAAAAAAAAACAACAACAAAAACAAACCCACAACATAATAACTATATCGTGGGTTGAATCTCTTGTTTCATTTCTTTCACAAAGATAAACTGGTTTGGGTATATCAGGGTAAATTTGAAACTTAATGGCAAGTTTATGTTGCGTTATGTTTTATTTCTTGTCCAGGATTAATATCTTGCCCATGTTTTCCCACAAAGCCTGTGCTGCACATTAAGAACATTTTGATTTATTTTGTTTTCAACCCCAAAGATATTAAACACTTCATCTGGTGAGTGGGGAAATGAATCCAGTTATGACTTCTCCGTGATCACAAAAACACCCAAGTGGGAAGTGACACAGAATGACAATCAGCTTCTCTACTAAGAAAGCTTGCTGAAGTTACTGGAGGTATCCTAAAACCACTATGCAGGGATGGACCTAAAGGTTAAACTGAGTTCATCTAATAGTGGATATTGCAGAAGGTTTGTCAGCTTGCACTCAGCCTGCACCCAGATCAAAGTTGTTGACACAGCTGATGTCTTCTAGGTGGAGGAAGCGCTGGAAGCCGTGAAAAATGCAACAAATGAGCAAGATTTAGCCAATCGCTTTAAGGAGTTTGGGAAGGAGATGGTGAAGCTCAACTATGTGGCTGCCAGAAGACAACAGGTGAGTGCATTTTAAAGCAGTGGTTGAGAAAGTTAGTCTTGGTTCTGAAGGTCTTGCAATTTATGTCCACGTCTGATTTAGAATGCACAATAAATAATTGCTGTTTCATGGCCAGGATTTAATCACCTTGATTTGGTTTGGATATGAAGACATTTTTTCAAAAATACAGTTTGTTTTAAGGATATTTTCCAAGTGGCTTCATAGAATGGTTTGGGTTGGAAGGGACTTCAAAGATCATCCCTTTGCAAGCCCCATCTCATGGGCAGGAACATCTTCCACTACATCAGGTTACTCAAGGCCCCATCCAACCTAGCCTTGAACACCTACAGGGAGGGGACATCCACAACCTTCCTGGACAACTTGTTCCTGTGTCTCACCACCCTCACTGTCAAGAATTTCTTCCTCAAAATTTCAGTGAACAACAGATTGAAAAGTGAAAAGGTAAATCACTCAGGAGGCAAGGGATAGTTTTTGTTTGGTGATCATTCCCATTTAATTCTAACCTGTGTTCTCTCACCTGATCATAGAATCATAGAATGATAAGGTTGGAAGGGATCTCAAGGATCATCTAGTTCCAACCCCCTGCCACAGGTAGGGTCACCTCCCACTAGCACAGGGCACTCAAGGCCTCCTCCAACCTGGCCTTGAACACCTCCAGGAAGGGAACAGCCACAACCTCCCTGGGCAACCTGTGCCAGTGTCTCACCACCCTCACTGTAAAGAACTTCCTCCTAACGAGTTTCAATCTTCCCTCTACCAGTTCAAACCCATTGCCTCTTGTCCTGTCATTACAAGACCTTGTCAATAGTCCCTCCCCAGCCTTCCTGTAGGCCCCCTTCAGATACTGGAAGGCTACTCTAAGGTCTCCTGGAAGCCTTCTCTTCTCCAGGCTGCTGTGTTCTCTCACCTGATGCTGGGGAGGAGAGCCCAACCCCCTCCTCGCTCCAACTTCCTTTCAGGGTGTTGTAGAGAGCAATGAGGACTCCCCTCAGCCTCCCCTTCCCCAGATGAAACAACCCAAATTTCCTCAGCTACTCCTAACCAGACCTCTCAACTTCTCTGCCCTCCTCCGGACACACTCCAGCACTGCAATAACCATGTAGTGAGTGGCACAAAACTCAATTTTGAGGTGTGGCCTCACCAGCTTGAGGTACTATCACTTCCCTGGCCCATGCAGGCCACACACACTATTGCTGATCCAGGCCAGGATGCTGTTTGCCCTCTTGGCCACCTGGGCACACACTGGCTCATGTTCAAGTGACTGTCAGCCAGCACCCCCAGGTCCTTTTCTGCTGGGTGACCTTCCAGCCACTCTGCTCCAAACCTGGAGCATTTCATGGGACTGTTAACTAGGACAAAGGGTTATTAATTCTTAGGCAGGAGGGGGATTTCTTTCTGTGATTCATGAGAGGTTCTGTGGCTGGCTCCATGTCTGCAGAGTCACCGGATGGCATTTATGCAGAGACACTGAAACTGTGGTGATGAAAACCCTTTCATTCACACCTCTAAAACTGGATGTTTCCATACAGGAACTGAAAGATCCTCACTGCAGGGATGAAATGGCTGCAGCTCGAGGTGCTCTGAAGAAGAATGCCACTATGCTGTACACTGCATCCCAAGCATTTCTCCGTCACCCTGATGTTGCAGCCACCAGAGCCAACAGGGACTATGTCTTCAAACAAGTACAAGAAGCAATTGCTGGCATCTCCAATGCTGCCCAGGCCACCTCACCCACTGATGAGAACAAGGGGCACACTGGCATAGGAGAGCTGGCGGCTGCATTAAATGAGTTTGATGTAAGTACCAAAAGTGCATGGAAAAGGAAGTGCTTCTTCACGCAGACTACAGTGCTTTTAACTAAGTGGGTCTTGAACAGGACCCAAATTGCAATTTTCATTCAGGTCCATTTCCTCAGACTGCAGAGGAAAAGTGCAGACATTGATTTGTGTTATTTTTAATGAGGAATAGTTGTTTGCTGCTAATGGACTTGAATTATAAAGAGTTATTTGTGCTTACATGTGGCTGCTGTGATAGAGAGCAGGAAGCCCTCTTTTGCCCTGGTGTCCTTGAAGAATCTACCTACATGGCTCTAAGTAATGCAAAGTCTGATTAATCTGGGAGTTCAGCTCTGGGTTGAATGGTAAAGTCAGGAAGTCACAGCAGTAAACCAGAGGTGAGCATCCTGGAAACACTAACATTCAACTCGAGCCATGAATTGTGTCGTTCAGAGAGATGGAAAAACATCTTTTGAACACATTTGATACCAGTCACCTCAGCTGCAGGCAAAAGGCTGCAGCCTCTATCCAGAACTTTGAGAAACTTTCCTAACAGCTAATTGTTTAACTGTTAATTCCATTGCCAGTCTTATATTGTGACTTTCTCCCCCCTTCCCATTTTCTAGTTGAGAAGTGTTCTTTAGAAACTGGGGGAAAAAAATAATGTCAGGCAGGATCTGAAAATGCTTCTTCATTTCCTACTCTGACATTGGGTAGAAGTTTGTTGAAATTACTGTTGGGGAATGGTGTCCTTTTTGCTTTGATTGATACATGAGGTAAAAATACAAGCATCTGTCACACACAGTCAGAAGCTATTCTATCCTGCTGTCTCTAAGGCTGCAAGTAGAGATGTAATGCAGGTGGTTGTGTACTGCAGGTGGTTGTGTACTGCAGGTGGTTGTGTTGGCCTGAGCAGCTCTTCTACATCTGTGGCTTACTGTCATTGGTTTTACTTTGGAAAGGATAAACATAGAATTAAAGAAGTTCAAGTACTGAGATATTGAAAAAAGACAGAAAATGAATATATGAGTGAAATCATAGAATGGTAGGACTGGAAGGGACTCTTGGAGATCAGACTCCAACCCCACCCTGCCAAAGAAGGATCACCTAGGGCAGGTCACACAGCAATGCATCCAGATGGGTCTTGTAAATCATCAGAGAAGGGACTCTACAACCTCTTTGGACAGCCTGCTCCAGGGTCCCACCACCCTCACAGAAAAGAAGTTTTTCTTGATGCTGAGGTGGAATTTCCTGTCTTCCAGTTTGTGTCCATTGCCTTTTGTCCACAGAACACCAGCTGAAAAGAACCTGGCCCCTTCTTCTTGACATCCATCCTTCAGATATTTGTAAACATCAGTAAGATCTCCTCTCAGTCTTCTTTTCTCCAGACTAATCAGCCCCAGGTCTCTCAACCTTTCCTCATCAGGCAGATGTTCCAGTCCCTTCAGCATCCTTACAACCTCTGTTGGATGCTCTCTTGTATATCCATGTCCCTGTTGAACTGGGGAGCCCAGAACTGTACCCAGTGGTCCAGATGTAGTTTCACCAGATTAGAGTAGAGGAGCAGGAGATCCTCCCTTGACCTGTTGGCCACACTCTTAATGCACTCCGTGATGCCATTTGTCTTCTCGACCACAAGGGCACATCACTGTCCTGTGAATAGCTTATTGTCCACCAAGACTCCAAGGTCCTCCTCCATGGAGCTGCTTTTCAGCAGGTCAGTGCCTAACCTGTACTGGTGTGTGGGGTTATTCCTTCCCAGCTGCAGGACAACTTCTTTAGGTTCTCCTTTGCCCAGCTCTCCAGCCTGTCCAGTCTGTGTGGATAGGTGTCAGAAGAGACAAAGGGGGTAAACCCATTCAGAACTGCTGCAGGGCCCAAAGTTTGACTCCAGTTCCATCACACTTTGTAAGTAAATGACCCAGCCCTGCTTGCATGAGCTATGCTGAGCTTGTCTCTTTAATATCTGTATTTCTGGACCTACAGTTCTTCCTGTGAAACTATTGTGAGTCAAGAGTTAAGGAATTCAGTGTGGATTTCAGGGCCTTCTCAGCTGAGAGTGCCTTACTGGTGAGACCCTGAGGATAACAACCCTGCTCACTCTGCTTGTGCTCTGGCTTTTGTGGGGGACTTTTCATGTTGTGGAGAGCAGAGGTTTGACAAACACCTCCAGCAAACATGTGACTGCTCAGTCCCAAACTGATGATGCTGCTGCTGCTCTCTGGAAAAGACTGTGGCTCAATGCAGAGAGGGTCACTATGTTTGGTGCAAGTAAATCCAGTGAAGACTATGCCAGACATCTGAGCTTGTCCTCTGCTTCTTTGTGAGGATATTGGTTCATCATTTCTCTCCTCAGGTAAAGTCTTTTCCACTCTAGGTGATGTTGCAGCATCACGAGGGGTGTGTGAGAGGCACAGTTGGGTGTGGAAAACCAGCTTGTCTCTTGGGAGTTTTCTTTTTCTTATTTTAAGAAACTAAATGGAAATTTTGCTCTGCCTTAGTGGGAATACAAAGGTTGAAATGATTGCTTTACCTGCTTTCTAACAGTGTTTCCTGTTCTGCTTCTCTGCTAAAATGTTGAAAGAGATTTAGTCACTCCTAATTTTACCACAGACCTGACATTCCCTAAACTCTGAAATTTAGAATTTGGAGATGTCCTTGCTCAGTGTAGGGTGGGGTTGGACAAGGTGACCTTTGAGAGTCCTTTCCACTTTGATGCAATCTGTGGATGGTAATAATGAGGTAATTGTGAATTTACCCTCATGTTATACAAGCAATTAAATACAGGACTAGTGAAACTATGTCATGGCTAAAAAGGTGGTGGAGGAAAAGGTTTGAATTTTATAGTGGCAATATATTACTTCAGTAAAATGTTTTCAGTGAAAAGAATTTTACAATATCTTCATTTTGCAATATCAGTCATTTTGGAGATCAATTTGTATTTGGTCTGAACTGCCTGCTAAACCTTGCATGGTATGAGAAAAGAATTCCTCTACATTTAAAAAGGTCTAGTTTTTTCCTGTAATATCTTGGACTTCTTAGTCTTCTGTATTTCAGATTTTAGACTCAAAGTTCAATGCTTCAAATAACTCCAGTGTAAATCATCTGAATAATTTCTCATTCAGAATATCATCACCTGTAGTATAAATTCTAGTTCTGTCTATTTGAAGCTCTAATAATAACTCAGTGTTAGTTGAAGCTCTTCAGCTCTTGTGTTTAAACAAGTTAATTACCATATTCTATACGATGGTGACTTGTGGTATAAAATCACCTGTGAGCAGGAAAAGATTGGAAAATAGAATTTATTGCTTCAGAAAAATCCTGTAGAAGTAAGGAGACTTCATGGGTATGTTTCTGTTTAGATTTGCTGCTTTAAAATACTGGTTGAAGTTCATAGAATCATGGAATTGTCAGGGCTGGAAGGAACCTCAAGGATCTTCCATTTTCAACTCCCCTGCCATGAGCAGGGACACCTCACACTAGATCAGCTTGCTCTGAGCCTCATCCAGCCTGACCCTAAAAACTTCTAGGGATGGAGCTTCCAGCACCTCCCTGAGCAACCTGGATAGATTGATAGATGACAAAACTATGTGCTTCATGCCTTGGGTTTTGACTTACAGCTTCAGTGTTCCTGCTTTAATTTTAGGTCATACAATGGTAGGGGTTGGAAGGGGCATCTGGAGCATCGAGTCCAACCCCTCAGCCAAGGTTGGATCACCTAGGGCAGGTCACAGATATTCCTGGTTTTATTAGTAAAGTTATTAGTAAATGTAGTATCTGCTTTACGCTCACTAAATATTTCTGGGTTCTTACTGAAGCTAAGGAGGCATCTTTTACCTCTCCTCACTACTCTTAATCTAAATTTATTCAAGTTACATAAGAGAACTTGGTAAGAACTTGTTTTGAATTTTGAAAATATCCTGTTTTCACTCAGGAGATGATAGTTCTGTTCTGGTAGGATCTCAGAAATGGTGGTTTTGTTCTGGTTGGGTCTTAGAAATGATGGTTTTGTTCTGGTAGGGTCTCAGAAATGATGGTTTTTGTTCTGGTAAGGTCTCAGAAATTACGGTTTTGTTCTGGTAAGGTCTCAGAAATTATAGTTTTGTTCTGGTAGGGGCTCAGAAATTATGGTTGTGTTCTGGTAAGGTCTCAGAAATTATCGTTGTGTTCTGGTAATGTCTCAGAGATGATAGTTTTATTCTGCTAAGGTCTCAGAGATGATAGTTTTATTCTGTTAAGGTCTCAGAAATGATGGTTTTATTCTGTTAAGGTCTCAGAAATGATGGTTTTGTTCTGCTAAGGTCTCAGCCATTCAGATTATCAAAGGATTGCTGTGTTGTCACGTGTTGAGTCTTGTAGGATTGACCCCTCCAGTACCCTCTGTGCTCTCCCCAGAGCCATCACAGTGTGTACCAAAGACCTACCCTGGTAAGTAATAATACAGTAAAATTACTAGTAAAATTACTAAATGTGTAGAAATGAAAAGTTCAGGACCAGGCTGGATGAGGCCTTCAACATCCTAGTCTAGTGAAAGATGTCCCTGCCCATGGCATGCGGATTGTAATTAGATGATCTTCAAGTTCCCTTTCAACTCAAACCATTCTATGATTGTGTGAAATGAGAAGGACCAGGAAATCTCTGCTAGATTACAACTGAGTGAAAATAAATGGCATATACATTCTGCTGTGGGACTGGCAGCTGGAAAGAGATAAAAATACATATGGGATGTGGATATAGAAATAGAGCTGTGTGGGTATGGATGATGGGATAAATAGATGCAGAGCTGCAAGCAAGTAGGTGGGGGACATGTTCTGCATGATGGGATGAAGAGGGGACAGTGACAGGCAGAAACAGTATTTCCTGGGCACTGGGGATCTCTGCTGAGGAGGGGAATGTCTGCTTTTAGAGTATGGATTGAGATTGTGATGGCTTAGTTTCTAGAATTGTGGCTGTGTCAGTGGGATGTGCTGACAACACTTCAGAAGTGCTAACTGTAGAAATCCAAATTCTAGGGTTTCAAACAAACAACCCTAAAATGCCTCGCATTTTAAACTAACTGCATCGTGATGCTTCCACAATAAGCAGGGAGAAACTTTTTGGCACATTCTGTGCTCCTCGGATCAACTCTGAGTAGGGGAAAAGTTACGGCTTGGTCACTTTGCATATGAAGAAAGGAATGGCCAGCAGTATCATAGAATCATAGAATCATAGAATTGTAAGGTTGGAAGGGACCTCAAAGATCATCTAGTTCCAACCCCCTGCCATCTTCGTGGCCTCCTCTGGACCCATTCCAACAGTTCAATGTCCTTCCTGTGCTGGGGGCAAGTTCCAGTTGCAGTACCAAGTTGTATTTTGAAATATACCTAAGGACTATACCTGTTTGCAGGTGAATGCTTGAGGTTGCTGAACTGAGCTGTCAAGAGACAGAAAGACAGAGTAAAACTTCATTCTGAGGATATTAAGGGATCAAACAAGCTTTTTCACATCATTGCTGCACTTTCCTGACACTACAACCCCTTCTGTGTGTTACTTTTAGTGTTTGTTGTGGTGATTTTTTTATCTTTAGAACTTCCACGCAGAATGGATTTGGTTTAGCAGCACAAAACTCAATTGAGTTTAGACTTGTCCACAACAATCCCATGCAGAGCTACAGGCTGGGGTGGGAGTGGCTGGAGAGCAGCCAAACAGAAAGGGATCTGGGGCTGCTGATTGACACCCACCTGAACAGGAGCCAGCAGTCTGCCCAGGTGGCCAAGAAGGCCAATGGCATCCTGGCCTGCATCAGCAATAGTGTGGCCAGCAGGAGCAGGGAGCTCATTCTCCCCCTGGACTCTGCACTGCTTAGGCCACACCTTGAGTGCTGTGTCCAGTTCTGGGCCCCTCAATTGAAGAAGGACATTGAGGTGCTTGAGTGTGTCCAGAGAAGGGCAACGAGGCTGGTGAGAGGCCTGGAGCACAGCCCTATGGAGAGAGGCTGAGGGAGCTGGGATTGGTTAGCCTGGAGAAGAGGAGGCTCAGGGGAGACCTTCTTGCTGTCTA
>VWZE01025804.1:316103-333953 GCA_013396675.1 Eubucco bourcierii | reverse complement strand
CGTCCCTGGAGGTGTTCAAGGCAGTTTTGGACGTGGCGCTTGGTGCCGTGGTCTGGTCTTGAGGTCTGTGGTGACGGGTTGGACTTGATGATCTTTGAGGTCTCTTCCAACCTTGGTGATACTGTAATACTGTGATACTGAGGGCTCTTGGCAGTCTGATCTAGTTGAGGATGTCCTTGCTTACTGCAGAGGAGTTGTGGAGGTGTTAGCTCCAGAGTAGGACAGCATTGACACTGACAGGGTTTTGGTATCAAATGCATGGCAGGAATGAGACGTCTGCAAAAGGAAGCACCTTTTGGGAACAGTTAGGATCTCGTTACCTTGATTCCTCTTCAGCAGTGGGAATGCTGCTGCTCGTCTGTATGTGCTGTCTGAGAGCTCCATCTAGTGGGCTTAGTGTCTGGGTTTTGGGTTTGTTGTTTTAATTTCCACACACCACCTCCCACATACCCTCACACACACCCCGAAATGCTCCTGTGTAGTATTCTGAAAGATTTAGCAATCACAAATACTATTTGTAAATGTAAGCATACCACATAGCAAACACTTCTTGTGATGGTAGGAAAAGTACTGTTCCAGCACACCAAGTGCTCTGTGTCTTCCTGTCGAATACTTTCAGCAGTTGGTAGTGGCACCGTAACCAGTTTGTTAGCAGAGGAGATTGTGTAGTGAACCCTCAGGCAAACATAGAATAGAATCAGTCATGGAATCACAGAATCACAGAATCAAAGAATGTTCTGGGTTGGAAGGAACCTCCAAAACTCATCTAGTCCAACCCTCTCTGCACTCACCAGGGACATCCTCAACTAGATCAGGTTGCCTCGAGCCTCACCTTGAATGTCTCCAGGGATGGGGCCTCAACCACCTCCCTGGGCAACCTGTTCCAGTGTTCACTACCCACGTAGTGCAGAACTGGTTCCTAACATCCAACCTAAATCTGCTCTTCTCTAGTTTGAAGCCACTGTCTCTCTTCCTGTCACTGCAGGCCTTTGCAAGCAATCTGTCTCCAGCCTTTTTGTAGTCCCCTTCAGGTACTGGAAGGTTGCTATTAGGTCTCCCCAGAGCCTTCTTTTCTCCAGGCTGAACAACCCCAGCTCACTCAACCTGCCCTCGTAGCAGGCCTCCTCCAATCCCCTGATCATTTTCGTGGCCCTCCTCTGGACCATCTCCATCAGGTCCATGCCCTTCGTATATTGAGGACTCCAGAGCTGGATACTCCAGGTGAGATCTCACCAGAGTGGAATAAAGTGTCAGAATCACCTCACTTAATATGCTGGCCACAGATGTGTTGCAGACACACAAATACAGCACACTTGGGAAAAAAACAAAAACAAAAAAAAACCCCAAAACAAACAAAAAAGTCTAATTATAATGTCTATAAAGAAATGTGTTTTCTAAAGCAATACAATTATTCTATTATTATTGAATTTATTGCAGGTTGCTTATTTTGTTATGAACATCTATACTGTCCAATTCAAAATACATTGAACTTTGTTAAGTTACATGTAATAACTCAAAACCCTCACAAATTTCCCAGTTGGACTTCATTTGGTGTTATTTTGAGTATGTTTAGCACCTCAGAGATTCTTATATAGCTCATGTGTGGTATGTGAACACCACCAACATCTCAGGGGAACAGCATCTTCATCTATATAGAGAATGGAGCTGGGGAAGGAATGCTGGAGGCTGTGGAGTGCTAGGGACTGCTGATTCTCTGGCTGCTCTTTGCTGTATGCATCTGCCTGAGTGTGATGTTCCTCAGACTGCTATGAATTGGAGATACTGATCTCTTCTTCCAAGTACCAGAAGAAGAGGAAGTGGCCTCAAGATGTATCAGGGAAGGTTTAGGTTGGATTTGAGAAGAAACTTAACTGAAACAATTCTCAAACACTGGAACAGGCTGCCCAGGGATGTGGGTGAATCCCCATCCCTGAAGGTGTTGCAAAGAGGCAGAGATATGATGCTGAGGGACACCAGGGCAGTAGCCTTGGTAGAGTTAGAGAATGGTTGTACTGAATGCTCTTAAAAGTCTTTTCCAACTAAAAGTATTCTGTGATTCTATGACTTGAGTCATCCCCTGCCCAGAAGGAATGACAATCACTTATTTCTCTGAATCAAGCTCTTTCCTCTTTAACACATTAGCTACCTCCCCAAAAGCTGCAGTGTGACACTGTCCTTATTCAACAGCTGTGTGGTGTGTTGGTGGAATGCAGCGTGGGGACAGGTAAAACATTTGATTTATCCCCAAACAGCCTTGTTAATGCTTTGGGGCATGCTACCAGACATACATAACCCAACCTGTGAGCACAGGACATTTGTTTTCACAGCAGTGCAGGCACCTGCCACAGAAATACAATGAATACTTTTATTTAGACACTCCTGTCTCCTAAGCTGTTCTGGAAACCTGGGTCCCTCAGAATATTTTGTGCATCTTCTTACACAGACTGAGGCAGTTCTTCATGCTGTCATGTGGTTGTGACATTGCTTATCTACCATAGCTATCAACTTGACTTTTTAATGGCATTTGTCACTGTGGTTTCTCTTCCTTCTTCTGATATATTACTCACTTTGAAGTGACATTTGCCATAAAAATTGTATTTTCATTGTGCTAAATCACTGAGAAGCATGTTTGCAAAAGGTCTCTGCCCTGAAGGTTTTACATTCTAAATAGATGAATTAATAAAGAGAAAGAGAGGAAAAGAGCTGTAATTTTCCAGAGGCACACTACAATATTCCCCCCCAGGGAGTCTCGTGCATGAATCCATATCCCTGGAGGTTTCAAAGAGGCAGAGATGTGATGCTGAGAGCAGTAAAATACTGGAACAGGTTACCCAGGGTAGTGGTTGAGGCCCTGTCCCTGGAGACATTCAAGATCAGACTCATGGCCCTGGACAACCTGGTCTAGTTGGATGTGTCCCTGCTGACTGCAGGGAGGTTGGACAAGGTGATGTTTGAGTGTCCCTTCCAACCCAGTGCAATCTCTAAATCTGTTGGAGCACATCTATGAAGACAGACTAAAAGATCTGGGACTGTTCAACCTGGAGAGGAGAAGACTCTGGGGAGACCTTATAAGCTGCATTTCAGTATCTGAAAGGCACCTACAAGAAAGCTGGAGAGGGACTGTTTAGAAGGGCCTGTGGGGATAGGACAAGGGGCAATAGTTTGAAACTGGAACAGGGTAGATTTATGTTGGACATAAGGTGGAAGTTCTTCTTCACAATGGTTTAGCAGCAGACTTGATAAAGAGGTGATCCCATCAAGGCTGATCAGCACTTGAAGGGTAGGTTCAGGAGAGTAGGACTAGGCTTTATTCAGTGGTGCCCAGTGACAGGACAAGAGGTAATGAGCACAAACTGTAATGTAAGAAGTTTCATCTAAACATGAGGAGGAACTTCTTTAATTTAATCATGATGGAGCACTGGAGGCTGCCCAGAGGTGGAGTTTCCATCTCTGGAGACATTCAAAATCCACGTGGACATATTCCTGTGTGACCTTCTTTAGGTGACCCTGCCTTGGCAGGGGGGTTGGACTGGATGACCTCCAGAGGTCACTTCCAACTCCTACTATTCTGTGATCCTTAGTGTTCATGGTAGTTTATTTCCCTCTGAGGAAGGTAAAGGTGGGTTGTAGCACTGACTGTTATGAAGAGGTCTATTTGCTGAATGTCTCTTTTTTAAAATATTCCAGAATCATAGAATGGTAAGGTTGGAAGGGATCTCAAGGATCATCCAGTTCCACCCCCCTGCCATAGGCGGGGACCCCTCCCACTAGTACAGGTCACTCAAGGCTTCATCCAATCTGGCCTTGAACATCTCCAGGGAGGGAGCAGCCACAACCTCCCTGGGCAACCTGTGCCAGTGTCTCACCACCCTCACTGTAAAGAACTTCCTCCTAACATCCAGTCTAAATCTCCCCTCTGCCAGTTTAAACCCATTGCCCCTTGTCCTGTCGTTGCAGGACCTTGTAAATAATCCCTTCCCAGCATTTCTGTAGGCCCTCTTCAGATACTGGAAGGCTACTATCTGGTCTTCTGGAAGCCTTCTCTTCTCCAGGCTGCAGAACCCCAACTCTCTCAGCCTGTCCTCACAGCAGAGCTGCTGCAGCCCTCTGATCATCTTTGTGGCCTCCTCTGGACCCACTCCAACACTTCCATGTCCTTCCTGTGCTGAGGGCTCCAGAACTGCACCCAGGACTCCAGGTGGGGTCTGACAAGAGCAGAGTAAAGTGGCAGAATCCCCTCCCTTGCCCTGCTGGCCACGCTTCTCTTGATGCAGCTCAGGACTCGGTTGCTGTCTGGGCTGCATGTGCACACTGCAGGCTCACGTTGAGCTTTTCATCAACCCAGACTCCAAGGTCCTTCTCCTCAGGGCTGCTCTCCAGCCATTCACCACCCAGCAAACCCACCTGTCTATAATGGAAAAAAAAATGGAGATTACAAGAGAAAATACTTAAACATATCCTTAAATATAGTGTAATATCCTTAAATATAATGTCATATCCTTAAATATGATGTAATATCCTTAAATGTAATGTAATATTCTTAAATATAATGTAATATCCTTAAATAGAATGTGATATCCTTAAATATAGTGTATATAATTCAGTATAACATACTATACTTAATACACTTAAATATAATTTCATGCACTTAAAGAAGATTATTACAAGTTTAACAGTTTTCAAATAAGTTCCAAAAAGTGATTTTCTTGGGCTTTGTTTCAGCAACCAAAGCAAGAATTATGTATGTTCACAGCAAAGAGAGTGCTTAATCTATCTGAAGTTGTAAAAAGGCTTGAAACACTTAATTAGAAGGCCTGAATTATGGTGCCAGTCTTTGATTTATGACTTTAATGTTAGTTAACTAATTAGAAGTGGAAAATGTTCCAATTCATTTCTGCTCATCGCTCATTAACTGGCTGTAAAGAAGGGCTGGGAACTTGAGGCTTTGAGGGAATTTATTTAGTTGGATTTCCTGGCAGCTACTTTTTTTTTTTTTTTTTTTGGCTTCCATTTCTTTGCTACACAATGCTCACATATGTGTAAGGATTTAGTACATGTCAATAACATGAAGGTGACAGAACAATGGAACAGACTGCCCAGGGGAGTTGTGAGTCTTCCTCTCTGAAAATGTTCAAAACCTGCCTGGATGCGTTTCTGTGTGATCTGGTATAGGTGATTCTGCCCTGGCAGGGGGTTTGGACTGGATGATCTTTTGAGGTCCCTTCCAGCTCCTGATATTCTGTGATTTGCTGATACTATGAAGGTGTGTTTCAATGATAAGCTTTCTTTGGAAGGGAGTGAAACCTTTCAGAAGTAAAAACCATGAAGTGTCTTTGGGAACTGGACATTGAGAGCTGTCATGCAGCTCATTCTTTTTTTCAGAAAGCTTGAAAGCCTGTTGCCCTTACAAGAGATTTGAGAAATGTTTAGAGTTTAAAATGAACATCTAAAATGGATTTATTTAGGACTAGTGATGAGAAAGTAACTGCATCTTTGATTGCATTCTAAACAAAGCATAGTTAGTTGTTCTGTTTCTTTCCTTAGAACCTAGTCCAAAGAAAGGCAACACAGCTGGTGAAGGGTCTGGAGAGCAGGTCTGGTGAGGAGCAGCTGAGGGAACTGCGGTTGTTTAGTCTGGAGAAAAGGAGGCTGAGGGGAGACCTCCTGGCATTCTGGAAGAAGGATGGTAGTTTGTCTCTTCTCACAAGTCATAGCTGACAAGAGGAAATGGCATCAAGTTGCAGCAGGGGAAGTTTAGGTTGGATATTAGAAGAAACTTCTTCACTGAAAGGGTTTCCAAAGGCTGGAACAATGTTGCCTGGGGAGCTGGTTGAATCCCCATTCCTGGATGTATTTTAAAGCCATAGAGACGTGGTGCTTAAGGCTATCGCTTAATAGGGGCCCTGGTGGGATTAGATAATGGTTGGATTTGATGATCTTAAAGGTCTTTTCCATTCACAGTGATTCTGTGAAGTCTATGGATTGAGAAAGGGATTTGCTCCAAGCAGACTATGTTGATCTTGGAAATCCTCTAATCTCTATTGAGGACTAATTGTGTCTTTGTTATGACCATTTTAATGCTAACTAAACAAACAAACAAAACTCTCAAACCAAAAACCCAAAGGAACAATGAAACACCCACTATCACCACCACTAAGAACAAAAACCATAATAAACCCTCCAAAACTAAAAAAAAAAAACCAAAACACAAACCCAACCCAAACAAACCACCATGACTATTAACATGACTGTTCTATGGCCTCCTTAGAGGAGAGCCTGAGGGAGCTGGGGCTCTACTGCTTGGAGAGGAGGAGCCTGAGGGGTGTCTTCATTCATGGTTATAAATATGTAAAAAGTGAGCACCAAGAGGCTGGAGTCAGGCTCTGCTGGGTGATGCCCAATAACAGGACAAGGGGCAATGAGTGGATGTTGAGGCATAGGAAGTTTCATGGAAACATGAGGAGAAATTTTTTCTCTGTGAGGGTGACAGAGCACTGAAACAGGCTGCTCGGGGGAGTAGTTGAGTCTCACTCTCTGAAGATATTCAAGACTTCATAGAATCAGAATCATAGAATGGTAAGGTTGGAAGGGACCTCAAGGATCATCTAGTTCCAACCCCCTGCCATAAGCANAACCCTCTGAGCATCTTGGTGGCCTCCTCTGGTCTGGCTCCAACAGTTCTATGTCCTTCTTGTGCTGAGGGCTTCAGAACTGCACACAGTACTCCAGGTGGGGTCTGACGAGAGCAGAGTAAAGGAGCAGAATCCCCTCCCTTGCCCTGCTGGCCGCACTTCTCTTGCTGCAGCCCAGCACTCAGTTGCTGTCTGGGCTGCACTCACACTGCAGCCTCATGTTGAGCTTTTCATCACCCCAGACCCCAAGGTCCTTTTCCTCAGGGCTGCTGTCCAACCATTCATCACCCAGCCTGTATTTGTGTGATGTGGTCCTGGTGATCCTGCTCTGACAATGGGTTGGACTAGATGAGCTTTCGAGGCCCCTTCCAGCCCCTGACTTTCTATGACTCTGTGATTTATTTAAATGAAAACTAAATAAACAACAAATTTAAGTAAGGAAACTCTGAAAATAGTGTGAATCATGCAGTGTGTTATTTTTATAACCTTTTCCCAATGCCATAGTTTATTAATATAGTCCATCTGCTGTAATTTCAGTCTTGCCACTGCTGAATTAAATCTGCTGTTGTGAAAAAGAATGTATAGTTAATTTCTCAAGGTCCCCGTGCTTATGATGAGGAAGGAACATGTTGGTGGACTCTCTGTGTTGAGTGTTCTCATTTGCCTGAGAAGTACAGCTCCATAAATATGCAGCAGCTCGACTCTTAGAGAAGTCATTTCTAATTTAGATGCTTGTAAAACTGCTCTGCTTACTGCTGTGAAGCAGAGACCTTAGAAGAGACATTATTGCACATTCTGGGTAATGCTGCATTGATTTCTGCCAAGTCAGCAGGGCCTGGAGCTGGGACAATGTACTGCCTGGTTACAGTTCTTCTATTTGTCCTTTTTATTAAATAATGAATCTTCATAAACTTCCTGACATCCTTGTTTATTACTCTTTAACTGCTACACATCCAGTTAAGGTATAGATTTCCGAGGGCTTTATCTTCTTCCTCTGTATAGTAATGAGAGTTATGGGCTTTATGTGTGGACTTAATTGGAAGTTTTATTGAGAAATATGCAGATCATTTTTGTAAAAGCTTTGTCCTGCTGAATTAAAGCAAAAATAGTCACTTAGAATCAGAATTCAGCCTGGAATAAGTGTTCTGATTCGTAATAAACAGATGCAGTTTTCCAATGTTAAAGGCAGATATTGGCTCCGTATCGTGGCCCTAAATCCTGATTTACATTTTAATCCACTGTGTTGTGGTTTTTCAAATTAACTGTATCATTTGGCTTGTGCTTGTTGATTGCTCTTGGATATTAAAGGAAATAGACTCATCATAAAGTTATCAAAATGCTGTGAAAAACAAAATGGTTCATTAACAAAACCCCAACGTGCTCTGTGCAAGGTGTGATTATGAGAAAGCAGAATACTTTTAACTTTTTCATTCCTGATTCCTGAATTGGCTTTTTTTTTTTTTTTTTTTTTTTTTNTTTTTGTTGTGGATTTTTTTTTTTTTTTTTTTTTTTTTTTTTTTTTTAGAGCTTAAAGAATAAGCACAGGGCTTCCAGAGCCTTTTTAGACAATATGCAATTATGAAAGTTCTTTGCATGATTGCAGCAAAAGGTTACTGAATTGCATGGTGTTGTTTCTGTGCCTGTAAGCGCAAGCAGAAGCTTATTTCTTTTGTGTTTGTTACCTTGAACTACAAAAGGAGAAAGCCAGTTCAGAGTGTAATATACTGGTGACTCAAAACTCATAATGTTACACAAGTTTGTGCATTGATAAGGATAGAATCTTGTCAATAGGACAGGAGGAAATGGCCTCAGAGTACACCAGGGGAGGTTTAGGTCAGACATAAGGAACAGTTTCTTCCCCTGGGTTGTCAAACCCTTGAAGAGGCTGCTGAGGGCGGTGATGGAGTCCCCATCCCTTGGAGGGATTTCAAAGCCATGTAGATGTGGTGCTGAGGGACATGGTTTATGGTGACCTGGCAGTGCTGGATTAACAGTTCACAGGATCACAAGATGTTAGGGGTTGGAAAGGACCTCCAGAGATCGAGTCCAACTCCCCTGCTAGAGCAGGACCAGAGAATCTAGCACAGGTCACACAGGAACATATCCAGATGAGTCTTGAAAGTCTCCAGAGGAGACTTTACAACCTCTCTGGGGAGCCTGTGCCAGTGCTCTGGGACCCTTACAGTAAAGAAGTTCTTCCTCATGTTGAGGTGGAACTTCCTGTGTTATAGTTTGTATCCATTGCTCCTTGTCCTGTCACAGGGCACAACTGAGCAGAGTCTGTTCCCTCCCTCTTGACACCCAGCAAAGCTGGACTTGTTGATCCTAAAGGCCTTTTGTAAACAGATTCAATGTATTTTAGCTCTGATTTTTGGTGATAAGTTTGATATATGAAGTATTCATGTGTCCAGCAGTGCTCAAAATTTAAGAGTTTTAATGTCTTTAACAGAAAACAGTCTTTGGAACTCAAGTTGTTTTGGTATTTTTGGTTTGGCCTTTTGGTTTTTTGGTGGGTTTTTTTTGTGTGTGTTTTTTGTTGTTGTTGTTGTTTTTTTGGGGTTTTGTTGTTGTTTGATTAGTTAGCTTTTTTTGTTTGTTTGATTGATTGCTTGCTTGTTTTTTTCCTAGTGGAATACAGACATTTTGCTAACCAGTAGGCTATTTGATAAATTAAAGATGTTTTTAGGCTGTCTTACTGCAGTGTCAGTTAAGTAATCCAGCAATTTCTCCTGATTTAAAATCAAATGAGAAAGAAACTTGTAAGAAAGGGATGGGATGCAGAGACATTTCACATTTCTCTCTCAGTGTATTCATTCAATATTGGTTTTCTTTCAGTGTTAATGACTTTTTTTTTTCCCCCCCATTTAATTCTGAGACAATCTGGTAGCATTTCAGCAGTGTCACCTGCTAATACAAGTAATCAAAACGAAGGCAATAGTTCAGACAGAACACTCTGCTTTTCTTCAGTCAGAAATAACTTTCACTTTTCATCTGAATTTCCTGAGTATTCAAGAAACGTGCAGAAAATTCAGGGAATATTAGTTTACTTTGAGATGAAATACATAGTCTATACAGAAGTGAAGAGATACCCACACACATACTGGCAGTGCAGGGCTGAGCTTGATGATCTTAAAGGTCTTTTCCAACTTAAACTGATTCTCTATTGCATGCACACTACAGTAGCTGATGCTGATTTGTGTTATACTCTGTGCTTCCCAAATGCATGCTGAACTAGATGTGCTGCTCACAACAGTAGGCTTTTTGATAGATATAGGTTTGCATTATTTTTTATATAGAACACATGTTAATTAATTTATATATTTATTTATATATTTATTTATATGCTGTGAGAACACATCTGGAGTATTGTGTCCAGTTCTGGGCTCCCCAGTTCAGGAGGGACAGGGAACTACTGGCAAGTGTCTGATGGAGACTAGAAGGATGGTGAAGAGACTGGAACATCTGTCATATGAGGAAAGACTGACCTGGGGCTGTTTAGCCTGGGGAAGAGAAGGCTTAGAGGGGATCTCATGAATGTCTATAAAGATCTGAAGAATAGAAGTCAAGAAGGGACCAGCCTCTTTTCACTGGTGCCCTGTGATACTGCAAGGATCAATACATACAAACTGGAACCCAGCAAGTTCCACCTCAACATCAGGATACTGTAAGGTTGCTGGAGCACAGATGCAGACTGCCCAGAGAAGTTGTGAAGTTTCCTCTGGAGACTTTCAAACCCCATCTGGATGTGTCCCTGTGTGACTTGTTCTAGGTGATCCTGCTTCAGCAGGAGGGGTTGGACTCCCATGATCTCTGGAGGTCCCTTCCAACCCCTACTGTTCTGTGATTGGGATTTCAGATCAATCAGCTATTTCCTTAATGCTAATTTTTCAGGAATGTGGTAGCTAAGTTATTTATATGGAAAACTAAAAAAAAAAACTGTGATGGCTTAGGAATTTTCCACCCCCCCACTATTGAAATTTACCAGACTAGCTCAGATGGCTTGGCAGTAAGCTGAAGCTCTACTGACAGCAAAGTAAAATTCACAAGCATATATACACAATATATTTCACAGTCTCACAGTATCACCAGGGTTGGAAGAGACCTCAGAGCTCATCAAGTCCAACCCATTACCACAGACCTCAAGACCAGTCCATGGCACAAAGTGCCACATCCAAATGCGCCTTGAACACCTCCACGGACGCTGACTCCACCACCTCCCTGGGCAGCCCATTCCAGCAGGCAATGACTCTGAGGCAAGAACTTTCTCCTCACCTCCAGCCTAAACTTCCCCTGGCACAGCTTGAGACTGTGTGCTCTTGTTCTGGTGCTGTTCTGGTACAAGTGTTTACAGTCATATGCAAATTAGAAATATTACAGAAATCCAAACTCCCTCCTGGACAAAGGAAACTGCCCAGAAGAGCTTAAAGCTATCTTCTCTTTCTCCTTCTACTTTCCCAGACAGACAAACAAAACAAGCAGCAAAGCTTATGTTGTTATCTGTTAGCCAAGGTTAATGGAGAGATACTGGAGTGGAGTAAGGAGGAAGTGCCTAGATCCAGCATCCCAGACCAGAGTGAGACAACTTGTTAACACTTTGGCTTTTTATGCCTCTCAGCAAACCAATGAACGATAAGGACTTCATCATTATGTTCTTTTTACAACCAATGATTTAATTTCTCTCATTAAAATACTCCAATTAGCCTCAAACCAGCACAAAACCTCATGAAGCTGCTGAAATAAGAAACATGTACAAATACGCCTGAGGCCCACCTAGGCTCATCATTTCCCCCTTCCTCTCTCTGTCTTTCAGAACAAAATCATTTTAGACCCCATGACTTTCAGCGAGGCTCGCTTCAGACCATCTCTTGAAGAAAGGCTGGAGAGCATCATCAGTGGAGCTGCCCTGATGGCAGACTCCTCGTGCACGCGAGACGACCGCCGGGAACGGATCGTGGCCGAGTGCAATGCCGTGCGGCAAGCCCTGCAGGACCTGCTCAGCGAGTACATGAACAATGTAAGTTACACCCTCTTGTTACTGCTGCTTCAAAGCCTTTCTGGGGTTAATGATTTGTCTTTACTGTTTGACAAAAACACTTTGTATGGGGAGTGAAGGTGATGCTATTTGAATGATTTAAGTTCTTTGTGGGAAGGCTATTTGAATTATTTGGCTTTTTAATGGGGGAAAACTCTTTGAATTATTTGGCTTTTTAATGGAGGAAGGCTATTTGAATGATTTGGCTTTTTAATGGGAATGGGATTTGAATTATTTGCTTCATGATAGGAATGATATTTGCATTATTTGACTTCTTAATGGGAATGCTGTCTGAGTTGCTTATCTTTTTTAATGGTTATATTATTGGAGTTATTTGACTTTTTGGTGGTAATGCTACCTGAATTCTTTCAGTTTTAATATATGACAAAACATTGACAGATATTTGGTGCAATCAGAAGCTCATGAGAATGTTTGGGATCTGTTTTTTACTTTCAAAGTTAGTTCCTCGTAGCGTGAAAGTTTCTTCTCATGTAATGAATAGCCAAAAAAGGTTCCTTCAGCGGTAAAATGCTTGTTTGAATGAAAATTTATGGCAAGCAATGTAAGTGAGGGATAACCTAAGAGTTATTTTCTTAATGAAAGTGATTATGCTGTATCTTCAACATGGTTTCCTCTCTGGGGTGGTTGTTGTTATGTTGGCTTGTTGGGATGCTCCCTGTAGGCATCACCTCATGTGAGGTGATCTGTTTGCTTTGTGTGTTGAACCACTGATGCTCACCATTTGAGCTCTTAAATATTCAGTTGTCTTGAAAGCAGTGAGGGTAGCACCACTGCTGTTCACACAAAAAAAGGTGTCTGCAGCTGCAGCTGTCTGTGTAGGCTTTCAAGAGGTGTTAAATGGTTCAACTTGGTGTTAAGTTGTGGTGCTTAAGCTTTGAGCTTAACTTGCCCTAGGAAATTCTCTCAGCCTACCCTATGTTTAAACTCCTAAGTGCTGTTGCTGTGTTCTTTGGAGGGTGTGTGAAAAGGTCCTAAGCAACACCAACAACGTTTTTTAAAATGCAGATGTTTACAGACTGGTCTCAAACCCAGCATCCTATACTTTCCTGTTTCTTCTGTCATCCCTACCACAGTATTAGATGACACATTTTGATCATGTTTAGCTAGAATCACCAAGCTAACATTGAGGAGACTGTTCGAGGATGAACCATTACAGTGGGATTTTCACTGGCATTGGTAAAATTAGTTGGAGTTATCAACAGTGCAAACTTCAGTCCTTTACTCATTTATTATGCAGATCACAATTAACTCTGGTGTTGTTAATGTATCATTGCATATCATAGTCACCTCAAGGCCCAGCTCTTTCTGATGCTGCTGAATTTACAGGGGTATATTCTTTGCTCTGGATTTTTTATGAAGTTGAAAGGCTCTTGTACTGTGAATGAAAGCAAAATCCATGCTGTTGTGCTACAGGTTAGGAACTGTAAAGAGGATGTTCAAGTGGTGAAGCTGTGGTGGAAGAGGACTTACCTGATTTCTTCCCATAGGATCTTGCTTTGTAGAACTAATTCTCTTAGGGGCAATCTTTAAAGGTCTTTCCAAACAAACTTTTGAGAACTGATGAATTGTGGCTTCTTACTTTGTTGTGGCGCTTCTGTTTCAATACAAAAGTTTTTGGTAATGATGCAGTTTGTCCATGGACCAGGAATATTTTTCCTTTATTTTGGATCACACCTACAGAGGAAGGAGTGTTTGAAATGTCTGTAGGCATCTATGACCACACTGGAGGTGGCTAATACAGTTTTACTGTTTTAACTTTGACTCATAATGGTGTAAGGATCAGCTTTTATGGTTACTGCAGCATGGGTTTGAATTTCTCCTCCTCCTTCTTTTTTTACTTTTATTTTCTTGTTCTAATGAGTCTGAGCTGCACATTTTCTGTATTTATTTATTTTCCAGGTTTATCTCAGACTGTTATGAACTTAAGCTATGTCTTTACACTAATGACTAAATACTGTAAGAACAGGATAAGTGCTTAGGCATACTTCATGTTAGACATTTGGTATGATAGAATTTGAGAACCATACTGCATTAAGTGTCTTCCAACATGATCCTAGCAAACACAAGGGATAGGATTCAGTTTACAGATTAAGACACCTACACTTAGCTTTCTCTACATAAGTACAGTGAAACAGATTTGGGGTTCCAGTTCACTTGTTAAATGCCTGATGCCCTTTTAAACTACTAGTTGAATGGTGCTCATTTGAACAAAGGCTCCTCAATGTGCTGGTCAGAAGCATTTAAGTCTACCATGGGCCTACTGTTCTACCTGCTAACCCCATTTCCATGTCATGTATGCTCTAGGGAAGAAAATATGGCTTGAATTCTACCTTTATCAAATCATTGGAGCCTCAATTGTTTAAGCTACTGTTAAAGCTGATAAAGATGAGATCGATACTGCCAAGGGAACCTGAAGAGCCATTCAGGTGACTGTTAAAGTCTAATATGGGATAAGTTAAATAACTCCAGACTCCTCAGACTGTATTAACTAAATCCCCATAGAAGATTAGCTATCTTCTAGGCAACACCTCTTTGGTGAACTGTCTAGAGACAACATTTCACCTATTTGTCTGCCCCAGCAAAATGTGCTTTAGCGTTTAACCATTTGCTGAAGCTTGGGGGTGGATTTTTTTTTTTTTTTTTTTTTTTTTTTTTTTTTTTTTTTTTTTTTTTTTTTTTTGATTCACAGTAATGCTCTAAGGAGGTTCATTATGACAAAATACTTCACTTGCAAATTTTGTTAAAAGCTTGGAATAATTTCAAAAGGCAAAATTAAAAGGCATGATCCAGATAAACCTGGTCAAGAGCTGCCTAGACTGTCAGAGCACCTTAGCTTTGAGATGATGAGCTGAAGATGGAGATCTTTAACATCTTCTGCCTGTGTAGGCTTAAAGCACTGCAATTCTGTGCTTTCTTAAAGCTTGGAATTTAACTGGACATCAATGTTTTGGGAGTCTTGCTGTTTGATGATGTCTGTTTGATTGATCAAATGTGTGCACTGCTTCTGATGCTTGCCAAGAGATACAAAACAGAGAACAAAAGATATTTAGTGACCATATTTAAAGGTTACAGAAGATGAAGTGCAGGTTACTGGGATTGTATTATGCAGCCAATATTGAGTCCTTCTGCAGCCTAAAATTGTTTCTTTGGAATTACCTATATCTATTATTTGGGTTCAGAGAGAGGTTTCCTTTTGTGTACATGAACATTGCTATGTTTTGATTGCTAAGCAGGCTCCATATTCCTGTTAGATCTTTACACTGCAGAGTCCCATATAAATTGGTTGTGATTTATCTTCTGTCTTGTATTAAACTTTCATAGCAGCTGAGTAAAATATGGAGTGCAAAAGAACATGCTGAGAATGAAGGCATTATTCTTGAAGCTTCACTGATCTTTTGCTTTTGCACCAGAGGATGGAGTTGCAGGCATGAATTGCAAAGTGGAAGGTTTCCAGGCAGCTGTGTGGCAGACAGGTTGGCTGTGTGACACTGCCTGCTTTCCAGCATTTCAAATGCTGAATGCTGAAGGCGATACAAGGACTAAAAAGAGCTTTCCCAGCTTTTGTGTGCAAGAAAAGGAAATATCTTCTGACTGAAAAACGTAGGAACTTCTACCTGTTAAATAGTGTAAGATATATAAGACAATCTCCACCTACAGACCCTCCCCTGTGCCCACCTCTTTCTTAGGAAGCTCCCTGTAGAGAGGCAAGTGTCTCATCTCCTGTGTTCCTGTGGGGCTTTTTCAGTACAACCATCATGTTTCCTGGTGAATTCCCTGCCCTTGAGATCTGTTTTGTCACTAGGTGCCTTGACACACTTTGTTGGATGAATGTGCTCTGCCACATGGGAAGGGGGAGTTTTACCCGGTGACAGTGCTGTTTTCCCTGTTATCCACCCAGTTTCTGTGGATCCATCACAGGCCAACAAGTAGATAACCTGGGGGTGTTTAGTCTGGAGAAGAGAAGACTGAGAGAGGACCTGATCAGTGCCTACAAATACCTGAGGGGTGGCTGTCAGGAGGATGGAACCAGGCTCTTGTCAGTGATACCCAGTGACAGGATGAGAGGCAATGGATTTAAACTCAATCTCAAGAAATTATCAGCATGAGGAGAAACTTCTTTGCTGTGGGGGTGCTGGAGCCCTGAAGCATGCTGCCCAGACAGGTTGTGGAGTCTCCTTCTCTGCAGATCTTCAAGTCCCAGCTGGATGTGTTTTTGCATGATCTGCAGACTTAACTGTTGCCAGCTTATGATTTTATTTTTTTTTTACAGTAAGTTATATAGCAGGGCTGATATTTCTCTGTACATTATCCAAAGTGTGACCAAAGTACAGTATAGCTGTTTTGTGCCTCAGAAGACTAAACTGAGAGAAGCCAAAGCTCATTGTGTCATTTACTGAGAGGAGTACAAGAGTGGTGAAACAAAAATTCAAGAGGTGAGGAGCACAGACATGAGTTTAAATTCATAGATTCATAGAATGATATGGGTTGGAAAGCATCTTAAAGGTCAGCCAGTTTCAACCCCCTTGCCATGGACAGAGACACCTCCTACTAGCCCAGGTCGCTCAAGGTCATGTCTAACCTGGCTGTGAACACTTCCAAGGAGGGGACATCCACAATCTCCCTGGGCAACCTGTGTCAGTGTCTCACCACCCTCACTGTCAAGAATTTCTTTCTAATCTCCAATCTAAATCCACCCTCTATAAACACCAATCCATTGCCTCTTTTCCCATCACTACAAACCCTTGTAAGAAGTCCCTTCCCAACTTTCTTGTAGCCCACTTCAGGTACTAGAAGATTGCTCTAAGGTCTCGCTGGAGCTTTCTCTTCTTCAGGCTGAACAGCCTCAGATAATCACTTTGGAAATGTTGGCAACCAAATTAAAACACAGAAAGAAGTTCTGTGAAGGGAAGGATAGGGCAGATTCCAACTTAAATGAGTAAACATAATGCTGATTTTGCAGTTGTGCTGTTTTCACTTATAAAGGTTTTAAAGAAGACTGACAGAAATGAGGATGACTGTGAAAAGATAGAGTTGGAGAGATGTGGTTTGGTTCCTTCTTCATTGTCCTCAGATAAATGTTGGTTTATTTAATTTCTTATGTGTGAAATAAGTTGGGTTGGGGGTTTTTTTGTTTGTTTGTGTTGGGTTTTTTTGTGTGTTTGTTTTTGGTGGGGGTTTTTTGGGGTTTTTTTAAGCTATCTTGACAATTATTTGGATGTTCTGGTCCCATTTCAGTGGTTATTTAAACAGTAATTATAACAGGAGGTTTTTGAGTAATTATTGCTGTGTGAAAGTTAGTCCTTGTGATCTTTACCAGTTCTAGGACTGTGTATCTGTACAGCAGATTGCATTAGAGTCTCACAGGACATAAGCCCTCTGCAAGAACTTCTATGGGCATGAGATTTAAACTGCTTCATGAGACCCCACTTGGCCCCACCTGGAGTACTGCACCCAGTTGTGGTGCCCCCATCATAAGAAAGACACCAACCTGTTGGAGTGTATCCAGAGGAGGCCACAGAGATGATGAGATGAGCCGAGGGCTGGAGAACTTCCCCAATGGGGACAGACTGAGAGTTGGGGCTGTTCAGCTTGGAAAAGAAAAGGGAAACCTTAGAGCACCCTTCCAGTACCTGAAGTGGTCTATGAGAAAACTGGGAAGGGACCTTTTACAAAGGCTTGTAGTGATAGGATGAGAGAGAATGGATTGAAGCTTGAGGAGGGGAGATTTAGATTGCAGATTAGAAAGAAATTCTTGACAGTGAGAGTGGTGAGACACTGACACAGGTTGCCCAGGAAGGTTGTGGCTGCTCCCTCCCTGGAGGTGTTCAAGGCTGGATTAGATGAGGCCTTGAGCAACCTCCGCTAGTGGGAGGTGTGCCTGCCTATGGCAGGGGGGTTGGAACTAAATGATTTTTGCAGTCTCTTCCAACACAAACCCTTCTATGAATCTCCAGATTACTCTTTCTGTGTCTAGTAAAATACATGTTTCATCTGTTTCTTCTGTCTTACCAGTAACTGTCATTTTTTTTTTTTTTCCAAGCCTGGTGTCTAATATTTCTGCAATGAAGTCAACCAAATTTAAAAACTTTTATTTTGAGGAAACAGGGGCAGAAGGACTCTCAGTTTCTGGGTCATATGACTTTTTTTTTTTTTTTTTTTATTCTT
>VWZE01025804.1:292943-316064 GCA_013396675.1 Eubucco bourcierii | reverse complement strand
AATCTGACACAGGGAATAGATGAGTTTTTCTTCAGAGTTGTGTGTGTGTGTGTGTGATAAATCCTACCATTTATTTCCAAATAAAATTACACTTGTAGACTTCTGTCCTACAGAGAGGAACTAAATACAGTTCCACAGAAGTTCTTAATGCAATTGGCTTGCATTTGTCTCAATGAAAACAAACAAAGAAAAAAAAAAAAAGATTGAATGGATGGTTAACTGTGATGTAGTTTCCTGCTGGGTTGCTCTCTTGGATCCATCAGGATTTGTATTGCAGACTATCAGGAAGCAAAAACCCTAGAAACCTGGAGGTTCCAGCTTTTAGACTCTTGGATTAGAAGCACACTGCCAGATCTGGGAACCCATTTTAGCAAACAACAGGGTGCTACTGTGTTGCTGTCTGATTAAGATAAAGGAATAAAACTCTTATCTTTACAAAAATATGCCTGAACAAGGATGGTTTGAGTTCCCTGTCATCATGGACATCAGTGTCCATGCCAAGCAAATACAGACTGAATTTTGGGTCATTTGAGTGTACCTCGAGCGCTGTGTGCAGCTCTGGGCCACTCACTTTGAGAAACATAATTGAGATGCTGGAGGTGGTCCAGAGGGGAACAATGAGACTGGAGAGGGGATTGGAGGGGAAGGCTGATGAGGAGAGGCTGAGGGAGCTGGGGTTGTTTAGCCTGGAGAGGAGGAGACTCAGGCTTACCACTCTCTACAACTACCTGAAGGGAAGTTGTAGTAAGATGGGGGCAAGGCTCTGTTCCCAGGCAACTTGTGACAAAAAAAAAAGGACATGGCTTGAAGCTGTGTCAGGGGAGGGTTAGGTTGGATGTTAGAAAACACTTCCTGATGGAAGGTGGGTTAGATACTGGAATTGGACTACCCAGGAAGGTGGTGGAGTTGCCATCCCTGGAGGTGTTTAAGGAAATATTGGATGTGGCACTCAGTGAAAAGGTCTGGTGGTGTTAGGTCATAGGCTGGGCTTGGTCTCAGAGGTCTTCTCTAGCTTCAACAATTCTGTGATTCAGTGATCAAAGAGAAATTTGGGCAGTGGTTTACAAATGATGACTGTTAAGTGGTCACTGGAACACTGGCTTGGCATTAACCCAATTTTAAAAGACATTTCCTGTCTGGTTCAAATACAAGTTGATCTTCTTAAACCTTTTGGGCTCATTATTAAACCATCCTCCGTTTTCATGTCTGCCTTTTCATCCTGCCCAGTGTCCTGTTCTCAACCACTTTCAGCATTCGAGAAAGGTTTGGAGTTTGTGTTGGAATTGAGCTTTGGGACAGAGACTATTTCTATGTGTCCAAGTGGAATGAGCAATCCTTTATGAAGTCCTTGTGCTTCTACATACGATGTGATGTTTAGATAGGAGGAAAAGAACACTGCAGGGAGAATTTTTTTGTTGGTATTTCACTGATACTACCACAGGAATAACATTGCTTAAAGTTTGCTCTTGGTAATCTTGTTCTCTAAAGTTCCTACCCATTCCTGGTGTCTGTTCACAGTTGCTGAGATGCTACAGGCTCTAATTTCTGTTCCCTGCAGAAAAGAAAATGTCATCTCTTGCAAATGCAAACTACAAGAATGAAGGAGAAAGCATAGCTCTACAGGCAGTTTTTCCTCACAAATATATCAGTAAAAAAAAATTGAATTGCTCAAAGTAAAATTATAGTGCTGCAGTACATGAAAATGAAGTGTCCTTAATGGACAGCTGAGGTTCTTTTGCTTGATTGGGGAATGAAGAACATGACAGCAAATGAAAATCTATAAACTCAGGATACTGTCAGCTGCCACATTTACCAGCTCCAGCTGAATTCCTGTTTCAGAGCAAAGTAATAGCTGGTGTCTGTTTTGGTTCTGGTGCTGACTTGTGCAAGGTTAATCTGAGTGACAGTGAGAAGTAAATGGTGGTTATAGAACCACAGAATCAGAATGGTCTGGGTTGGAAGGGACCTCCAAAGGTCATCTAGTCCAACTCCCTCTGCAGTCAGCAGGGACATCCTCAACTAGATCAGGTTGCCCAGAACCATGTCCAGCCTCACCTTGAGTATCTTCAGAGATTCCTCCCAGCATGTGTGGTTAGTGTGAAGTCCTCCCCAGCATGGACTCAGAGTCAGCAGCATTACAGTGGAGCCAAACATCTGGATGCCTTGTTTCTTTGCTAGAGCAGCTGAGGGCAGCCCTCTGGTCGATTCTTGTGGCATGCAGAACACTGGGCTTCATGCTGGGGGAAAATACCTTGGCCCCTGAGCTGGCCTTGTATCTGGATTGCTCCTGTGCCTGTGGTGTGTCCTCCTGATTCCTATGAAGATAAGAATGAAACCTGACCAAGTGATTAAGGTCTGTGGTGAAATGAAAAAGCAAACCACTGCTTTCCCATGGATGGCAGGGAAATGTCCATAGCTGTCCTGAGATGAGTAATCAGGGATGAGTGACAAGCAAGTGACTGCTGCATAGACTGCTATAGGCATGACTGGACAGCTCTTGCTTTGTGTGGTAATTTTTAGAAGGCAATGTTTTGTTTTAAGTTTCCTACTCTGTTTCTAGCTGGAGATAAGCTGATCTATTACTCACTTAGCTCTTTTAGAGGCTGTATGAGCAGTTTTGTCTTTCCTACACGATACTCAGTGTTGGAGAAATGGGATGTGGTCCCAAATGGGCAAATGTTTTGTGTCACAGTATTGACTCTCAGTCAGTTTGGGTTTCTTGGCATTTATGCATCACTTCTGACTGCTCGAGTTGCTGATAACTGTGCCTAAATCACTAAGTATGCTTCCTACAGCATGACTTGAGCCACCTTTAAGAGCAAGAAATGGCCTCAAGTTGCATCAGGGGAGGTTTAGGCTGGATATTAGAAGAAACACTTTCACTGAGGGAATTCTTAAGCACTGGAACAGGCTGGTCAGGGAGGTGGCTGAATCCCCATCCCCAGAGGTGTTTCAAAGAGGCAAAGATGTACTGAGGGACATGGTCCAGCACCAGGCTTGGTAGAGTTAGAGAATAGTTGGACTGAATGATCTTAAAGAACTTTTCCAACCAAAATGATTCTATGATACTTTCTCTTTTTTTTTTTTTTAATTTTTTTTTTATTATTCTTTCTGATGATGTCATCAGGGCGTGGTAGAGGAGAGCTGTAGTCTAGATGTGGGGGACTTTCTTTTTAGCTTCCCTTTGAGTGTAGTTTGACTGTTCTCATCTTTCTTAGAGGCTCTCATTACTTCTGAACAGCAACCCAAACTATTTCCCTATAACATGTGAAATTAATCTCCTAAATGCCACAGTTTGGAATAAATTATTTATTAAGCATACTCTGAGTTCATCAATACTCTGCCTCTAGAAAAGTTGCCTTTGTTGACAAATGTATTTGTTATTCCTCTTTGTTCTACCTCTAGGTATGCATGCAAGATGCCTGGTTCTGCTGCTGCTACCTTAGCAGCAGATGTGCTCATTTGAAACTTAGGGTACTCAGGCAGAGCAACCCAAAAATAAGCACAACCCGAAAAAGCACTCCATTTCCTTTGGGTGATTTTCATGTCTTAGCTCATTTTATTTTGCATTAATTAGGTGAGGGTGTTTTTGTTGGTTTTTATTTCTTTCTAAAGAGTCTTCTTGCAGAAGTGATGACTTCTGCATCAGTGCTTTTAATATGCTGCAGAGCACTGCCTCAGTGTCTGCAGGACTCAGGCTTTTTGAAAATGCTGTTTGTTACAGCTATTTGTTTACCTGAAGGAAAGTCCTTTATCAATCTTGTGTATGTAGCATGATTCATAACTTCTGCAATTTGTCTTTGTTCTGAAGTTGGCAACCATGGGTCATTAATTTGTTGTTTTTCCATGTCTGCAAGTCAATATCAGTAGGAGAGAAGTATTTCATGCATTTTATGCTATACCAATAGCAATGTGATTATTAGCTCTCTGTCTACAGGCTTTTGGGCTATGGAGCTTACTCTCAGTATTTGCACACTCCAGACTAACACTGTTGTTGTGCATTGTGTTCTTTTGGATGTGGAACGGTCCCAATGCATACAGAGTTATTGAGAGTGCATCAAAATAAAATAAGCATTGACCTACTGAAAACCAGCTCAAAAATCAGTCTGCTGGAGGCTACATCACTTTGTGCTCTTAAGGTTGGGTTGTTCTTTTTTATCTCTAATGTGTCCAGCATCTGGTATTCATGTGGGAAACCTGAAGACAGCAATGGAAACAGGAACAAGAAAATGTCTGTGCACATTTATTTCTTTGAGATACTCTGTAGGTGAGCAGAGAATGGAGGAGATGCCAACAGGCTTGGGCTCTGTAAGGGTGCAAATGCCCAGTGGTGATGTTCAGTGCATGTTTGCCCTGGTGTGGGAAATGTCTGTGTAAATTCTCGAGCATTGTCAGAACCTGTCATAGCTGATTATGGTTAATAGCACAATATACATTAAACTGACTCTGAGTGCTTGGTACTGGTCTTTCTTCATCCTTAGTATGATGGGAGGGCTGGGAGCACTCTGCTGTGAGGTCAGGCTAGAAGAGTTGGGGTTGTTTCCCTGCAGAAGGCTCCAAGGAGACCCTCTGGTGGCCTTTCAATACTTAAAGGGGTCTATAAGAAAGCTGGAGTCAGACTTTTTATCAGGGCTTGTTGTGACAGGACAAGAGGTGATGGTTTACACTAAAGGAGGAATACTTGGACTGCACAGAATTGGGAATTTTTTTTTTCTAACAGGATGGTGAGACCCTGGGCATGTTGTCCAGAGAGGTGGGAAATGCCCAATCCCTCTAACAATTCCAGGTCAGGTTGTTTGGACTACAAGCAATCTGCTGTAGTTGCAGATGTCCCTACTGTCTGCCACAGGGTTGGACTAAATGGCCCCTAAAGGTCCCTTCCAACACAAACGATTCCATGATTCATTAAAAACTGGTAGGAAGTCACATCAAAATAAGGGAAAGAGGGAGGATGTGAAGTGATTTTTTTTTCTTGTTTAGTACATTACGTTATTTTTATGGTCAGGCAAAGGTTGGAACTCTTTTCCTATTAGCAAAGCCATGGCAGTGTTTTCACATGGATTAGCAGTCAGAACTGTAAAGCCAGGGAACGCCAACAGTGTGCGTGAAGCTGCGGCTTGTGTCCTGCAGTGATTTGCATTGTGCGGTTGTTGTTTACACGAGGAGCGTGCTTGCAAGCAGGAGCAAATGTGAGTTAGCGCTGGCAGGATCGAGCGTCACCTGAGATGCTGGTGCTGGGTGCCCAGAAGAGGGCATACTTGTACGCCAGAAAGGCTTGCAGCAGCACCGAGAGCTGGAGGCTGGCTGCTGTCATCAGACATGTAGATAATGATGAGGGTACCTGCTCAGTAGTTCGGGGATCCTTAGGAAAATAGATAGATTCAAAAGCTATTTTGAGGGAAATTATCTGTTTTAATCAAATACCTCATTTTATCTAATTGATTAATTTTTTTTTTCTAGGCACTGTTAAGTGCCTGAAGTATCAAATATAAATGAGGTGTTAAGTTCTGCTTGCGTTTTAAAAAGGCATCAATATTTTTTATTTCAGTAAGGAATTTGGCAGGGGAAGAGCCTCTCCTGCCCCTTCGAAGTTATTATTTCCAACCAAAGTGATTCCATAGCAGTGTGTTCTCAAATATCTGTGATGCAGAGCTCAAGAACGTTGTATTGCAATACCAGCTCGTTTACAAGTTGCTTTCTGCAGCAGTCAGATGTGTGGTAACGTGAAATGAGATATAGCAGTGGTTAATGGGGTTTGATATTTGATCTGGGGAATGATCTTACAGCTCTCAAAATGCAGCAGAAATGCAAGGACATCGTGTCTTGTGACACAGTAACTTGTCCTTTTCTCCAGAGCTGTGTTTCAGATAGGTATTGGGAGCAAATGGTAGAGGTTGGAAGGGACCTCAGGAGATCTTCCAAGTCCAACCCCCCTGCCAAGGCAGGGTCACTTAAAGAAGGTCACACAGGAACACATTCAGGCAGATTTTGAATGTCTCCAGAAATGGGGACTCCATCACCCCACCACCACCACCACCACCCCCCCCGGCAGCTTGTTCCAGTGCTCCATCATCCTCATGTTTAGATGGAACTTCTTATGTTCAAGTCTGTGCCCATTCCTTGTCCTGTCACTGACCACCACTGAAAAAAGCCTGGTCCCATCCTCCTGACACCCACCCTTTTAAGTACTGATCAGCACTGTTAAGATCCCACTCAGTCTTCTATTTTCCAGACTAAAAAGCCCCAATTTTCTCAGTCTTTCCTCCTCCCAGAGATGTTCCAGTCGCCTCATCATCTTTGTAGCCCTTTGCTATACCCTCTCCAACAAGTTCCAGTCCTTCTTGAACTGAGGAGCCACAACTGGACTCAGCATTTTGGATGTGTGCTCACCAGGGCAGAGTAGATGTCATTATTATAGTTTTGCTGGAGAAGTGAATGCAAAAGCATCTCTACTGTAACCAGGTCTCTGAAACTTCCTTAGTGGTACAGCAGCAGTGAAAGAGGATTGTTTGATTTCTTTTAAGCTGACTGAACTGAAGGGATCAGCAATTTTCCTTTTGGTTTGGATTCTTTTTAGGAATTTTTAGTACTGATCCAGTTTTCATCACATTGAATAGCATTTGGAGACTTTGTCAGAACCGTTCCTGTTAATAGATATTTCAGCTGCCTGAAATAATTTATCATGCATTTGGCTTCAACAGGAGAAGGCAGAACATTTGGTGAACTCAATTTGGCTTTAATGAAGCTTTAAGCTTAATAAAGTATCATAGAAACTTAGAATGGTTTGGGTTGGAAGGGACCTTAAAAATCATCTAGTTTCATGGCAGAGACACCTTCCACTGGAACATGTTCCTTAAGACCTTGTCCAACCTAACCTGGAACACCTCCAGGGAGGGGGCATCCAGAACGTCCTTGGGCAATCTGTTCCATTGTCTTCCCATCCTAACTGTCAAGAATTTCTTTCTAATCTTTGATCTCAAACTCCCCTCTTCCAGATCAAAACCATTGCCCCTCATCCTATCACTACGAACCCTTGTAAAAAGTCCCCCTCCAGCTTTCTTATAAGTAAACTACGATTAAGTGTAGGGCAACATTCTGAGCACACATTGTCCTGAAATGTATTTTATGTAGGTTTTTTTAGATACTCATCAGATTAACTGACTGTTCCCTTGACCAATTCTTTCATTTGTCAAGCAGTGGTTTAAAAAAAGAATAAAATAAAACACCACTGGGAGTGTGACAACCCAGACTGATGCATTCTAGTTGTAATTCTGTATTCAACTTGTACCTTTCAATGGAAAACCAGAGCTCCCCAAACAGAATTCTGTAGCTTTAAGTGGGAAGTGACTGAGTTTTTTGTGACCTGATCTGATATACCTTGGGGCATGGTGTGTTGTAATGTAGTTACTATAATGCTGTCGAATATGTTGCCAGATAGTATTTAAATCCAGGGATCAGAGAAATTAGATTTTAATCAGGTTTTAAGGGTAAGCTGAATAAGTAGATAAGGTAGAATTAACCAGAGGCATATTAAGGCAATGAAACCTTTGGATCTCTTAAAGCTATTGTTGTAAGCTGCTTGTTGAAAAGAGACTTCATGGTAGTGTAGAAAGAGGTTGACAATTATGGGTATGAGGAATGGTGGTACCTAACATGAACACCTAACACCATAATCACCTCCTCTGGAGCACCCTGACCTCAAGAAACCCTTGAAAATTGCATTACTTGTATTTTGTTAAAGCACTTGGAAGGGAAAGAAAACAAATTGTTGTGCCAAGGGAGGTTCAGGTTCAGTATCAGAAAGAATCATAGAATCAGTCAGGATTGGAAGGGACCACAAGGATCATCCAGTTCCAACCCCCCTGCCATGGGCAAGGACACCTCACCCTAGATTCAACCTGTTCTTAAACACCTCCAGGGATGGGGCATCCACAACCTCCCTGGGCAGCCCATTCCAGGCTCTCACCACTCTCAGACTGAAGAACTTACTCCTCACCTCCAGTCTGAATCTCCCCACCTCCAGCTTTGCTCCACTCCCCCCAGTCCTGTCACTACCTGATAGCCTAAAAAGTCCCTCCCCAGCTTTTTGTAGGCTCCCTTCAGATACTGGAAGGCCATAATAAGGTTACCTTGGAACCTTCTCTTCTCCAGACTGAACAACCTCAACTCTTACAGTCTGTCCTCAGAGCAGAGGTGCTCCAGCTCTCTGAGCATCCTCATGGCCCTTCTTTGAGCACACTCCAGCATCTCCACATCCCTCTTGTCCCAGGGGCTCCAGAACTGGATGCAGTACTCCAGGTGGAGTCTCACCAGAGCGGAGCAGAGTGGGGAGAATCACCTCCCTGACCCTGCTGGCCACACTTCTCCTGATGCAGCCCAGGCTCTGGTTGGCTTTCTGGGCTGCAAGTGCACACTGCTGGCACATGTTGAGCTTCACTTCTTGCCTGTAGGATAAAGCACTAGAACAGGCTCCCCAGGGAGGTGGTGGAGTCCCTATGTGGTGCTGAGGGAGTGGTTTAGTGGTAGTGGCTTAGCTAACTAATTAGTGAGGGATTGTGAACTGTAGGTGAGCAGTTGGACTTGATCTCAAAGTTTTTTCCCAACCTCAACAGTTCTGTGATTCTGTGAAATAAGCAAAACCCCCAACACTGCGGTTTCCCAAACCAGTGGGACCATTCACCCCAGGAATTTCCTGAGGCTACTGAATGTTGAGGTTTTTAGCTTCTTCTAGGAGCAAAGCTGCTGGGATATGAAAAGGCCAGAAAACTTCCCTGTCTCTTTCTTTTCTCTGTGAACTACCTTGGGATGGTTTTGCTCCATTTATTTTTTTTTTTTATTGGAAGTCTGACATTTTTACTGGTAGCTTCCTTTCCTCTTCTATGTAGGTGTGTTCAGAGGATTAAACATTTTACAAAAGTTAGAAAATCCAAGCAGTTAAACTCATTTGTTATGCCATTATTTTATCTTTAAACACATTTTTAGCATATAAGGCAGAAAAGAATGTTTAATGACTAAAGACCTTGCAAGTCAAACTTTAATGTGAACAATTTATTATATAAGGAACAACAGGGCTCTGTGGTGCACAGGGATAAAATATATAATACACCCAAAAAAAGGAGAAGAGGTTAAAAAAAAAGGAAGAAAGTGGGAGGAGGCTTTTTTGTGGTTGAGATGAGTCATAAATATGTTGGTATATTACAGAATCATCTTTTCCTGCTTTCCAGTGAGGGTGGTGAGACACTGGAACAGGTTGCCCAGGGAGGTTGTGGATGCTCCCTCCCTGGTGGTGTTCAAGGCCAGGTTGGATAAGGCCTTGAGAAACCTGGGCTAGTGGGAGGTATCCCTGCCCATGGAGTGGGGGTTGGATTTAGATGATCTTCAAGGTGCCTTCTGATCCAAACCATTCTATGATTCAGTGTGTGCATAGGTGAGCACAAACCCTTCTGCATCATGCAGTACTTCAGATTTGTGCACATGAGGTGCAGACTATCGAGCTAAATCCCATGGATGCTTGGGAAGAATTATTAATTGTTACACAAACATGGAAGGGATTCAGTGTGGCATATAAAAAACCCTTGACCTTCATTATATAAACATCACTAGAAAAGGCAGTAAGGCCTTCAGTACATATTTTATATGACTTAATTCTATATATTATTAGATTTGAGTTGTTGGTTATACAGGAACTGATTCATCCTGATGCATTTCACTTGGACAGTCATCATGTGATGCATCCCAAAGTTCAGATGTAAGCATCTTGTCAGTGTGATTTTAAATTAAAGTTATGGAATCTGCTGTTTATTTAAAAAACAAACAAACAAAACCAACAAAAACCCAAACAAACCAAACAAAAAAACCCCAAAAAACCACAAAGAGTTGTAGGGAGGAGGAGGTTACTTCCTTCTCTCAGACAACCAGCACCAGAACAAGAGGACACAGTCTCAAGCTGTGCCAGGGCAAGTTTAGACTGGAGGTGAGGAGAAAGTTCTTGCCTGAGAGAGTCATTGAGTGCTGGAATGGGCTGCCCAGGGAGGTGGTGGAGTCACCGTCCCTGGAGGTGTTCAAGGCAGGTTTGGACGTGGCACTTGGTGCCATGGTCTGGCCTTGAGGTCTGTGGTATTGGATTGGACTTGATGATCATTGAGGTCTCTTCCAACCCTGGTGATACTGTGATACTCTGATACTGTGTTTTGCAATTTCATGTCAAGTTTAATTGGTGAAGTAGGTTTGGAAACCAAAATATAGAAGCTTTTTGGTTTATTTTGTTGACTGGTTGTGGTTTCTTTGTCAGAAACTATCAAAGAACTTTGTATCTAGAAACTGACCCACATCTCTGAACATCAGTTTGGTCATTGCTCCCTACAACTGTCTGAAAGGAGTTTGCAGAGAGGTTGGGTTTGGTTTCTTCTGCTTAGAACAAGATGAGATGCCAGGGGAGGTTTAGGTTGGAGATAAGAAAATTTTCTTTGCTGCAAGAGTGGTCAAGGATTGGAACAGGCTGCTCTGGGAGGTGGTGGAAGTGTTCAAGAAATGTGTGGACATGGCACTTTGGGTCATTGTTTAATGACAATGGTGGTGTTGAGTTGATGTTTGGACTTAATCGTGGAGGTCTTTTCCAACCTCTGATTCTATTTCTCTCCTCAAGCATTTACCCCCCCTCCCCCCTTCAATGTAAATAAAGAAGTGAATGACTAAATAAAAGGTATGCCTGATTGCCCCAGTGTAAGACCAGGCTTCCAAAGCAGATCTGCAGCCAACCATTTGTATGTACCAAACAATAAAACTTGATGGCTCATTAGCTTGGAATGACCCAACTGTGTTTTATACATAGGGGTCATTTCTTTACTAATGAGCCTCTAAGCCAGATGGCTCACCCCACAACGGGTCTAGCTGCATTAGTGGGAGTTAAAGTTTTAGGCAAATTGCCCTTTTAATATTTTTTTTTATTTTATTTTACAAAAGGGAGCTAGAGAGAGGTTTGGGTTTTTTTTTTCCTGAACTGTGGAAATCAAAATATTTTTCCTTAAAAGATAAATGACCAAAGTGACTTTGCAATTCTTAGGGGTTTATATCAATTTCTGATTTTTTTTTTCTGGTTTATGCTGATGAAAGTCTGTTAGATGCTATCCTCCTTGGGAACATTTTTGGGTAGAAACTTATTTTGGCTGCCTTCCTCTATATTGGATATTGTTTTGATAGATAATTAATCAAACCTATTATTTTTCCCTCATGTCTGAGTGCGTATGAAAGAACTTACATGTAAAACACAAAAGAAGACTTAGTCTGCACAGGGAACAGTGCAGGAATAATGCTGTTATTTAATATGTGATTTCTTATATTATTTTGGCTGAGCTTTATGCATTTAAGGTGTTTCAGGTGAGGGGGATGAGGAATGCTTGCATGTTTGGGCCTGGATTGATACAGGACAGCAATGTGCTCGTGTGGCTAAGAAGGCCAATGAGATCCTGGGGTTCATTAAGAAGAGTGTGTCCAGCAGATCAAGGGAGGTTCTCCTCACCCTTTACCTGATGAGGCCTTCCCTGGAATACTGCATCCTCCTCTGTGCTCCCCAGTTCAAGAGGGACAGGGATCTACTGGGGAGAGTCCAATGGAGAGCTGGGAGGTTGCTGAAGGGACTGGGGCACTACCTGATGAGGAGAGGCTGAGAGGCCTGGGGCTGATTAGTCTGGAGAGGAGAAGGCTAAGAGGGGATCTGAGCAATGTCTATAAATAGCTGAGGGCTGGGGGGTCAGGAAGGAAGGGACAGGGACAGCCTCTGCTCACCTGTGCCCTGGGACAGCACAAGGGACAGTGGATGGAAACTACATCACAGGAAGTTGCAGCTCAGCATGAGGAAGAACTTCTTGGCTGTAAGGGTCCTAGAACCCTGACGCAGGCTGCCCAGAGAGATTGTGGAGTCTCTTCTGGAGCCTTTCCAGCTCTGTCTGGATGTGCTCTGTATGACCTGTGCTGGATTTTCTGGTTCTGCTCTGGTGAGAGTTTGGACTTGATGATCTCTGGAGGTCCCTTCCAACCCCTGATATCCTGTGATCCTGTGATCTCTCCAGAAACCTTTCTCAGGTGTGCGAGTGAGGACTCAGTTCATTGTGGTTTACCCCAGGTGAACTGTAAGAAGTTGATACCTGCAGAGCACTCTTTGATTGAAGAGAGCTGGTTTATTTGGGGGGAATGTTTTTTAATCTCACTGTTGCATAAATCAGACACAAGGCAAGTTTGGAAATTTCATAAAACCCGTACAACCCTATGGTAAGCTACAGATGTGGAGATGTGTGGTTTGAGAGCTGCAACTTGGAAATGGAATTGGGGGTATTGGTTGACAGTTGACTCAATGTGAGCCAGCTATGCCCAGGTGGCCAAGAAATCCAATGGCATCATGGCTTGGATTAGAAACACGGTGGGCAGCAGGGACAGGGAAATGATCATCCCCCTGTGCTCAGCACTGGTGAGGCCACACTTGGAGTGTTGTGTTCCAACCTGGTCCCCTCACTACAAGAGGAATATTGAGGTGCCTGGGCACGTCCAGAGACGAGCATCGAGGCTCCTGAAGGGCCTGGAGCACCTGGGCTATGAGGAGTGAGTGTCTGAGGGAGTTCAATCTGGAGAAGAGGAGGCTGAGGGGAGACCTCATTGCTCTCTACAACTACCTGAAGTGAGGTTGGAGTGAGTGGAGTGAGGAGGGGGCAGCCTTTTCTCCTTGGTGTCAAGCAATAAAACCAAAGGAAATGGTTCCAAGCTGTGCTGGATGTTAGAAAATATTTCTTTACTGAAAGGGTTTTCAAATATTGGAAGGGTCTACCTAGGGCAGTGGGGGAGCCACCATCCCTGGAGGTGTTCAAAAGCAGAGTGTTGACCTGGCCCCTAGGCACATGGTTTAGTGTTGACCCTTCAGTGCTGGGTCAAAAGATGATCTCTGAGGTCTCTTCCAACCAGATATATTGTGATTATATAAAAATCTCTGTAGAGAGCAGGCCTAAAGAGAAAGGGCACTTAAAGGTAGACAATTTATGAAGGACAACATCAGCAAGGTGGTTTGAAAGTGTGTTTCAAACATATGGTGTAAATGAGCACCTGAGGGCCTTCCAGCAGTTCCACCTCTGAATGAAATTTTAATGTAGAAAATTGTCTGTTGCTGGGAATAACTTCACAGGGTGATTCACTCCTATCTTACGGGAGTTTGTTGCAATGATGGTAGATAATTATATATAGGTTTTTAGCCTTCTGAATTGGTCATAACTTCAAAGAAGGTGGCTTTATTTGGGGGAAAAAAAAGGACATAAAATGGCTCAGAATGAAGCTTTGTCTGCCCTAGTATCTCATCTCTGATAATAGTCACGAGGGATGACTAAAATACTGTGATTGTGCTGCTGCTTTGCAGAATTTATTGTCTTAGCCTCCAGCAATTTATGGTCCAGGGAGTTCCTGAACCAAAGGTGATATTTACTGTTTAAAAATGAATAATCTAGAATCCTTACATAAATAGCCTGTAGAACATTAAGATCTTAAGGATTCACAGAGCTCTAGAATGACTGTTTTGCATCATTTTGACCACCTCCTCCCTTTTTATTTTAACCCTTTTTACGAGGTGTTTAGTCCAGGATGAATTAGGAAGGGGAGAAATGGAGTCAATAAGTAACAGAAAGATTTTTGGCCTGTTTGTAGCACAATCAGCTTTAACAGTCATTTGCATTCTGAATACAAACAAAACCGACCATGCTTTGGCAGGTTTCAAGCCCAATACACTGAGATCTGCTCACTTAATTTCCGCCCACCATAAATATAGGAAAACCTTCTACATCTGCATCTGCTAGTGCCAGTAACTTCCAAAGCAGCATCATTTCCTGCTGTGGGAAATCTGCCTGAAATTGGCTGTGAAGATATGAAATGGGAGATGGTCTGGAGCCCTCTTGAACAGGCTTTGTTTAAAATAAGACCTGCAACAAACCAATAGAACAGCTGGTGCTGGGTCTGCAGGGCACTGCGCTGTGTCATCATGGCATCCACAGAATTGTGTTGGTTAGAGAAGACCTTGAACATCATGGAGTCCAACCACTCTCTGATTCTACCAAGGCTAGTGCTAAACCATGTCCTTCAGCACCACTGCTCTGCCTCTTGAAATGTCTCCAGGGAAGGGAATTCAACCACCTCCCTAGGGAGTCTGTTCCAGATTTTAAGAACCCTTTCAGACAAGAGGTTTCTTCTAATCATAGAACCATCGAGTCATAGAATGGTCTGAGTTGGAGGGGACCTCCAAAGGTCATCCAGTCCACACTCTCTGCAGTCAACTGGGACATCCTCAACTAGATCAGGTTGCCCAGAGTCCTGCTGAGCCTGACCTTGAATACCTCCAGGGATGAGACCCCAACCACCTCCCTGGGCAACCTGTTCCAGTGTTCACTACCTTCATGGTAAAGAATTTGTTCCTAACATCCAATCTAAATCTGCTCTTCTCTAGCTTGAAGCCATTGCCCTTGTCCTGTCACTGCAGGCCTTTGTCTCTCTCCTCAGCCTTCTTATAGGCTCCCTTCAGGTGAAGAAGTTTCTTCTAATGTCCGAAGTAAATCTCCCCTGGTGCAACTTCAGACCATTTCCTTTCATCCTATCACTTGTTACTAGGGAGAGGAGACAGACCACTACCCTATTTTTAAGTAGCTGTAGAGGATGATGAAATCTCCCCTGAGCCAAGATGAAGACACTACCAATGCACTTTGTCAGAAAATATGCTAAAATGTTTAGTAAAGCTTTTCTTCAGTAAAAGGGTTTTCCTGTAAGCAGTCAAAGTCAGAATCAGGGCCAAAAATGCACGAGATAACTTTCTCCAGAGAGGAGGAGTAAAAAAAGTGTCAAAACATGAGAAAAATAAATGAATTTTGGATGCCAAAGTGCAAGAAAATCTTCACACTGTTGTGATTTGCCAATGCTCATAATTCTCCTGTCTACAAGAAGTAGGACACGAATCATTTTCTGATGGAGATACTAATCACAGTGAAAAAAAATGTTTTTCTGTTTTCTCTTGATTTGAGCTCATATTTCTATGAGTTCACACTTCACAGCATGTTGTGGGTGGGCTGTACATGTACAGCCCTTTACCTTCTGTTTCTCTTAAGCAAAAGCAAAGTCTGTCACTGGGAGACTCCACAGAAAGGATTCTCAAACATTAGGATGGTTTGCCCAGGGCAGTTATGGAATCAGCTCCCTGGAGGTGTTTTTAAGCAGCCTATGAACCTGGTGATCAGAGAGATGTTGAGTGTTGACCCTGCAGTGGTGGGTTGAAGGTTGGACCAGATGATCTTCAAGGTCTCTTCCAAGTAGTTACATTCTATGAATCTGTAATATTGTTAGGAAGAAAGTTGTATTTAATTCCATCATTCCTTTTAACATTTCTTTGTGAGGGTAAAACTTTTGCTTTCTCATCAAGATTGTGAATGTGGTTTCCAAACTATACCTTGATTTGTAACCTGGGAAATGTAAGATCTGTGGTTTGTGGTTTGGGTTTGTTGTTTGGTTTTTTGTGTGTTTTGATTTTGGTTGGTTTGTTGTTTTTTTGTTTTTTTTTCTCTTTCCTTAGTGCTGCCAACCTAACAGAATGAGAATAATATAACTGAGTTTTGTCAAACCATGTAATTAAATGGCTATGAAAACTAAAGAGCATTCCATTCACTGCAGAGTGGTTACACTTTACTGCCATGTAAGCTAAATTGCAGTAGGAGGATGATGGAGCATCACGTGCTGCATACATTTCTATTTGCTATCAACAAATTTAAAATGATAAATACTTCTCCTGCAAAATTCTTCTGGGATCTCCTGAGGGTTCAGTAGCTCTGTAAGTCTAATCTGCAGTTCTTCACAATTAGAGTTTAAACAGACCGAGTCTAAAGGGAGTCTGCCCCTTTGATTTCCAAATTTGCATCACTTAAAATCCAATCAGACCAACTGTTCAGCTTTTGATTTGATATGAAATACAGGATTGGTGCAAGGCCAGGCTATGTATAGCAAACACACACCTTGTTCTACAGCATGGATTATCTCATGTGGTGCTTAGCCTGCGGTGCAACCTTCAGCCCACCAAGGCTGCTTACAGACTTCTGCAATTGTTACTGTGTTAAATCCTTCGATTTCCAGTGACTGCTGCTTTATAGACCAACAGATTGCATTTGATTTTGTGAATTTGTTGGAACATATTGAGTTTAATGGATTTATGCAGGAATGTAAACCAAAAATAATACAGCAGGCACTGGGATATTTGGAGCACAAGGGCATTAGGCTCGCAGATGGCCGATGCGGGTAATGACAGTGAATAATTTAGTGTGGAAGATAATCTGGTTTTGACAGAATGCATTAACATTTAACCAGTGCATACAGGTGTTTGGCTGGTGATCTCTGTGCTCTCATCTAAGGCAGACCAGGGTGCCTGAAGTGTAGTGTTAGAACCTTGCAGACTGTGCTTACAGCAGGAGAATCCATTCAAAATGTATTAAAATAGATTTGGAAGACCCTCGGTACTGCTGTCATTAAAATAATTTCTGAGTGGATGGGGTTGTGTGTGAATGTTGATGGTGGGAGAAAAGGCTGAATGTTTAATGCTTTGGTTATAATTATATGTTCATTACAGGGTGGATCTAAGGAAACAAGGAGGGAGAAAACAACAATGAAAGTAAAATTTCTCTCCTCTTTACACCTGGTGAAGGGGCTGGAGAGAAAGTCTTATGGGGAGAGGCTGAGGGAGCAGGCAATGTTGAGTCTGGAGAAGAAGAGACTCAGGGCAGACCTTTTCACTCTCTACAACTACCTGAAGGGAAGTTGCAGTCAGGTGGGGATCAGGCTCTGCTTCCAGGCAACTCATGACAAGGCAAGAGGACATGGTCTGAATCTGCACCAGTGACGGTTTAGGTCAGATATTAGGAAGCACTTCCTGATGGAAAGGTGATCAGAAACAGGAATGGACTGCCCAGCCAAGTGGTGGAGTCACCATCCCTGGAAATCTTTAAGGAAAGATTGGATGTGGCACTTGGTGGCTTGGTTTTGCTGATGTCATGGTGTTAGGCTGTAGGCTGGGCTCAATGACCTCAAAAGTCTTTTCCAGCCTCAATAATTCTCCGATTCTGTTACACCAAACCCCATGGCCTCTGCTTTTTCTGTCCCAGATTTGTGATGAGAGACTCTAAACTTCTTGCCATGGGAAAATCTTTAAGCTCTAGTAATCTCAGTGTTGGTAGTTGAGAATTAGAGAGAAACATTCAGGGTGAACATCTGCAACAAATGCTCAGATCAACTGGCTGGAGCATTCTGGCTTGCATTTGCTTGGCTGTGAGTCATTCTGGGAATGAACTGGGTCGTGTCTTAACAGTTATCTCCCCCTGACACATACATGCAAGCACAGACCATGACATTTTATTTCAGCCTTAAGTCAATTTCCCATCACTATTAATTTTTTAAACTGTTATGTCTGAAAGTAACCTGTGCTCCCCAGTTCTTCAAAGAAAGAAAGAAAGAAAAAAAAAATCTCTCTACAAACTGTACTGATAAAGGTAATGAACACCTATGCTTTAAGGAGCATTCATGGTAGCACTAGATAAGGAGTATTTGAGTTAATTATGCAAATCATCTTTATCAAGTTAAATCTTGGTATTATTTCAGGCAGGTCCTGAGTAAGTTTTACTTTGGCAGGTTTGTGTTCCATTCCATTTGGAAGCTAAGGAGCAAAATAATTCCACTGTCCATGTGTGATTGGTAACTTTTTTGATGCCCAGCTGCAGTGCTGGAGCCATGCATCATCTCTTCCAAACCATTCTTGTCACAGTATGGTAGGGGCTAGAAGGGACCTCTTGAGTGCAGCCCTCCTGCCAAGTCAGGTTCATCCAGAGGAGGTCACACAGGAACCCATCCAGGTGGGTTTTGAATGTCTCCAAAGAAGGAGACTCCATTACCTCTCTGGGCAGCCTGCTGCAATGCTCCATAACTCTTACATTAAAGAAGCTCCTTCTCATGTTTACATGGAACTTCATGTGTTCCAGTGTGTGCCTGTTACCTCTTGTCCTGCCACTGAAAAAACACCTGGTCCCATTCTGCAGCCATCCACCCTTTAAGTATTTGTAAACCTTTTCAGTGACCCTGACTGTACTGTGTGCTCAGCAGCAGAACTGAGCCAATCCAGATTCCCTGCTCTGGGCAGAAAGGGGACATGGGGAACTTGCTGCAGAAACTGTTAAGGTTTGATTTCAGAGGGAGCCTTGCCTAGGCTGGGTGGTTTTCAGGAGCACTCGAGCACTGCCTGAGTCCCTAACTGATTGTCATTGTTGAACCCAAATAAGAATCTGATGAAAGAGAGAGAAGGAGTTTTCAGCAGTGCATAGTATAAGGTTAAATTGAGTTAAACTTACTGCTTTCTGTCTCTTTTGTTTTGCCTATTCCAAAAGGCAATAGCTATTAGGTTTTCTGAGAGGAACTAACACTATTTTGAACCAAATGTGGAGAATTTCTGTTGAACAGGTGGAGTTTTCCAATATCACAGGAAATTGAGAACTGGAGGATCTAAGGGGAAGAAACCCTAACACAGTTAGCACTCCCTATTTTTATACAACACACCATGAGTATTCTGCATGCCAGGAGTAGCTGAAACATCATATTGATTTTATAATGCTGTGCCTGACTTGAGCCTTGCAGTGCAGTGACATTTCATTACACCCCTTGGAACTATAATAACTGAAGTGCAACAGCAGCTGATGGAAATGAAATTAAATCTATCTTCAGTAATAAAGAAGTGACGTCCACAAAGAATGCAATACATACCAGTTTTCTACTCTTTATAATGTTCAATTACAACAAGCTATAAATAAAAAGTAGGTCTTTATTGTAGCAATACTTTATGTGTATCAGCTGGCAATCAGCTAACCTCATTCCTCTTCAATTCTCACCCCAAAAAGTTCCTAAAGTAATGCATCTCCAACCACTCTATTGTGAAATTTTTATTCAACAAAATATTTAACAAAGTTTCCTGAGTAACATTTAAAAAAAAACAACTCTTTTTTTTTTTCCAAAATATAAACCTGACCCCTCTTTTGAGCTTCCAAAACTACAGAATATCTGCAAGATATTGCAATACTGCATATTTTTTTACAACAAGAATAATTACTTTCATTCCAGAGAGGTGATTCTGCCACTCTGCTCTGGTAAGGGCTCACCTGGAGTCCTGCACCCAGCTCTGGAGCCTTCAACAAAGAAAGGACATGGTCCTCATGGAGCAGGTCCAGAAGAAAATGCTCAGGGGGTTGGAGCACTTCTGCTCTGAGGACAGGCTGAGGGAGCTGGGGGTGTTCAGCCTGAAGAAGAGAAGGCTCCAGGGAGACCTAATAGCAGCCTGCCAGTACCCAAATGGGTCCTACAAGAAGACTGGAGAGAGACTATTTGAAAAGACCTGCAGTGACAGGACAAGGGACAATGGTTTGAAATTAAAGAGTAGATGTGGATGTTAGGAACAAGTTCTGCACCATGAGGATGGTGGAACACTGAAACAGGTTGCCCAGGGGGTGGTTGAGGCCACATCCCTGGAGGTATTCAAGGTGAGGCTTGACAAGCAACTTGAATATCTGAGCAACTTGATCTAGTGGATATCTCTGCAGGGAGGTTGGGCTGGATGACTTTTGGAGCTGTCATCCAACCCAAACCGTTCTATGAATTCCATCCTGTTTCTTTTGGTCACTGAGTGAAAGTTGGTTTAAAATTAGTAATAATAAAACCAAGCTGACCTAAGTGAAACATCCAGGCTATATTTTTGTAGTCACAGGGATGAAATGCTACTGCCTGTACAAATATTGAGATCCTGAGAGCAATTTGGCTCTTAAACTGTGCATAATTCATGTATCATCCTTGCATATATTATCTTGACTTCTTGCAGGTTGTACTTTAGCATTTAGAAGTCTCTTTACTACCCTATTACTATCTGAACAGGTAATAGGATCTTGTTCTCAAATCCTTGTGCACATTTTGGTTTGAATAAGAGAAAGGGAGAAAGGGTTTGAAACTAGAAAGATGGAAAATGTAAAGAAAAATAATTAATATACTTTAATTAGAAGGAAAAATAGATTAAAAGATGGGAAAGGCCTTTAAGATAGATGATGAAGTCAAACCATTAACCCAGCACTGTTGAGTCCACCACTAAACCATCTCCCTCAGCACCACATCCAAATGGCTTTTAAATCCTCTGTGACATGGTTCAGGTCATGCCCAGCAGGGCAAGGAAGGTGATTCTGCCCCTTTACTCTGCTCTTGTCAGACCCCACCTGGAGTACTGTGTGCAGTTCTGGAACCCTCAGCACAGGAAGGACATGGAAGTGTTGGAGCGGGTCCAGAGGAGGGCCACAAAGATACTGAGAGGGCTGCAGCAGCTCTACTGTGAGGACAGGCTGAGAGAGTTGGGGCTATGCAGCCTGGAGAAGAGAAGGCTTCCAGGAGACCTGATAGTAGCCTTCCAGTATCTGAAGGGGGCTACAGGAAGGCTGTGGAGGGACTATTGACAATGTCTGGTAATGCCAGGACAAGGGGCAATGGGTTTGAAGTGGCAGAGGGGAGATTGAAAGTGGATGTTAGGAGGAAGTTGTTTGCAGTGAGGGTGGTGAGACACTGGCACAGGTTGCCCAGGGAGGTTGTGGCTGCTCCCTCCCTGGAGGTGTTCAAGGTCAGGTTGGAGGAGGCCTTGAGTGAGCTGTGCTAGTGGGAGGTGTCCCTGCCTATGGCAGGGGGTTGGAACTGGATGATCCTTGAGGTCCCTTCCAACCATAGAATCATTCTATGATTCTATGATTTAATGGGCACGATGGCCCTTGGTTTGATGGTTGGATTTGATAATCTTAGAGACCTCTTCCAACTGAAACAATTCTCTGATTCTGTGATCCAGGATTTGCATTACTTGAGGAACTGATTGGCATTGGGACCACTGAATAGGAATGCAGCTTTGGTGATGGCTTGAAGATGTTATTTTTTTAGTTAATAAACTTAAAACCAATCAAGAAAGAAAACCTAGCAAACGGTGTCACAAACAAACAGATTAAACCTTCCACCTCCATTTAGACTACAGCCCTTCTAAACCAGAGAGCTTGTGTTCTTGTCAGGGTGTGCTGCTTCCCCACTGTAACTGTCATGACTGTGGAAAATAGAGAGAATAGAGAGTTGTGAAAAAAGTGAGGCAACTTTTGTAAAGCTCAGACTTCTGACAGCAGCTTGACATAAACACACATCCTTATATATGTGTGTTTGTGTTGTATCTGATTCAGAGCCTGGACAGACAAGGAGTGAGCAGAGATGAAGCCTCTGAAAACATTAGGTTGAAATTCCTGGGATTTAGTACTTACAACAAAAAGCTGCAATACGCTTCAGTGTCCATTGGCCCAAATTTGTAATCCAAAGCAAATCTCCCAGTAATTCCAATACAACCCTTGATCTAGAACTATTTCTTGGCTTGTTTTATTGGTTTTTATTTAAAAAAAAAAAAAACACACACACAAAAGAGAATTTGGGTCTTCACTTGTGCTTCCCAATCTCATTTAAACAGTCTTTATCCTTGGCTAGCAGCCTGATCTTCCAGTTCACCAACAGGGGGAGGAGAACCTCTTGGCTTCCTCACTGACCTTTTATCTGCATACCAGTTGAAAGAGCTTTATTCTTTTATTGTGGGCACACAAGTGGGTGGATTGGTCTCTTCTCCCTAGTAAGTGATAGGATGGGAGGAAATCACCTCAAGATTCACTGGGGGAGGTTTAAGTTGGATGTTAGAAGAAACTTCTTGACTGAAGGGATTCTCAAACACTGGAACAGGGTGCCCAGGGAGATGATTGAATCCCTGTCCCTGGAGGTGTTGCAAAGAGTCAGTGATGTGGTGCTGGTTTAGCACCAGCCATGGCAGAGTTAGAGACTGTTAAGAGTCAGACTTAATAATATTGTAAGTCTTCTCCATCCAAAACAACTCTGTGATCCTGTCACAATGATCACTTGAGCTGCAAATTTTACTTCTTTTGGTTTTGCTGGATGCCAAAAGCTTTGCAAAGGTGGTTGTTATGGCTCATCTGGTTCAGGGCAGTCTGCTACGGGCTGCTAGAGTTGGATTTTGTGAACCCAAAGAAGGACCAAATTTGTGTCCTTTGTGGGGTTGTCGTAACCTGATGCTAAAAAGAACACTGGACTGCTGGAGGATTGGACTTCCCAGCCAGTATCTGGATGCTTATAGATGCTTGTTCAGTCTGCATCCTCTTTTTTTGCAAAACTGTCTGTGAACTGTAAACCTTTATTAATAAGAGGGAAGACAAAAGGTTGGTCATTTTGGGATGTGTTCTTGCAGAAGCAATTAGATATTTTATGCAAGTGGTGCAAAAAGGTCATGCTTTAGCTAATTTGATAAATTTGGGGAAACCAAAGTGTTAAAACTTGTCTTTTTTAGTTCATTCCACTCTCCTGCGTGGAGGAGGGACCTAAAGTCAGACTTGCTAAATGACCTTTTGAAAGAGTTATTAAGAATTCAGAGCAATTCTTAACCATTTTCATCTTGATGTCTGTATTACTCCTAGTAGAGTCATTTTCATTTCCCTGTCTCCTTTCCAAATTTCCTGACGTATAACTGACAAGATCTACCTGAAACATAATGTGTGGAGACCCCAGCTGAAAAGGAGCAGAAGGAGCCTGACACTGGGATATGAAAAGCAGCCTTCTCCTGTCACTTTGTGATATTAAAGTGTGTCTGGCACCTGCGATCACATTTCTCTGAGAGGGATGGTAAAAAATAGTTAAGTTATAAACTGATCTGGCTTTGCTTTATAACAATCTCTTTTTTTGTTTTGTTTTGTTTTTAATGTTTAATCTTCATATCTACAATTTTATGGGTTCAGGGCAGCCTATAAAGATTTCCAACGTTCCTCCAGGTTCTAGGAGTAATATTACTATCTTGGGATATTTATTTTGTTAAATAATCATGGAATCATAGAATCATAGAATGGTAAGGTTGGAAGGGACCTCAAGGATCATCTAGTTCCAACCCCCTGCCATAAGCAGGGACACCTCCCACTAGCACAGGTTACTCAAGGCCTTGTCCAACCTGGCCTTGAACACCTCCAGGGA